>JANJGN010000940.1:0-232485 GCA_026770705.1 Isurus oxyrinchus | reverse complement strand
GTGTTATACAGTGACACGCCTGTCTCCAGCAGTACTGTACCCCAATGTTATACAGTGACAGACCTGTCCCCACCAGTACTGCACCCCAGTGTTATACAGCGACAGAACCGTCCCCACCAGTACTGTACCTGTGTTATACAGTGACAGACCTGTCCCCACCAGTACTGTAACCCAGTGTTATACAGTGAAAGACCAGTCCCCACCAATACTGTACCCCAGTGTTATACAGTGACAGACCCGTCCCCACCAGTACTGTACCCATGTTATACAGTGACAGACCTGTCTCCAGCAGTACTGTACCCCAATGTTATACAGTGACAGACCTGTCATCACCAGTACTGTAAACGTGTTATACAGTGACAGACCTGTCCCCACCAGTATTGTACCCCAGTGCTATACAGTGACAGACCCGTCCCCACCAGTACTGTACCCGTGTTATACAGTGACAGACCTGTCTCCAGCAGTACTGTACCCCAATGTTATAAAGTGACAGACCTTTCCCCATCATTAGTGTACCCCAGTGTTATACAGTGACAGATCCGACCCCATCAGTACTATACCCAAGTGTTATACAGTGACATTCCTGTCGCCACCAGTACTGTACCCCAGTGATATACAGAGACAGACCTGTCCCCACCAGCACTGTACCCCAGTATTATACAGCGAGAGACCTTTCCTCAGCAGTACTGTACCCCAGTGTTATACAGTGACAGACCTGTCCTCACCAGTACTGTACACGTGTTATACAGTGACAGACCCGTCCTCAATAGTACTGGACCCCAGTGTTATACAGTGACAGACTTGTCCCCACCAGTACTGTACCCCAGTGTTATACAGTGACAGACCGGTCCCCACCAGTACTGTACCCCAGTGTTATACAGTGACAGACCTGTCCCCACCAGTACTGTACACGTGTTATACAGTGACAGACCTGTTCCCACCAGTACTGTATCCGTGTCATACAGTAACAGTCCCGTCCCCACCAGTACTGTACCCGTGTTATACAGTGACAGACCTGTCTCCAGCCGTACTGTACCCCAATGTTATACAGTGACAGACCTGTCCCCACCAGTACTGCACCCCAGTGTTATACAGTGACAGAACCGTCCCCACCAGTACTGTACCCGTGTTATACAGTGACAGACCCGTCCCCACCAGTACTGTACCCCAATGTTATACAGTGACAGACCTGTCCCCATCAGTACTGTACCCATGTTATTATAGTGACAGACCTGTCCCCACCAGTACTGTACCCCAGTGTTATGCAGTGAAAGACCTGTCCCCACCAATATTGTACCCCAGTGTTATACAGTGACAGACCCGTCCCCACCAGTCCTGTACCCATGTTATACAGTGACGTACCTGTCCCCAGCAGTACTGTACCCCAATGTTATACAGTGACAGACCTGTCCCCACCAGTATTGTACCCCAGTGCTATACAGTGACAGTCCCGTCCCCACCAGTACTGTACTCCAGTGTTATACAGTGACAGACCTCTCTCCAGCAGTACTGCACCCCAATGTTATAAAGTGACAGACCTTTCCCCATCATTAGTGAACCCCAGTGTTATACAGTGACAGATCCGAAGCCATCAGTACTATACCCAAGTGTTATACAGTGACATTCCTGTCCCCACCAGTACTGTACCCGTGTTATACAGTGAGAGACCTGTCCCCACCAGTACAGTACCCCAGTGATATACAGAGACAGACCTGTCCCCACCAGCACTGTACCCCAGTATTATACAGCGAGAGACCTTTCCTCAGCAGTACTGTACCCGTGTCATACAGTGACAGTCCCGTCCACACCAGTACTGTACCCGTGTTATACAGTGACACGCCTGTCTCCAGCAGTACTGTACCCCAATGTTATACAGTGACAGACCTGTCCCCACCAGTACTGCACCCCAGTGTTATACAGCGACAGAACCGTCCCCACCAGTACTGTACCTGTGTTATACAGTGACAGACCTGTCCCCACCAGTACTGTAACCCAGTGTTATACAGTGAAAGACCAGTCCCCACCAATACTGTACCCCAGTGTTATACAGTGACAGACCCGTCCCCACCAGTACTGTACCCATGTTATACAGTGACAGACCTGTCGCCAGCAGTACTGTACCCCAATGTTATACAGTGACAGACCTGTCATCTCCAGTACTGTATCCGTGTTATACAGTGACAGACTGTCCCCACCAGTATTGTACCCCAGTGCTATACAGTGACAGACCCGTCCCCACCAGTACTGTACCCGTGTTATACAGTGACAGACCTGTCTCCAGCAGTACTGCACCCCAATGTTATAAAGTGACAGACCTTTCCCCATCATTAGTGTACCCCAGTGTTATACAGTGACAGATCCGACCCCATCAGTACTATACCCAAGTGTTATACAGTGACATTCCTGTCGCCACCAGTACTGTACCCCAGTGATATAGAGTGACATATCTGTCCCCACCCGTACTGTAGCCCAGTGTTATACAGTGATAGACCTGTCCCCACCAGTACAGTACCCCAGTGATATACAGAGACAGACCTGTCCCCACCAGCACTGTACCCCAGTATTATACAGCGAGAGACCTTTCCTCAGCAGTACTGTACCCCAGTGTTATACAGTGACAGACCTGTCCTCACCAGTACTGTACACGTGTTATACAGTGACAGACCCGTCCTCAATAGTACTGGACCCCAGTGTTATACAGTGACAGACTTGTCCCCACCAGTACTGTACCCCAGTGTTATACAGTGACAGACCAGTCCCCACCAGTACTGTACCCCAGTGTTATACAGTGACAGACCTGTCCCCACCAGTACTGTACACGTGTTATACAGTGACAGACCTGTTCCCACCAGTACTGTACCCGTGTCATACAGTAACAGTCCCGTCCCCACCAGTACTGTACCCGTGTTATACAGTGACAGACCTGTCTCCAGCAGTACTGTACCCCAATGTTATACAGTGACAGACCTGTCCCCACCAGTACTGCACCCCAGTGTTATACAGTGACAGAACCGTCCCCACCAGTACTGTACCCGTGTTATACAGTGACAAACCCGTCCCCACCAGAACTGTACCCCAATGTTATACAGTGACAGACCTGTCCCCATCAGTACTGTACCCATATTATTATAGTGACAGACCTGTCCCCACCAGTACTGTACCCCAGTGTTATGCAGTGAAAGACCTGTCCCCACCAATATTGTACCCCAGTGTTATACAGTGACAGACCCGTCCCCACCAGTCCTGTACCCATGTTATACAGTGACAGACCTGTCCCCAGCAGTACTGTACCCCAATGTTATACAGTGACAGACCTGTCCCCACCAGTATTGTACCCCAGTGCTATACAGTGACAGACCCATCCCCACCAGTACTGTACCCGTGTTATACAGTGACAGACCTGTCTCCAGCAGTACTGTACCCCAATGTTATACAGTGACAGACCTGTCCCCACCAGTATTGTACCCCAGTGCTATACAGTGACAGACCCATCCCCACCAGTACTGTACCCGTGTTATACAGTGACAGACCTGTCTCCAGCAGTACTTTATCCCAATGTTACAAAGTGACAGACCTTTCCCCATCATTAGTGTACCCCCGTGTTATACAGTGACAGATCCGACCCCATCAGTACGATACCCAAGTGTTATACAGTGACATTCCTGTCGCCACCAGTACTGTACCCCAGTGATATAGAGTGACATATCTGTCCCCACCCGTACTGTAGCCCAGTGTTATACAGTGACAGACCAATCCCCACGAGTATTGTACCCCAGTGTTATACAGTGACAGACTCGTCCCCAGCAGTACTATACCCCAGTATTATACAGTGACAGACCTGTCCACACCAGTACAGTACCCCAGTGTTACACAGAGACAGACCTATCCCCACCAGTACTGTACCCCAGTGTTATACAGTCACAGACCTGTCCGCACCAGTCCTGTAACCGTGTAATATAGTGACAGACCTGTCCCCACCAGTATTGTACCCCAGTGTTATACAGTGACAGACCTGTCCCCACTAGTATTGTACCCCAGTGTTGTACAGTGACATACCTGTCCCCAGCAGTACTGTACCCAGTATTATACAGTGACAGACCAGTCCGCAACAGTACTGTACCCCAGTGTTTTACAGTGACAGACCTGTCCCCACCAGTACTGTACACCAGTGTTATACTGTGACAGACCTGTCCCCACCAGTACTGTACCCGGGTTTTACAGTGACAGACCTGTCCCCACCAGTACTGTACCTGTGTTATACAGTGACAGACCTGTCCCCACCAGCACTGTACCACAATGTTATACAGTGACAGACCCATCCCCACCAGTACTGTACCCGTGTTATACAGTGTCAGACCTATCTGCAGCAGTACTGTACCCCAATGTTATACAGTGACAGACCTGTCCCCACCAGTACTGTACCCATGTTATACAGTGACAGACCAGTACCCCCCAGTACTGTACCCCAGTGTTATACAGTGACAGACCTGTCCCCACCAATAACTGCACCCCAGTGTCATACAGTGACAGACCCGTCCCCACCAGTACTGTACCCCAGTATTATACAGTGACAGACACATCCCCACCAGTAATGTACCCCAGTGTTATACAGTGACAGACCTGTCCCTACCAGTACTGTACCCCAGTGTTATACAGTGACAGACCTGTCCCCACCAATAACTGTACGCCAGTGTTATACAGTGACAGACCCGTCCCCACCAGTACTGTACCCCAGTGTTATACAGTGACAGACCTGTCTCCACCAGTACTGTACCCCAGTGTTATACAGTGACAGACCTGTCCCCACCAGCACTGTACTCCAGCATTATACAGCGACAGAACTGTCCCCAGCAGAGCTGTACCCCAGTGTTATACAGTGACAGACCCGTCCCCAATAGTACTGGACCCCAGTGTTATACAGTGACAGACCTGTCCCCACCAGTACTGTACCCGTGTTATACAGTGACAGACCTGTCCCCACCAGTACTGTAACCGTGTTATACAGTGACAGACCTGTCTCCAGCAGTACTGTACCCCAATGTTATACAGTGACAGACCTGTCCCCAACAGTACTGTACCCGTGTTATACAGTGACAGAACTGTCCCCACCAGTACTGTACCCCAGTGTTATACAGTGACAGACCAATCCCCCCCAGTACTGTTCCCCAGTTATACAGTGACAGACCTGTCTCCAGCAGTACTGTACCCCAATGTTACACAGTGACAGACCTGTCCCCACCAGTACTGTACTCGTGTTATACAGTGACAGACCTGTCCCCACCAGTACCTTACCCATGTTATACAGTGACAGACCTGTCTCCAGGAGTACTGCACCCCAGTGTTATACAGTGACAGACCTGTCCGCACCAGTCCTGTAACCGTGTAATACAGTGACAGACCTCTCCCCACCAGTATTGTACCCCAGTGTAATACAGTGACAGACCTGTCCCCACCAGTATTGTAGCCCAGTTTTATACAGTGACAGACCTGTCCCCACTAGTATTGTACCCCAGTGTTGTACAGTGACATACCTGTCCCCAGCAGTACTGTACCCAGTATTATACAGTGACAGACCAGTCCCCAACAGTACTGTACCACAGTGTTTTACAGTGACAGACCTGTCCCCACCAGTACTGTACCCCAGTGTTATACTGTGATAGACCTGTCCCCACCAGTACTGTACCCCAGTGTTATGCAGTTACAGACCTGTCCCCACCAGTATTGTACCCCAGTGCTATACAGTGACAGACCCGTCCCCACCAGTACTGTACCCGTGTTATACAGTGACAGACCTGTCTCCAGCAGTACTGTACCCCAATGTTATAAAGTGACAGACCTTTCCCGATCATTAGTGTACCACAGTGTTATACAGTGATAGATCCGACCCCATCAGTACTATACCCAAGTGTTATACAGTGACATTCCTGTCGCCACCAGTACTGTACCCCAGTGATATAGTGTGACATATCTGACCCCACCCGTACTGTAGCCCAGTGTTATACAGTGATAGACCTGTCCCCACCAGTACAGTACCCCAGTGATATACAGAGACAGACCTGTCCCCACCAGCACTGTACCCCAGTATTATACAGCGAGAGACCTTTCCTCAGCAGTACTGAACCCCAGTGTTATACAGTGACAGACCCGTCCCCACCAGTACTGTACCCCAGTGTTATACAGTGACAGACACATCCCCACCAGTAATGTACCCCAGTGTTATACAGTGACAGACCTTTCCCGATCATTAGTGTACCACAGTGTTATACAGTGATAGATCCGACCCCATCAGTACTATACCCAAGTGTTATACAGTGACATTCCTGTCGCCACCAGTACTGTACCCCAGTGATATAGTGTGACATATCTGACCCCACCCGTACTGTAGCCCAGTGTTATACAGTGATAGACCTGTCCCCACCAGTACAGTACCCCAGTGATATACAGAGACAGACCTGTCCCCACCAGCACTGTACCCCAGTATTATACAGCGAGAGACCTTTCCTCAGCAGTACTGTACCCCAGTGTTATACAGTGACAGACCCGTCCCCACCAGTACTGTACCCCAGTGTTATACAGTGACAGACACATCCCCACCAGTAATGTACCCCAGTGTTATACAGTGACAGACCTGTCCCCACCAGTACTGTACCCCAGTGTTATACAGTGACAGACCTGTCCCCACCAATAACTGTACGCCAGTGTTATACAGTGACAGACCCATCCCCACCAGTACTGTACCCCAGTGTTATACAGTGACAGACCTGTCTCCACCAGTACTGTACCCCAGTGTTATACAGTGACAGACCTGTCCCCACCAGCACTGTACTCCAGCATTATACAGCGACAGAACTGCCCCAGCAGAGCTGTACCCCAGTGTTATACAGTGACAGACCCGTCCCCAATAGTACTGGACCCCAGTGTTATACAGTGACAGACCTGTCCCCACCAGTACTGTAACCGTGTTATACAGTGACAGACCTGTCTCCAGCAGTACTGTACCCCAATGTTATACAGTGACAGACCTGTCCCCACCAGTTCTGTACCCGTATTATACAGTGACAGACCTGTCCCCAACAGTACTGTACCCGTGTTATACAGTGACAGAACTGTCCCCACCAGTACTGTACCCCAGTGTTATACAGTGACAGACCAATCCCCCCCAGTACTGTTCACCAGTTATACAGTGACAGACCTGTCTCCAGCAGTACTGTGCCCCAATGTTATACAGTGACAGACCTGTCCACACCAGTACTGTACCCGTATTATACAGTCACAGACCTGTCCCCACCAGTACTGTACTCGTGTTATACAGTGACAAACCTGTCCCCACCAGTACTGTACTCATGTTATACAGTGACAGACCTGTCTCCAGCAGTACTGTACCCCAGTGTTATACAGTGACAGACCTGTCCGCACCAGTCCTGTAACAGTGTAATACAGTGACAGACCTCTCCCCAATATTATTGTACCCCAGTGTTATACAGTGACAGACCTGTCCCCACTAGTATTGTACCCCAGTGTTGTACAGTGACATACCTGTCCCCAGCAGTACTGTACCCAGTATTATACAGTGACAGACCAGTCCCCAACAGTACTGTACCCCAGTGTTATACTGTGCAGACCTGTCCCCACCAGTATTGTACCCGTGTTATACAGTGACAGACTGTCCCCACCAGTACTGTACCCCAGTATTATGCAGTGACAGACCTGTCCCCACCAGTCTTGTACCCCAGTGCTATACAGTGACAGACCCGTCCCCACCAGTACTGTACCCGTGTTATACAGTGACAGACCTGTCTCCAGCAGTACTGTACCCCAATGTTATAAAGTGACAGACCTTTCCCAATCATTAGTGTACCACAGTGTTATACAGTGACAGATCCGACTCCATCAGTACTATACCCAAGTGTTATACAGTGACATTCCTGTCGCCACCAGTACTGTACCCCAGTGATATAGTGTGACATATCTGTCCCCACCCGTACTGTAGCCCAGTGTTATACAGTGACAGACCTGTCCCCACCAGTACTGTACCCGTGTTATACAGTGACAAACCCGTCCCCACCAGAACTGTACCCCAATGTTATACAGTGACAGACCTGTCCCCATCAGTACTGTACCCATGTTATTATAGTGACAGACCTGTCCCCACCAGTACTGTACCCCAGTGTTATGCAGTGAAAGACCTGCCCCACCAATATTGTACCCCAGTGTGATACAGTGACAGACCCGTCCCCACCAGTCCTGTACCCATGTTATACAGTGACAGACCTGTCCCCAGCAGTACTGCACCCCAATGTTATACAGTGACAGACCTGTCCCCACCAGTATTGTACCCCAGTGCTATACAGTGACAGACCCATCCCCACCAGTACTGTACCCATGTTATACAGTGACAAACCTGTCTCCAGCAGTACTGTACCCCAATGTTATACAGTGACAGACCTGTCCCCACCAGTATTGTACCCCAGTGCTATACAGTGACAGACCCATCCCCACCAGTACTGTACCCATGTTATACAGTGACAGACCTGTCTCCAGCAGTACTGTACCCCAATGTTATAAAGTGACAGACCTTTCCCCATCATTAGTGAACCCCAGTGTTATACAGTGACAGATCCGACCCCATCAGTACGATACCCAAGTGTTATACAGTGACATTCCTGTCGCCACCAGTACTGTACCCCAGTGATATAGAGTGACATATCTGTCCCCACCCGTACTGTACCCCAGTTTTGTACAGTGACATACCTGTCCCCAGCAGTACTGTACCCAGTATTATACAGTGACAGACCAGTCCGCAACAGTACTGTACCCCAGTGTTTTACAGTGACAGACCTGTCCCCACCAGTACTGTACACCAGTGTTATACTGTGACAGACCTGTCCCCACCAGTACTGTACCCGTGTTATACAGTGACAGACCTGTCCCCACCAGTACTGTACCCGGGTTTTACAGTGACAGACCTGTCCCCACCAGTACTGTACCCGTGTTATACAGTGACAGACCTGTCCCCACCAGTACTGTACCCAGGTTTTACAGTGACAGACCTGACCCCACCAGTACTGTACCCGTGTTATACAGTGACAGACCTGTCCCCACCAGTACTGTACACCAGTGTTATACTGTGACAGACCTGTCCCCACCAGTACTGTACCCGTGTTATACAGTGACAGACCTGTCCCCACCAGTACTGTACCCCAGTGTTATACAGTGACAGACCTGTCCCCACCAGCACTGTACTCCAGCATTATACAGCGACAGAACTGTCCCCAGCAGAGCTGTACCCCAGTGTTATACAGTGACAGACCCGTCCCCAATCGTACTGGACCCCAGTGTTATACAGTGACAGACCTGTCTCCAACAGTACTGTACCCGTGTTATACAGTGACAGAACTGTCCCCACCAGTACTGTACCCCAGTGTTATACAGTGACAGACCAATCCCCCCCAGTACTGTTCCCCAGTTATACAGTGACAGACCTGTCTCCATCAGTACTGTACCGCAATGTTATACAGTGACAGACCTGTCCCCACCAGTACTGTACCCGTATTATACAGTCACAGACCTGTCCCCACCAGTACTGTACTCGTGTTATACAGTGACAGACCTGTCCCCACCAGTACTGTACTCGTGTTATACAGTCACAGACCTGTCCGCACCAGTCCTGTAACCGTGTAATACAGTGACAGACCTCTCCCCACCAGTATTGTACCCCAGTGTTATACAGTGACAGACCTGTCCCCACTAGTATTGTACCCCAGTGTTGTACAGTAACATACCTGTCCCCAGCAGTACTGTACCCAGTATTATACAGTGACAGACCAGTCCCCAACAGTACGGTACCACAGTGTTTTACAGTGACAGACCTGTCCCCACCAGTACTGTACCCCAGTGACATAGTGTGACATATCTGTCCCCACCCGTACTGTAGCCCAGTGTTATACAGTGATAGACCCGTCCCCAATAGTACTGGACCCCAGTGTTATACAGTGACAGACTTGTCCCCACCAGTACTGTACCACAGTGTTATACAGTGACCGACCTGTCCCCACCAGTACTGTACCCCAGTGTTATACAGTGACAGACCTGTCATCACCAGTACTGTATCCGTGTTATACAGTGACAGACCTGTCCCCACCAGTATTGTACCCCAGTGCTATACAGTGACAGACCTGTCCCCACCAGTATTGTACCCCAGTGCTATACAGTGACAGACCCGTCCCCACCAGTACTGTACCCGTGTCATACAGTGACAGACCTGTCTCCAGCAGTACTGTACCCCAATGTTATAAAGTGACAGACCTTTCCCCATCATTAGTGTACCCCAGTGTTATACAGTGACAGATCCGACCCCATCAGTACTATACCCAAGTGTTATACAGTGACATTCCTGTCGCCACCAGTACTGTACCCCAGTGATATAGTGTGACATATCTGTCCCCACCCGTACTGTAGCCCAGTGTTATACAGTGATAGACCCGTCCCCAATAGTACTGTACACGTGTTATATAGTGACAGACCTGTTGCCACCAATACTGTAACCCAGTATTATACAGTAACAGTCCCGTCCCCACCAGTACTGTACCCCAGTGTTATACAGTGACAGACCTGTCTCCAGCAGTACTGCACTCCAGTGTTATACAGTGACAGACCTGTCCCCACCAGTTCTGTACCCGTGTTATACAGTGACAGACCTGTCCCCACCAGTACTGTACCCCAATGTTATACAGCGACAGACCTGTCCCCACCAGTATTGTACCCCAGTGCTATACAGTGACAGACCCATCCCCACCAGTCCTGTACCCATGTTATACAGTGACAGACCTGTCCCCAGCAGTACTGCACCCCAATGTTATACAGTGACAGACCTGTCCCCACCAGTATTGTACCCCAGTGCTATACAGTGACAGACCCATCCCCACCAGTACTGTACCCATGTTATACAGTGACAGACCTGTCTCCAGCAGTACTGTACCCCAATGTTATACAGTGACAGACCTGTCCCCACCAGTATTGTACCCCAGTGCTATACAGTGACAGACCCATCCCCACCAGTACTGTACCCATGTTATACAGTGACAGACCTGTCTCCAGCAGTACTGTACCCCAATGTTATAAAGTGACAGACCTTTCCCCATCATTAGTGAACCCCAGTGTTATACAGTGACAGATCCGACCCCATCAGTACGATACCCAAGTGTTATACAGTGACATTCCTGTCGCCACCAGTACTGTACCCCAGTGATATAGAGTGACATATCTGTCCCCACCCGTACTGTACCCCAGTTTTGTACAGTGACATACCTGTCCCCAGCAGTACTGTACCCAGTATTATACAGTGACAGACCAGTCCGCAACAGTACTGTACCCCAGTGTTTTACAGTGACAGACCTGTCCCCACCAGTACTGTACACCAGTGTTATACTGTGACAGACCTGTCCCCACCAGTACTGTACCCGTGTTATACAGTGACAGACCTGTCCCCACCAGTACTGTACCCGGGTTTTACAGTGACAGACCTGTCCCCACCAGTACTGTACCCGTGTTATACAGTGACAGACCTGTCCCCACCAGTACTGTACCCAGGTTTTACAGTGACAGACCTGACCCCACCAGTACTGTACCCGTGTTATACAGTGACAGACCTGTCCCCACCAGTACTGTACACCAGTGTTATACTGTGACAGACCTGTCCCCACCAGTACTGTACCCGTGTTATACAGTGACAGACCTGTCCCCACCAGTACTGTACCCCAGTGTTATACAGTGACAGACCTGTCCCCACCAGCACTGTACTCCAGCATTATACAGCGACAGAACTGTCCCCAGCAGAGCTGTACCCCAGTGTTATACAGTGACAGACCCGTCCCCAATCGTACTGGACCCCAGTGTTATACAGTGACAGACCTGTCTCCAACAGTACTGTACCCGTGTTATACAGTGACAGAACTGTCCCCACCAGTACTGTACCCCAGTGTTATACAGTGACAGACCAATCCCCCCCAGTACTGTTCCCCAGTTATACAGTCACAGACCTGTCCCCACCAGTACTGTACTCGTGTTATACAGTGACAGACCTGTCCCCACCAGTACTGTACTCGTGTTATACAGTCACAGACCTGTCCGCACCAGTCCTGTAACCGTGTAATACAGTGACAGACCTCTCCCCACCAGTATTGTACCCCAGTGTTATACAGTGACAGACCTGTCCCCACTAGTATTGTACCCCAGTGTTGTACAGTAACATACCTGTCCCCAGCAGTACTGTACCCAGTATTATACAGTGACAGACCAGTCCCCAACAGTACGGTACCACAGTGTTTTACAGTGACAGACCTGTCCCCACCAGTACTGTACCCCAGTGACATGGTGTGACATATCTGTCCCCACCCGTACTGTAGCCCAGTGTTATACAGTGATAGACCCGTCCCCAATAGTACTGGACCCCAGTGTTATACAGTGACAGACTTGTCCCCACCAGTACTGTACCACAGTGTTATACAGTGACAGACCTGTCCCCACCAGTACTGTACCCCAGTGTTATACAGTGACAGACCTGTCATCACCAGTACTGTATCCGTGTTATACAGTGACAGACCTGTCCCCACCAGTATTGTACCCCAGTGCTATACAGTGACAGACCTGTCCCCACCAGTATTGTACCCCAGTGCTATACAGTGACAGACCCGTCCCCACCAGTACTGTACCCGTGTCATACAGTGACAGACCTGTCTCCAGCAGTACTGTACCCCAATGTTATAAAGTGACAGACCTTTCCCCATCATTAGTGTACCCCAGTGTTATACAGTGACAGATCCGACCCCATCAGTACTATACCCAAGTGTTATACAGTGACATTCCTGTCGCCACCAGTACTGTACCCCAGTGATATAGTGTGACATATCTGTCCCCACCCGTACTGTAGCCCAGTGTTATACAGTGATAGACCCGTCCCCAATAGTACTGTACACGTGTTATATAGTGACAGACCTGTTGCCACCAATACTGTAACCCAGTATTATACAGTAACAGTCCCGTCCCCACCAGTACTGTACCCCAGTGTTATACAGTGACAGACCTGTCTCCAGCAGTACTGCACTCCAGTGTTATACAGTGACAGACCTGTCCCCACCAGTTCTGTACCCGTGTTATACAGTGACAGACCTGTCCCCACCAGTACTGTACCCCAATGTTATACAGCGACAGACCTGTCCCCACCAGTATTGTACCCCAGTGCTATACAGTGACAGACCCATCCCCACCAGTACTGTACCCGTGTTATACCGTGACAGACCTGTCTCCAGCAGTACTGTACCCCAATGTTATAAAGTGACAGACCTTTCCCCATCATTAGTGTACCCCATTGTTATACAGTGACAGATCCGACCCCATCAGTACGATACCCAAGTGTTATAAAGTGACATTCCTGTCGCCACCAGTACTGTACCCCAGTGATAGAGAGTGACATATCTGTCCCCACCTGTACTACAGCCCAGTGTTATACAGTGACAGACAAATCCCCACGAGTATTGTACCCCAGTGTTATACAGTGACAGACTCGTCCCCACCAGTACAGTACCCCAGTGTTACACAGTGACAGACCTGTCCCCACCAGTACTGTACCCCAGTGTTATACAGTCACAGACCTGTCCGCACCAGTCCTGTAACCGTGTAATACAGTGACAGACCTGTCCCCACCAGTATTGTACCCCAGTGTTATACAATGACAGACCTGTCCCCACTAGTATTGTACCCCAGTGTTGTACAGTGACATACCTGTCCCCAGCAGTACTGTACCCAGTATTATACAGTGACAGACCAGTCCCCAACAGTACTGTACCCCAGTGTTTTACAGTGACAGACCTGTCCCCACCAGTACTGTACCCCAGGGTTATACTGTGACAGACCTGTCCCCACCAGTACTGTACCCGTGTTATACAGTGACAGAACTGTCCCCACCAGTACTGTACCCCAATGTTATACAGTGACAGACCTGTCCCCACCAGTACTGTACCCCAGTGTTATACAGTGACAGACCCGTCCCCACCAGTACTGTACCCGTGTCATACAGTGTCAGACCTATCTGCAGCAGTACTGTACTCCAATGTTATACAGTGACAGACCTGTCCCCACCAGTACTGTACCCATGTTATACAGTGACAGACCTATCTCCACCAGTAGTGTACCCATGTTATACAGTGACAGACCTGTCCCCAACAGTACTGTACCCGTGTTATACAGTGACAGAACTGTCCCCACCAGTACTGTACCCCAGTGTTATACAGTGACAGACCAGTCCCCACCAGTACTGTACCCGTGTTGTACTGTGACAGACCTGTCCCCACCAGTAGTGTACCCGTGTTATACAGTGAGAGACCTGTCTCCAGCAGTACTGTACCCCAATGTTATAAAGTGACATACCTGTCCCCATCATTACTGTACCCCAGTGTTATACTGTGACAGATCCGTCCCCACCAGCACTGTACCCCAGTGTTATACAGTGATAGACCTGTCCCCAACAGTACAGTACCCCAGTGATATACAGAGACAGACCTGTCCCCACCAGCACTGTACCCCAGTATTATACAGCGAGAGACCTTTCCTCAGCAGTACTGTACCCAAATGTTATACAGTGACAGACCCGTCCCCAATAGTACTGGACCCCAGTGTTATACAGTGACAGACCTGTTCCCACCAGTACTGTACCCGTGTCACACAGTGACAGACCTGTTCCCACCAGTACTGTACCCGTGTCACACAGTGACAGACCCGTCCCCACCAGTACTGTACCCGTGTTATACAGCGACAGACCTGTCCCCACCAGTATTGTACCCCAGTGCTATACAGTGACAGACCCGTCCCCACCAGTACTGTACCCATGTTATACAGTGACAGACCTGTCTCCAGCAGTACTGTACCCCAATGTTATTAAAGTGACAGACCTTTCCCCATCATTAGTGTACCCCAGTGTTATACAGTGACAGATCCGACTCCATCAGTACTATACCCAAGTGTTATACAGTGACATTCCTGTCGCCACCAGTACTGTACCCCAGTGATATGGAGTGACATATCTGTCCCCACCCGTACTGTAGCCCAGTGTTATACAGTGACAGACCAATCCCCACGAGTATTGTAGCCCAGTGTTATACAGTGACAGACCTGTCCCCACCAGTACTGTAGCCCAGTGTTATACAGTGACAGACTCGTCCCCAGCAGTACTGTACCCCAGTATTATACAGTGACAGACCTGTCCCCACCAGTACTGTAACCCAGTGTTATACAGTGAAAGACCAGTCCCCACCAATACTGTACCCCAGTGTTATACAGTGACAGACCCGTCCCCACCAGAACTGTACCCCAATGTTATACAGTGACAGACCCGTCCCCACCAGTACTGAACCCTTGTTATTCAGTGGCAGACCTGTCTCCAGCAGTACTGTACCCCAATGTTATACAGTGACAGACCTGTCCCCACCAGTACTGTACCCGTGTTATACAGTGACAGACCTGTCCCCACCAGTATTGTACCCCAGTGCTATACAGTGACAGTCCCGTCCCCACCAGTACTGTACTCCAGTGTTATACAGTGACAGACCTCTCTCCAGCAGTACTGCACCCCAATGTTATAAAGTGACAGACCTTTCCCCATCATTAGTGAACCCCAGTGTTATACAGTGACAGATCCGAAGCCATCAGTACTATACCCAAGTGTTATACAGTGACATTCCTGTCCCCACCAGTACTGTACCCGTGTTATACAGTGAGAGACCTGTCCCCACCAGTACAGTACCCCAGTGATATACAGAGACAGACCTGTCCCCACCAGCACTGTACCCCAGTATTATACAGCGAGAGACCTTTCCTCAGCAGTACTGTACCCGTGTCATACAGTGACAGTCCCGTCCACACCAGTACTGTACCCGTGTTATACAGTGACACGCCTGTCTCCAGCAGTACTGTACCCCAATGTTATACAGTGACAGACCTGTCCCCACCAGTACTGCACCCCAGTGTTATACAGCGACAGAACCGTCCCCACCAGTACTGTACCTGTGTTATACAGTGACAGACCTGTCCCCACCAGTACTGTAACCCAGTGTTATACAGTGAAAGACCAGTCCCCACCAATACTGTACCCCAGTGTTATACAGTGACAGACCCGTCCCCACCAGTACTGTACCCATGTTATACAGTGACAGACCTGTCTCCAGCAGTACTGTACCCCAATGTTATACAGTGACAGACCTGTCATCACCAGTACTGTAAACGTGTTATACAGTGACAGACCTGTCCCCACCAGTATTGTACCCCAGTGCTATACAGTGACAGACCCGTCCCCACCAGTACTGTACCCGTGTTATACAGTGACAGACCTGTCTCCAGCAGTACTGTACCCCAATGTTATAAAGTGACAGACCTTTCCCCATCATTAGTGTACCCCAGTGTTATACAGTGACAGATCCGACCCCATCAGTACTATACCCAAGTGTTATACAGTGACATTCCTGTCGCCACCAGTACTGTACCCCAGTGATATACAGAGACAGACCTGTCCCCACCAGCACTGTACCCCAGTATTATACAGCGAGAGACCTTTCCTCAGCAGTACTGTACCCCAGTGTTATACAGTGACAGACCTGTCCTCACCAGTACTGTACACGTGTTATACAGTGACAGACCCGTCCTCAATAGTACTGGACCCCAGTGTTATACAGTGACAGACTTGTCCCCACCAGTACTGTACCCCAGTGTTATACAGTGACAGACCGGTCCCCACCAGTACTGTACCCCAGTGTTATACAGTGACAGACCTGTCCCCACCAGTACTGTACACGTGTTATACAGTGACAGACCTGTTCCCACCAGTACTGTATCCGTGTCATACAGTAACAGTCCCGTCCCCACCAGTACTGTACCCGTGTTATACAGTGACAGACCTGTCTCCAGCCGTACTGTACCCCAATGTTATACAGTGACAGACCTGTCCCCACCAGTACTGCACCCCAGTGTTATACAGTGACAGAACCGTCCCCACCAGTACTGTACCCGTGTTATACAGTGACAGACCCGTCCCCACCAGTACTGTACCCCAATGTTATACAGTGACAGACCTGTCCCCATCAGTACTGTACCCATGTTATTATAGTGACAGACCTGTCCCCACCAGTACTGTACCCCAGTGTTATGCAGTGAAAGACCTGTCCCCACCAATATTGTACCCCAGTGTTATACAGTGACAGACCCGTCCCCACCAGTCCTGTACCCATGTTATACAGTGACGTACCTGTCCCCAGCAGTACTGTACCCCAATGTTATACAGTGACAGACCTGTCCCCACCAGTATTGTACCCCAGTGCTATACAGTGACAGTCCCGTCCCCACCAGTACTGTACTCCAGTGTTATACAGTGACAGACCTCTCTCCAGCAGTACTGCACCCCAATGTTATAAAGTGACAGACCTTTCCCCATCATTAGTGAACCCCAGTGTTATACAGTGACAGATCCGAAGCCATCAGTACTATACCCAAGTGTTATACAGTGACATTCCTGTCCCCACCAGTACTGTACCCGTGTTATACAGTGAGAGACCTGTCCCCACCAGTACAGTACCCCAGTGATATACAGAGACAGACCTGTCCCCACCAGCACTGTACCCCAGTATTATACAGCGAGAGACCTTTCCTCAGCAGTACTGTACCCGTGTCATACAGTGACAGTCCCGTCCACACCAGTACTGTACCCGTGTTATACAGTGACACGCCTGTCTCCAGCAGTACTGTACCCCAATGTTATACAGTGACAGACCTGTCCCCACCAGTACTGCACCCCAGTGTTATACAGCGACAGAACCGTCCCCACCAGTACTGTACCTGTGTTATACAGTGACAGACCTGTCCCCACCAGTACTGTAACCCAGTGTTATACAGTGAAAGACCAGTCCCCACCAATACTGTACCCCAGTGTTATACAGTGACAGACCCGTCCCCACCAGTACTGTACCCATGTTATACAGTGACAGACCTGTCGCCAGCAGTACTGTACCCCAATGTTATACAGTGACAGACCTGTCATCTCCAGTACTGTATCCGTGTTATACAGTGACAGACTGTCCCCACCAGTATTGTACCCCAGTGCTATACAGTGACAGACCCGTCCCCACCAGTACTGTACCCGTGTTATACAGTGACAGACCTGTCTCCAGCAGTACTGCACCCCAATGTTATAAAGTGACAGACCTTTCCCCATCATTAGTGTACCCCAGTGTTATACAGTGACAGATCCGACCCCATCAGTACTATACCCAAGTGTTATACAGTGACATTCCTGTCGCCACCAGTACTGTACCCCAGTGATATAGAGTGACATATCTGTCCCCACCCGTACTGTAGCCCAGTGTTATACAGTGATAGACCTGTCCCCACCAGTACAGTACCCCAGTGATATACAGAGACAGACCTGTCCCCACCAGCACTGTACCCCAGTATTATACAGCGAGAGACCTTTCCTCAGCAGTACTGTACCCCAGTGTTATACAGTGACAGACCTGTCCTCACCAGTACTGTACACGTGTTATACAGTGACAGACCCGTCCTCAATAGTACTGGACCCCAGTGTTATACAGTGACAGACTTGTCCCCACCAGTACTGTACCCCAGTGTTATACAGTGACAGACCAGTCCCCACCAGTACTGTACCCCAGTGTTATACAGTGACAGACCTGTCCCCACCAGTACTGTACACGTGTTATACAGTGACAGACCTGTTCCCACCAGTACTGTACCCGTGTCATACAGTAACAGTCCCGTCCCCACCAGTACTGTACCCGTGTTATACAGTGACAGACCTGTCTCCAGCAGTACTGTACCCCAATGTTATACAGTGACAGACCTGTCCCCACCAGTACTGCACCCCAGTGTTATACAGTGACAGAACCGTCCCCACCAGTACTGTACCCGTGTTATACAGTGACAAACCCGTCCCCACCAGAACTGTACCCCAATGTTATACAGTGACAGACCTGTCCCCATCAGTACTGTACCCATATTATTATAGTGACAGACCTGTCCCCACCAGTACTGTACCCCAGTGTTATGCAGTGAAAGACCTGTCCCCACCAATATTGTACCCCAGTGTTATACAGTGACAGACCCGTCCCCACCAGTCCTGTACCCATGTTATACAGTGACAGACCTGTCCCCAGCAGTACTGTACCCCAATGTTATACAGTGACAGACCTGTCCCCACCAGTATTGTACCCCAGTGCTATACAGTGACAGACCCATCCCCACCAGTACTGTACCCGTGTTATACAGTGACAGACCTGTCTCCAGCAGTACTGTACCCCAATGTTATACAGTGACAGACCTGTCCCCACCAGTATTGTACCCCAGTGCTATACAGTGACAGACCCATCCCCACCAGTACTGTACCCGTGTTATACAGTGACAGACCTGTCTCCAGCAGTACTTTATCCCAATGTTACAAAGTGACAGACCTTTCCCCATCATTAGTGTACCCCCGTGTTATACAGTGACAGATCCGACCCCATCAGTACGATACCCAAGTGTTATACAGTGACATTCCTGTCGCCACCAGTACTGTACCCCAGTGATATAGAGTGACATATCTGTCCCCACCCGTACTGTAGCCCAGTGTTATACAGTGACAGACCAATCCCCACGAGTATTGTACCCCAGTGTTATACAGTGACAGACTCGTCCCCAGCAGTACTATACCCCAGTATTATACAGTGACAGACCTGTCCACACCAGTACAGTACCCCAGTGTTACACAGAGACAGACCTATCCCCACCAGTACTGTACCCCAGTGTTATACAGTCACAGACCTGTCCGCACCAGTCCTGTAACCGTGTAATATAGTGACAGACCTGTCCCCACCAGTATTGTACCCCAGTGTTATACAGTGACAGACCTGTCCCCACTAGTATTGTACCCCAGTGTTGTACAGTGACATACCTGTCCCCAGCAGTACTGTACCCAGTATTATACAGTGACAGACCAGTCCGCAACAGTACTGTACCCCAGTGTTTTACAGTGACAGACCTGTCCCCACCAGTACTGTACACCAGTGTTATACTGTGACAGACCTGTCCCCACCAGTACTGTACCCGGGTTTTACAGTGACAGACCTGTCCCCACCAGTACTGTACCTGTGTTATACAGTGACAGACCTGTCCCCACCAGCACTGTACCACAATGTTATACAGTGACAGACCCATCCCCACCAGTACTGTACCCGTGTTATACAGTGTCAGACCTATCTGCAGCAGTACTGTACCCCAATGTTATACAGTGACAGACCTGTCCCCACCAGTACTGTACCCATGTTATACAGTGACAGACCAGTACCCCCCAGTACTGTACCCCAGTGTTATACAGTGACAGACCTGTCCCCACCAATAACTGCACCCCAGTGTCATACAGTGACAGACCCGTCCCCACCAGTACTGTACCCCAGTATTATACAGTGACAGACACATCCCCACCAGTAATGTACCCCAGTGTTATACAGTGACAGACCTGTCCCTACCAGTACTGTACCCCAGTGTTATACAGTGACAGACCTGTCCCCACCAATAACTGTACGCCAGTGTTATACAGTGACAGACCCGTCCCCACCAGTACTGTACCCCAGTGTTATACAGTGACAGACCTGTCTCCACCAGTACTGTACCCCAGTGTTATACAGTGACAGACCTGTCCCCACCAGCACTGTACTCCAGCATTATACAGCGACAGAACTGTCCCCAGCAGAGCTGTACCCCAGTGTTATACAGTGACAGACCCGTCCCCAATAGTACTGGACCCCAGTGTTATACAGTGACAGACCTGTCCCCACCAGTACTGTACCCGTGTTATACAGTGACAGACCTGTCCCCACCAGTACTGTAACCGTGTTATACAGTGACAGACCTGTCTCCAGCAGTACTGTACCCCAATGTTATACAGTGACAGACCTGTCCCCAACAGTACTGTACCCGTGTTATACAGTGACAGAACTGTCCCCACCAGTACTGTACCCCAGTGTTATACAGTGACAGACCAATCCCCCCCAGTACTGTTCCCCAGTTATACAGTGACAGACCTGTCTCCAGCAGTACTGTACCCCAATGTTACACAGTGACAGACCTGTCCCCACCAGTACTGTACTCGTGTTATACAGTGACAGACCTGTCCCCACCAGTACCTTACCCATGTTATACAGTGACAGACCTGTCTCCAGGAGTACTGCACCCCAGTGTTATACAGTGACAGACCTGTCCGCACCAGTCCTGTAACCGTGTAATACAGTGACAGACCTCTCCCCACCAGTATTGTACCCCAGTGTAATACAGTGACAGACCTGTCCCCACCAGTATTGTAGCCCAGTTTTATACAGTGACAGACCTGTCCCCACTAGTATTGTACCCCAGTGTTGTACAGTGACATACCTGTCCCCAGCAGTACTGTACCCAGTATTATACAGTGACAGACCAGTCCCCAACAGTACTGTACCACAGTGTTTTACAGTGACAGACCTGTCCCCACCAGTACTGTACCCCAGTGTTATACTGTGATAGACCTGTCCCCACCAGTACTGTACCCCAGTGTTATGCAGTTACAGACCTGTCCCCACCAGTATTGTACCCCAGTGCTATACAGTGACAGACCCGTCCCCACCAGTACTGTACCCGTGTTATACAGTGACAGACCTGTCTCCAGCAGTACTGTACCCCAATGTTATAAAGTGACAGACCTTTCCCGATCATTAGTGTACCACAGTGTTATACAGTGATAGATCCGACCCCATCAGTACTATACCCAAGTGTTATACAGTGACATTCCTGTCGCCACCAGTACTGTACCCCAGTGATATAGTGTGACATATCTGACCCCACCCGTACTGTAGCCCAGTGTTATACAGTGATAGACCTGTCCCCACCAGTACAGTACCCCAGTGATATACAGAGACAGACCTGTCCCCACCAGCACTGTACCCCAGTATTATACAGCGAGAGACCTTTCCTCAGCAGTACTGAACCCCAGTGTTATACAGTGACAGACCCGTCCCCACCAGTACTGTACCCCAGTGTTATACAGTGACAGACACATCCCCACCAGTAATGTACCCCAGTGTTATACAGTGACAGACCTTTCCCGATCATTAGTGTACCACAGTGTTATACAGTGATAGATCCGACCCCATCAGTACTATACCCAAGTGTTATACAGTGACATTCCTGTCGCCACCAGTACTGTACCCCAGTGATATAGTGTGACATATCTGACCCCACCCGTACTGTAGCCCAGTGTTATACAGTGATAGACCTGTCCCCACCAGTACAGTACCCCAGTGATATACAGAGACAGACCTGTCCCCACCAGCACTGTACCCCAGTATTATACAGCGAGAGACCTTTCCTCAGCAGTACTGTACCCCAGTGTTATACAGTGACAGACCCGTCCCCACCAGTACTGTACCCCAGTGTTATACAGTGACAGACACATCCCCACCAGTAATGTACCCCAGTGTTATACAGTGACAGACCTGTCCCCACCAGTACTGTACCCCAGTGTTATACAGTGACAGACCTGTCCCCACCAATAACTGTACGCCAGTGTTATACAGTGACAGACCCATCCCCACCAGTACTGTACCCCAGTGTTATACAGTGACAGACCTGTCTCCACCAGTACTGTACCCCAGTGTTATACAGTGACAGACCTGTCCCCACCAGCACTGTACTCCAGCATTATACAGCGACAGAACTGCCCCAGCAGAGCTGTACCCCAGTGTTATACAGTGACAGACCCGTCCCCAATAGTACTGGACCCCAGTGTTATACAGTGACAGACCTGTCCCCACCAGTACTGTAACCGTGTTATACAGTGACAGACCTGTCTCCAGCAGTACTGTACCCCAATGTTATACAGTGACAGACCTGTCCCCACCAGTTCTGTACCCGTATTATACAGTGACAGACCTGTCCCCAACAGTACTGTACCCGTGTTATACAGTGACAGAACTGTCCCCACCAGTACTGTACCCCAGTGTTATACAGTGACAGACCAATCCCCCCCAGTACTGTTCACCAGTTATACAGTGACAGACCTGTCTCCAGCAGTACTGTGCCCCAATGTTATACAGTGACAGACCTGTCCACACCAGTACTGTACCCGTATTATACAGTCACAGACCTGTCCCCACCAGTACTGTACTCGTGTTATACAGTGACAAACCTGTCCCCACCAGTACTGTACTCATGTTATACAGTGACAGACCTGTCTCCAGCAGTACTGTACCCCAGTGTTATACAGTGACAGACCTGTCCGCACCAGTCCTGTAACAGTGTAATACAGTGACAGACCTCTCCCCAATATTATTGTACCCCAGTGTTATACAGTGACAGACCTGTCCCCACTAGTATTGTACCCCAGTGTTGTACAGTGACATACCTGTCCCCAGCAGTACTGTACCCAGTATTATACAGTGACAGACCAGTCCCCAACAGTACTGTACCCCAGTGTTATACTGTGCAGACCTGTCCCCACCAGTATTGTACCCGTGTTATACAGTGACAGACTGTCCCCACCAGTACTGTACCCCAGTATTATGCAGTGACAGACCTGTCCCCACCAGTCTTGTACCCCAGTGCTATACAGTGACAGACCCGTCCCCACCAGTACTGTACCCGTGTTATACAGTGACAGACCTGTCTCCAGCAGTACTGTACCCCAATGTTATAAAGTGACAGACCTTTCCCAATCATTAGTGTACCACAGTGTTATACAGTGACAGATCCGACTCCATCAGTACTATACCCAAGTGTTATACAGTGACATTCCTGTCGCCACCAGTACTGTACCCCAGTGATATAGTGTGACATATCTGTCCCCACCCGTACTGTAGCCCAGTGTTATACAGTGACAGACCTGTCCCCACCAGTACTGTACCCGTGTTATACAGTGACAAACCCGTCCCCACCAGAACTGTACCCCAATGTTATACAGTGACAGACCTGTCCCCATCAGTACTGTACCCATGTTATTATAGTGACAGACCTGTCCCCACCAGTACTGTACCCCAGTGTTATGCAGTGAAAGACCTGCCCCACCAATATTGTACCCCAGTGTGATACAGTGACAGACCCGTCCCCACCAGTCCTGTACCCATGTTATACAGTGACAGACCTGTCCCCAGCAGTACTGCACCCCAATGTTATACAGTGACAGACCTGTCCCCACCAGTATTGTACCCCAGTGCTATACAGTGACAGACCCATCCCCACCAGTACTGTACCCATGTTATACAGTGACAAACCTGTCTCCAGCAGTACTGTACCCCAATGTTATACAGTGACAGACCTGTCCCCACCAGTATTGTACCCCAGTGCTATACAGTGACAGACCCATCCCCACCAGTACTGTACCCATGTTATACAGTGACAGACCTGTCTCCAGCAGTACTGTACCCCAATGTTATAAAGTGACAGACCTTTCCCCATCATTAGTGAACCCCAGTGTTATACAGTGACAGATCCGACCCCATCAGTACGATACCCAAGTGTTATACAGTGACATTCCTGTCGCCACCAGTACTGTACCCCAGTGATATAGAGTGACATATCTGTCCCCACCCGTACTGTACCCCAGTTTTGTACAGTGACATACCTGTCCCCAGCAGTACTGTACCCAGTATTATACAGTGACAGACCAGTCCGCAACAGTACTGTACCCCAGTGTTTTACAGTGACAGACCTGTCCCCACCAGTACTGTACACCAGTGTTATACTGTGACAGACCTGTCCCCACCAGTACTGTACCCGTGTTATACAGTGACAGACCTGTCCCCACCAGTACTGTACCCGGGTTTTACAGTGACAGACCTGTCCCCACCAGTACTGTACCCGTGTTATACAGTGACAGACCTGTCCCCACCAGTACTGTACCCAGGTTTTACAGTGACAGACCTGACCCCACCAGTACTGTACCCGTGTTATACAGTGACAGACCTGTCCCCACCAGTACTGTACACCAGTGTTATACTGTGACAGACCTGTCCCCACCAGTACTGTACCCGTGTTATACAGTGACAGACCTGTCCCCACCAGTACTGTACCCCAGTGTTATACAGTGACAGACCTGTCCCCACCAGCACTGTACTCCAGCATTATACAGCGACAGAACTGTCCCCAGCAGAGCTGTACCCCAGTGTTATACAGTGACAGACCCGTCCCCAATCGTACTGGACCCCAGTGTTATACAGTGACAGACCTGTCTCCAACAGTACTGTACCCGTGTTATACAGTGACAGAACTGTCCCCACCAGTACTGTACCCCAGTGTTATACAGTGACAGACCAATCCCCCCCAGTACTGTTCCCCAGTTATACAGTGACAGACCTGTCTCCATCAGTACTGTACCGCAATGTTATACAGTGACAGACCTGTCCCCACCAGTACTGTACCCGTATTATACAGTCACAGACCTGTCCCCACCAGTACTGTACTCGTGTTATACAGTGACAGACCTGTCCCCACCAGTACTGTACTCGTGTTATACAGTCACAGACCTGTCCGCACCAGTCCTGTAACCGTGTAATACAGTGACAGACCTCTCCCCACCAGTATTGTACCCCAGTGTTATACAGTGACAGACCTGTCCCCACTAGTATTGTACCCCAGTGTTGTACAGTAACATACCTGTCCCCAGCAGTACTGTACCCAGTATTATACAGTGACAGACCAGTCCCCAACAGTACGGTACCACAGTGTTTTACAGTGACAGACCTGTCCCCACCAGTACTGTACCCCAGTGACATAGTGTGACATATCTGTCCCCACCCGTACTGTAGCCCAGTGTTATACAGTGATAGACCCGTCCCCAATAGTACTGGACCCCAGTGTTATACAGTGACAGACTTGTCCCCACCAGTACTGTACCACAGTGTTATACAGTGACCGACCTGTCCCCACCAGTACTGTACCCCAGTGTTATACAGTGACAGACCTGTCATCACCAGTACTGTATCCGTGTTATACAGTGACAGACCTGTCCCCACCAGTATTGTACCCCAGTGCTATACAGTGACAGACCTGTCCCCACCAGTATTGTACCCCAGTGCTATACAGTGACAGACCCGTCCCCACCAGTACTGTACCCGTGTCATACAGTGACAGACCTGTCTCCAGCAGTACTGTACCCCAATGTTATAAAGTGACAGACCTTTCCCCATCATTAGTGTACCCCAGTGTTATACAGTGACAGATCCGACCCCATCAGTACTATACCCAAGTGTTATACAGTGACATTCCTGTCGCCACCAGTACTGTACCCCAGTGATATAGTGTGACATATCTGTCCCCACCCGTACTGTAGCCCAGTGTTATACAGTGATAGACCCGTCCCCAATAGTACTGTACACGTGTTATATAGTGACAGACCTGTTGCCACCAATACTGTAACCCAGTATTATACAGTAACAGTCCCGTCCCCACCAGTACTGTACCCCAGTGTTATACAGTGACAGACCTGTCTCCAGCAGTACTGCACTCCAGTGTTATACAGTGACAGACCTGTCCCCACCAGTTCTGTACCCGTGTTATACAGTGACAGACCTGTCCCCACCAGTACTGTACCCCAATGTTATACAGCGACAGACCTGTCCCCACCAGTATTGTACCCCAGTGCTATACAGTGACAGACCCATCCCCACCAGTCCTGTACCCATGTTATACAGTGACAGACCTGTCCCCAGCAGTACTGCACCCCAATGTTATACAGTGACAGACCTGTCCCCACCAGTATTGTACCCCAGTGCTATACAGTGACAGACCCATCCCCACCAGTACTGTACCCATGTTATACAGTGACAGACCTGTCTCCAGCAGTACTGTACCCCAATGTTATACAGTGACAGACCTGTCCCCACCAGTATTGTACCCCAGTGCTATACAGTGACAGACCCATCCCCACCAGTACTGTACCCATGTTATACAGTGACAGACCTGTCTCCAGCAGTACTGTACCCCAATGTTATAAAGTGACAGACCTTTCCCCATCATTAGTGAACCCCAGTGTTATACAGTGACAGATCCGACCCCATCAGTACGATACCCAAGTGTTATACAGTGACATTCCTGTCGCCACCAGTACTGTACCCCAGTGATATAGAGTGACATATCTGTCCCCACCCGTACTGTACCCCAGTTTTGTACAGTGACATACCTGTCCCCAGCAGTACTGTACCCAGTATTATACAGTGACAGACCAGTCCGCAACAGTACTGTACCCCAGTGTTTTACAGTGACAGACCTGT
Source organism: Isurus oxyrinchus (assembly GCA_026770705.1). Taxonomy (NCBI): domain Eukaryota; kingdom Metazoa; phylum Chordata; class Chondrichthyes; order Lamniformes; family Lamnidae; genus Isurus; species Isurus oxyrinchus. The sequence continues at coordinate 205,159 of JANJGN010000940.1, read as the reverse complement.
CCCCACCAGTACTGTACACCAGTGTTATACTGTGACAGACCTGTCCCCACCAGTACTGTACCCGTGTTATACAGTGACAGACCTGTCCCCACCAGTACTGTACCCGGGTTTTACAGTGACAGACCTGTCCCCACCAGTACTGTACCCGTGTTATACAGTGACAGACCTGTCCCCACCAGTACTGTACCCAGGTTTTACAGTGACAGACCTGACCCCACCAGTACTGTACCCGTGTTATACAGTGACAGACCTGTCCCCACCAGTACTGTACACCAGTGTTATACTGTGACAGACCTGTCCCCACCAGTACTGTACCCGTGTTATACAGTGACAGACCTGTCCCCACCAGTACTGTACCCCAGTGTTATACAGTGACAGACCTGTCCCCACCAGCACTGTACTCCAGCATTATACAGCGACAGAACTGTCCCCAGCAGAGCTGTACCCCAGTGTTATACAGTGACAGACCCGTCCCCAATCGTACTGGACCCCAGTGTTATACAGTGACAGACCTGTCTCCAACAGTACTGTACCCGTGTTATACAGTGACAGAACTGTCCCCACCAGTACTGTACCCCAGTGTTATACAGTGACAGACCAATCCCCCCCAGTACTGTTCCCCAGTTATACAGTCACAGACCTGTCCCCACCAGTACTGTACTCGTGTTATACAGTGACAGACCTGTCCCCACCAGTACTGTACTCGTGTTATACAGTCACAGACCTGTCCGCACCAGTCCTGTAACCGTGTAATACAGTGACAGACCTCTCCCCACCAGTATTGTACCCCAGTGTTATACAGTGACAGACCTGTCCCCACTAGTATTGTACCCCAGTGTTGTACAGTAACATACCTGTCCCCAGCAGTACTGTACCCAGTATTATACAGTGACAGACCAGTCCCCAACAGTACGGTACCACAGTGTTTTACAGTGACAGACCTGTCCCCACCAGTACTGTACCCCAGTGACATGGTGTGACATATCTGTCCCCACCCGTACTGTAGCCCAGTGTTATACAGTGATAGACCCGTCCCCAATAGTACTGGACCCCAGTGTTATACAGTGACAGACTTGTCCCCACCAGTACTGTACCACAGTGTTATACAGTGACAGACCTGTCCCCACCAGTACTGTACCCCAGTGTTATACAGTGACAGACCTGTCATCACCAGTACTGTATCCGTGTTATACAGTGACAGACCTGTCCCCACCAGTATTGTACCCCAGTGCTATACAGTGACAGACCTGTCCCCACCAGTATTGTACCCCAGTGCTATACAGTGACAGACCCGTCCCCACCAGTACTGTACCCGTGTCATACAGTGACAGACCTGTCTCCAGCAGTACTGTACCCCAATGTTATAAAGTGACAGACCTTTCCCCATCATTAGTGTACCCCAGTGTTATACAGTGACAGATCCGACCCCATCAGTACTATACCCAAGTGTTATACAGTGACATTCCTGTCGCCACCAGTACTGTACCCCAGTGATATAGTGTGACATATCTGTCCCCACCCGTACTGTAGCCCAGTGTTATACAGTGATAGACCCGTCCCCAATAGTACTGTACACGTGTTATATAGTGACAGACCTGTTGCCACCAATACTGTAACCCAGTATTATACAGTAACAGTCCCGTCCCCACCAGTACTGTACCCCAGTGTTATACAGTGACAGACCTGTCTCCAGCAGTACTGCACTCCAGTGTTATACAGTGACAGACCTGTCCCCACCAGTTCTGTACCCGTGTTATACAGTGACAGACCTGTCCCCACCAGTACTGTACCCCAATGTTATACAGCGACAGACCTGTCCCCACCAGTATTGTACCCCAGTGCTATACAGTGACAGACCCATCCCCACCAGTACTGTACCCGTGTTATACCGTGACAGACCTGTCTCCAGCAGTACTGTACCCCAATGTTATAAAGTGACAGACCTTTCCCCATCATTAGTGTACCCCATTGTTATACAGTGACAGATCCGACCCCATCAGTACGATACCCAAGTGTTATAAAGTGACATTCCTGTCGCCACCAGTACTGTACCCCAGTGATAGAGAGTGACATATCTGTCCCCACCTGTACTACAGCCCAGTGTTATACAGTGACAGACAAATCCCCACGAGTATTGTACCCCAGTGTTATACAGTGACAGACTCGTCCCCACCAGTACAGTACCCCAGTGTTACACAGTGACAGACCTGTCCCCACCAGTACTGTACCCCAGTGTTATACAGTCACAGACCTGTCCGCACCAGTCCTGTAACCGTGTAATACAGTGACAGACCTGTCCCCACCAGTATTGTACCCCAGTGTTATACAATGACAGACCTGTCCCCACTAGTATTGTACCCCAGTGTTGTACAGTGACATACCTGTCCCCAGCAGTACTGTACCCAGTATTATACAGTGACAGACCAGTCCCCAACAGTACTGTACCCCAGTGTTTTACAGTGACAGACCTGTCCCCACCAGTACTGTACCCCAGGGTTATACTGTGACAGACCTGTCCCCACCAGTACTGTACCCGTGTTATACAGTGACAGAACTGTCCCCACCAGTACTGTACCCCAATGTTATACAGTGACAGACCTGTCCCCACCAGTACTGTACCCCAGTGTTATACAGTGACAGACCCGTCCCCACCAGTACTGTACCCGTGTCATACAGTGTCAGACCTATCTGCAGCAGTACTGTACTCCAATGTTATACAGTGACAGACCTGTCCCCACCAGTACTGTACCCATGTTATACAGTGACAGACCTATCTCCACCAGTAGTGTACCCATGTTATACAGTGACAGACCTGTCCCCAACAGTACTGTACCCGTGTTATACAGTGACAGAACTGTCCCCACCAGTACTGTACCGCAGTGTTATACAGTGACAGACCAGTACCCCCCAGTACTGCACCCCAGTGTTATACAGTGACAGACCTGTCCCCACCAGTACTGTGCCCCAGTGTTATACAGTGACAGACCTGTCCCCACCAGCACTGTACTCCAGCATTATACAGCGACAGAACTGTCCCCAGCAGAGCTGTACCCCAGTGTTATACAGTGACAGACCCGTCCCCAATAGTAATAAAGCCCAGTGTTATACATTTACAGACCTGTCCCCAATAGTACTGGACCCCAGTGTTATACAGTGACAGACCTGTCCCCACCAGTACTGTAACCGTGTTATACAGTGACAGACCTGTCTCCAGCAGTACTGTACCCCAATGTTATACAGTGACAGACCTGTCTCCACCAGTACTGTACCCGTATTATACAGTGACAGAACTGTCCCCAACAGTACTGTACCCGTGTTATACAGTGACAGAACTGTCCCCACCAGTACTGTGCCCCAGTGTTATACAGTGACAGACCAATCCCCCCCAGTACAGTTCCCCAGTTATACAGTGACAGACCTGTCTCCAGCAGTACTGTACCCCAATGTTATACAGTGACAGACCTGTCCCCAACAGTACTGTACCCCAGTGTTATACAGTGACAGAACTGTCCCCACCAGTACTGTACCCGTATTATACAGTGACAGACCTGTCCCCACCAGTACTGTACCCGTATTATACAGTGACAGACCTGTCCCCAACAGTACATTACCCGTGTTATACAGTCACAGACCTGTCCCCACCAGTACTGTACCCGTATTATACAGTGACAGACCTGTCCCCAACAGTACTTTACCCGTGTTATACAGTCACAGACCTGTCCCCACCAGTACTGTACTCGTGTTATACAGTGACAGACCTGTCCCCACCAGTACTGTACTCGTGTTATACAGTGACAGACCTGTCCCCACCAGTACTGTACCCATGTTATACAGTGACAGACCTGTCTCCAGCAGTACTGTACCCCAGTGTTATACAGTGACAGACCTGTCCGCACCAGCCCTGTAACCGTGTAATACAGTGACAGACCTCTCCCCACCAGTATTGTACCCCAGTGTTATACAGTGACAGACCTGTCCCCACTAGTATTGTACCCCAGTGTTGTACCGTGACATACCTGTCCCCAGCAGTACTGCACCCAGTATTATACAGTGACAGACCAGTCCCCAACAGTACTTTACCCCAGTGTTTTACAGTGACAGACCAGTCCCCACCAGTACTGTACCCCAGTGTTATACTGTGACAGACCTGTTCCCACCAGTACTGTACCCGTGTTATACAGTGACAGACCTGTCCCCACCAGTACTGTACCCCAGTTTTACAGTCACAGACCTGTCCCCACCAGTACTGTACCCCAGTGTTATACAGTGACAGACCCGTCCCCACCAGTACTGTACCCGTGTTATACAGTGACAGACCGGTCCCCACCAGTACTGTACCCATGTTATACAGTGACAGACCTGTCTCCAGCAGTACTGTACCCCAGTGTTATACAGTCACAGACCTGTGTGCACCAGTCCTGTAACCGTGTAATAGAGTGACAGACCTGTCCCCACCAGTATTGTACCCCAGTGTTATACAGTGACAGACCTGTCCCCACGTGTATTGTACCCCAGTGTTGTACAGTGACATACCTGTCCCCAGCAGTACTGCACCCAGTATTATACAGTGACAGACCAGTCCCCAACAGTACTGTACCCCAGTGTTATACTGTGACAGACCTGTCCCCACCAGCACTGTACCCGTGTTATACAGTGACAGACCTGTCCCCACCAGTACTGTACCCGGGTTTTATAGTGACAGACCTGTCCCCACCAGTACTGTACCCATGTTATACAGTGACAGACCTGTCCCCACCAGTACTGTACCCGGGTTTTACATTGACAGACCTGTCCCCACCAGTACTGTACCCGTGTTATACAGAGACAGACCTGTCCCCACCAGTACTGTACCCCAATGTTATACAGTGACAGACCTGTCCCCACCAATAACTGCACCCCAGTGTTATACAGTGACAGACCCGTCCCCACCAGTACTGTACCCCAGTGTAATAGTGACAGACCCGTCCCCACCAGTACTGTACCCCAGTGTTATACAGTGACAGACCTGTCCCCACAGTACTGTACCCCAGTGTTATACAGTGACAGACCCGTCCCCACCAGTACTGTACCCCAGTGTTATACAGTGACAGACCCGTCCCCACCAGTACTGTACCCCAGTGTTATACAGTGACAGACCTGTCCCCACCAATAACTGTACCCCAGTGTTATACAGTGACAGACCCGTCCCCACCAGTACTGTACCCCAGTGTTATACAGTGACAGACCTGTCCCCACCAGTACTGTACCCAAGTGTTATACAGTGACAGACCTGTCCCCACCAGCACTGTACTCCAGCATTATACAGCGACAGAACTGTCCCCAGCAGTACTGTACCCCAGTGTTATACAGTGACAGACCTGTCCCCAATAGTACTGGACCCCAGTGTTATAAAGTGACAGACCTGTCCCCACCAGTACTGTAACCGTGTTATACAGTGACAGACCTGTCTCCAGCAGTACTGTACCCCAATGTTATACAGTGACAGACCTGTCCCCACCAGTACTGTACCCCGGTGTTATACAGTGACAGACCTGTCTCCAGCAGTACTGTACCCAAATGTTATACAGTGACAGACCTGTCCCCACCAGTACTGTACCCGTATTATACAGTCACAGACCTGTCCCCAAAAGTACTGTACCCGTGTTATACAGTGACAGACCTGTCCCCACCAGTACTGTACCCGGGTTTTACAGTGACAGACCTGTCCCCACCAGTACTGTACCCGTGTTATACAGTGACAGACCTGTCCCCACCAGTACTGTACCCCAATGTTATACAGTGAAAGACCTGTCCCCACCAGTACTGTACCCCAGTGTTATACAGTGACAGACCCGTCCCCACCAGTACTGTACCCGTGTTATACAGTGACAGACCTGTCCCCACCAGTACTGTACCCATGTTATACAGTGACAGACCTGTCTACAGCAGTACTCTACCCCAGTGTTATACAGTGACAGACCTGTCCCCACCAGCACTGTACGCGTGTTATACAGTGACAGACCTGTCCCCACCAGTACTGTACCCGGGTTTTACAGTGACAGACCTGTCCCCACCAGTACTGTACCCGTGTTATACACTGACAGACCTGTCCCCACCAGTACTGTACCCGGGTTTTACAGTGACAGACCTGTCCCCACCAGTACTGTACCCGTGTTATACAGAGACAGACCTGTCCCCACCAGTACTGTACCCCAATGTTATACAGTGACAGACCTGTCCCCACCAGTACTGTACCCCAGTGTTATACAGTGACAGACCTGTCTCCAGCAGTACTGTACCCCAATGTTATACAGTGACAGACCTGTCCCCACCAGTACTGTACCCGTATTATTCAGTGACAGACCTGTCCCCAAAAGTACTGTACCCGTGTTATACAGTGACAGAACTGTCCCCACCAGTACTGTACCCCAGTGTTATACAGTGACAGACCAATCCCCCCCAGTACTGTTCCCCAGTTATACAGTGACAGACCTGTCTCCAGCAGTACTGTACCCCAATGTTATACAGTGACAGACCTGTCCCCACCAGTACTGTACCCGTATTATACAGTCACAGACCTGTCCCCACCAGTACTGTACTCGTGTTATACAGTGACAGACCTGTCCCCACCAGTACTGTACTCGTGTTATACAGTGACAGACCTGTCCCCACCAGTACTGTACCCCAGTGTTATACAGTGACAGACCTGTCCCCACCAGCACTGTACTCCAGCATTATACAGCGACAGAACTGTCCCCAGCAGTACTGTACCCCAGTGTTATACAGTGACAGACCCGTCCCCAATAGTAATAAAGCCCAGTGTTATACATTTACAGACCTGTCCCCAATAGTACTGGACCCCAGTGTTATACAGTGACAGACCTGTCCCCACCAGTACTGTAACCGTGTTATACAGCGACAGACCTGTCTCCAGCAGTACTGTACCCCAATGTTATTCAGTGACAGACCTGTCCCCATCATTAGTGAACCCCAGTGTTATACAGTGACAGATCCGACCCCATCAGTACTATACCCAAGTGTTATACAGTGACATTCCTGTCGCCACCAGTACTGTACCCCAGTGATATAGAGTGACATATCTGTCCCCACCCGTACTGTACCCCAGTTTTGTACAGTGACATACCTGTCCCCAGCAGTACTGTACCCAGTATTATACAGTGACAGACCAGTCCGCAACAGTACTGTACCCCAGTGTTTTACAGTGACAGACCTGTCCCCACCAGTACTGTACACCAGTGTTATACTGTGACAGACCTGTCCCCACCAGTACTGTACCCGTGTTATACAGTGACAGACCTGTCCCCACCAGTACTGTACCCGGGTTTTACAGTGACAGACCTGTCCCCACCAGTACTGTACCCGTGTTATACAGTGACAGACCTGTCCCCACCAGTACTGTACCCAGGTTTTACAGTGACAGACCTGACCCCACCAGTACTGTACCCGTGTTATACAGTGACAGACCTGTCCCCACCAGTACTGTACACCAGTGTTATACTGTGACAGACCTGTCCCCACCAGTACTGTACCCGTGTTATACAGTGACAGACCTGTCCCCACCAGTACTGTACCCCAGTGTTATACAGTGACAGACCTGTCCCCACCAGCACTGTACTCCAGCATTATACAGCGACAGAACTGTCCCCAGCAGAGCTGTACCCCAGTGTTATACAGTGACAGACCCGTCCCCAATCGTACTGGACCCCAGTGTTATACAGTGACAGACCTGTCTCCAACAGTACTGTACCCGTGTTATACAGTGACAGAACTGTCCCCACCAGTACTGTACCCCAGTGTTATACAGTGACAGACCAATCCCCCCCAGTACTGTTCCCCAGTTATACAGTCACAGACCTGTCCCCACCAGTACTGTACTCGTGTTATACAGTGACAGACCTGTCCCCACCAGTACTGTACTCGTGTTATACAGTCACAGACCTGTCCGCACCAGTCCTGTAACCGTGTAATACAGTGACAGACCTCTCCCCACCAGTATTGTACCCCAGTGTTATACAGTGACAGACCTGTCCCCACTAGTATTGTACCCCAGTGTTGTACAGTAACATACCTGTCCCCAGCAGTACTGTACCCAGTATTATACAGTGACAGACCAGTCCCCAACAGTACGGTACCACAGTGTTTTACAGTGACAGACCTGTCCCCACCAGTACTGTACCCCAGTGACATGGTGTGACATATCTGTCCCCACCCGTACTGTAGCCCAGTGTTATACAGTGATAGACCCGTCCCCAATAGTACTGGACCCCAGTGTTATACAGTGACAGACTTGTCCCCACCAGTACTGTACCACAGTGTTATACAGTGACAGACCTGTCCCCACCAGTACTGTACCCCAGTGTTATACAGTGACAGACCTGTCATCACCAGTACTGTATCCGTGTTATACAGTGACAGACCTGTCCCCACCAGTATTGTACCCCAGTGCTATACAGTGACAGACCTGTCCCCACCAGTATTGTACCCCAGTGCTATACAGTGACAGACCCGTCCCCACCAGTACTGTACCCGTGTCATACAGTGACAGACCTGTCTCCAGCAGTACTGTACCCCAATGTTATAAAGTGACAGACCTTTCCCCATCATTAGTGTACCCCAGTGTTATACAGTGACAGATCCGACCCCATCAGTACTATACCCAAGTGTTATACAGTGACATTCCTGTCGCCACCAGTACTGTACCCCAGTGATATAGTGTGACATATCTGTCCCCACCCGTACTGTAGCCCAGTGTTATACAGTGATAGACCCGTCCCCAATAGTACTGTACACGTGTTATATAGTGACAGACCTGTTGCCACCAATACTGTAACCCAGTATTATACAGTAACAGTCCCGTCCCCACCAGTACTGTACCCCAGTGTTATACAGTGACAGACCTGTCTCCAGCAGTACTGCACTCCAGTGTTATACAGTGACAGACCTGTCCCCACCAGTTCTGTACCCGTGTTATACAGTGACAGACCTGTCCCCACCAGTACTGTACCCCAATGTTATACAGCGACAGACCTGTCCCCACCAGTATTGTACCCCAGTGCTATACAGTGACAGACCCATCCCCACCAGTACTGTACCCGTGTTATACCGTGACAGACCTGTCTCCAGCAGTACTGTACCCCAATGTTATAAAGTGACAGACCTTTCCCCATCATTAGTGTACCCCATTGTTATACAGTGACAGATCCGACCCCATCAGTACGATACCCAAGTGTTATAAAGTGACATTCCTGTCGCCACCAGTACTGTACCCCAGTGATAGAGAGTGACATATCTGTCCCCACCTGTACTACAGCCCAGTGTTATACAGTGACAGACAAATCCCCACGAGTATTGTACCCCAGTGTTATACAGTGACAGACTCGTCCCCACCAGTACAGTACCCCAGTGTTACACAGTGACAGACCTGTCCCCACCAGTACTGTACCCCAGTGTTATACAGTCACAGACCTGTCCGCACCAGTCCTGTAACCGTGTAATACAGTGACAGACCTGTCCCCACCAGTATTGTACCCCAGTGTTATACAATGACAGACCTGTCCCCACTAGTATTGTACCCCAGTGTTGTACAGTGACATACCTGTCCCCAGCAGTACTGTACCCAGTATTATACAGTGACAGACCAGTCCCCAACAGTACTGTACCCCAGTGTTTTACAGTGACAGACCTGTCCCCACCAGTACTGTACCCCAGTGTTATACTGTGACAGACCTGTCCCCACCAGTACTGTACCCGTGTTATACAGTGACAGAACTGTCCCCACCAGTACTGTACCCCAATGTTATACAGTGACAGACCTGTCCCCACCAGTACTGTACCCCAGTGTTATACAGTGACAGACCCGTCCCCACCAGTACTGTACCCGTGTCATACAGTGTCAGACCTATCTGCAGCAGTACTGTACTCCAATGTTATACAGTGACAGACCTGTCCCCACCAGTACTGTACCCATGTTATACAGTGACAGACCTATCTCCACCAGTAGTGTACCCATGTTATACAGTGACAGACCTGTCCCCAACAGTACTGTACCCGTGTTATACAGTGACAGAACTGTCCACACCAGTACTGTGCCGCAGTGTTATACAGTGACAGACCAGTACCCCCCAGTACTGCACCCCAGTGTTATACAGTGACAGACCTGTCCCCACCAGTACTGTGCCCCAGTGTTATACAGTGACAGACCTGTCCCCACCAGCACTGTACTCCAGCATTATACAGCGACAGAACTGTCCCCAGCAGAGCTGTACCCCAGTGTTATACAGTGACAGACCCGTCCCCAATAGTAATAAAGCCCAGTGTTATACATTTACAGACCTGTCCCCAATAGTACTGGACCCCAGTGTTATACAGTGACAGACCTGTCCCCACCAGTACTGTAACCGTGTTATACAGTGACAGACCTGTCTCCAGCAGTACTGTACCCCAATGTTATACAGTGACAGACCTGTCTCCACCAGTACTGTACCCGTATTATACAGTGACAGAACTGTCCCCAACAGTACTGTACCCGTGTTATACAGTGACAGAACTGTCCCCACCAGTACTGTGCCCCAGTGTTATACAGTGACAGACCAATCCCCCCCAGTACAGTTCCCCAGTTATACAGTGACAGACCTGTCTCCAGCAGTACTGTACCCCAATGTTATACAGTGACAGACCTGTCCCCAACAGTACTGTACCCCAGTGTTATACAGTGACAGAACTGTCCCCACCAGTACTGTACCCGTATTATACAGTGACAGACCTGTCCCCACCAGTACTGTACCCGTATTATACAGTGACAGACCTGTCCCCAACAGTACATTACCCGTGTTATACAGTCACAGACCTGTCCCCACCAGTACTGTACCCGTATTATACAGTGACAGACCTGTCCCCAACAGTACTTTACCCGTGTTATACAGTCACAGACCTGTCCCCACCAGTACTGTACTCGTGTTATACAGTGACAGACCTGTCCCCACCAGTACTGTACTCGTGTTATACAGTGACAGACCTGTCCCCACCAGTACTGTACCCATGTTATACAGTGACAGACCTGTCTCCAGCAGTACTGTACCCCAGTGTTATACAGTGACAGACCTGTCCGCACCAGCCCTGTAACCGTGTAATACAGTGACAGACCTCTCCCCACCAGTATTGTACCCCAGTGTTATACAGTGACAGACCTGTCCCCACTAGTATTGTACCCCAGTGTTGTACCGTGACATACCTGTCCCCAGCAGTACTGCACCCAGTATTATACAGTGACAGACCAGTCCCCAACAGTACTTTACCCCAGTGTTTTACAGTGACAGACCAGTCCCCACCAGTACTGTACCCCAGTGTTATACTGTGACAGACCTGTTCCCACCAGTACTGTACCCGTGTTATACAGTGACAGACCTGTCCCCACCAGTACTGTACCCCAGTTTTACAGTCACAGACCTGTCCCCACCAGTACTGTACCCCAGTGTTATACAGTGACAGACCCGTCCCCACCAGTACTGTACCCGTGTTATACAGTGACAGACCGGTCCCCACCAGTACTGTACCCATGTTATACAGTGACAGACCTGTCTCCAGCAGTACTGTACCCCAGTGTTATACAGTCACAGACCTGTGTGCACCAGTCCTGTAACCGTGTAATAGAGTGACAGACCTGTCCCCACCAGTATTGTACCCCAGTGTTATACAGTGACAGACCTGTCCCCACGTGTATTGTACCCCAGTGTTGTACAGTGACATACCTGTCCCCAGCAGTACTGCACCCAGTATTATACAGTGACAGACCAGTCCCCAACAGTACTGTACCCCAGTGTTATACTGTGACAGACCTGTCCCCACCAGCACTGTACCCGTGTTATACAGTGACAGACCTGTCCCCACCAGTACTGTACCCGGGTTTTATAGTGACAGACCTGTCCCCACCAGTACTGTACCCGTGTTATACAGTGACAGACCTGTCCCCACCAGTACTGTACCCGGGTTTTACATTGACAGACCTGTCCCCACCAGTACTGTACCCGTGTTATACAGAGACAGACCTGTCCCCACCAGTACTGTACCCCAATGTTATACAGTGACAGACCTGTCCCCACCAATAACTGCACCCCAGTGTTATACAGTGACAGACCCGTCCCCACCAGTACTGTACCCCAGTGTAATAGTGACAGACCCGTCCCCACCAGTACTGTACCCCAGTGTTATACAGTGACAGACCTGTCCCCACAGTACTGTACCCCAGTGTTATACAGTGACAGACCCGTCCCCACCAGTACTGTACCCCAGTGTTATACAGTGACAGACCCGTCCCCACCAGTACTGTACCCCAGTGTTATACAGTGACAGACCTGTCCCCACCAATAACTGTACCCCAGTGTTATACAGTGACAGACCCGTCCCCACCAGTACTGTACCCCAGTGTTATACAGTGACAGACCTGTCCCCACCAGTACTGTACCCAAGTGTTATACAGTGACAGACCTGTCCCCACCAGCACTGTACTCCAGCATTATACAGCGACAGAACTGTCCCCAGCAGTACTGTACCCCAGTGTTATACAGTGACAGACCTGTCCCCAATAGTACTGGACCCCAGTGTTATAAAGTGACAGACCTGTCCCCACCAGTACTGTAACCGTGTTATACAGTGACAGACCTGTCTCCAGCAGTACTGTACCCCAATGTTATACAGTGACAGACCTGTCCCCACCAGTACTGTACCCCAGTGTTATACAGTGACAGACCTGTCTCCAGCAGTACTGTACCCCAATGTTATACAGTGACAGACCTGTCCCCACCAGTACTGTACCCGTATTATACAGTCACAGACCTGTCCCCAAAAGTACTGTACCCGTGTTATACAGTGACAGACCTGTCCCCACCAGTACTGTACCCGGGTTTTACAGTGACAGACCTGTCCCCACCAGTACTGTACCCGTGTTATACAGTGACAGACCTGTCCCCACCAGTACTGTACCCCAATGTTATACAGTGAAAGACCTCTCCCCACCAGTACTGTACCCCAGTGTTATACAGTGACAGACCCGTCCCCACCAGTACTGTACCCGTGTTATACAGTGACAGACCTGTCCCCACCAGTACTGTACCCATGTTATACAGTGACAGACCTGTCTACAGCAGTACTCTACCCCAGTGTTATACAGTGACAGACCTGTCCCCACCAGCACTGTACGCGTGTTATACAGTGACAGACCTGTCCCCACCAGTACTGTACCCGGGTTTTACAGTGACAGACCTGTCCCCACCAGTACTGTACCCGTGTTATACACTGACAGACCTGTCCCCACCAGTACTGTACCCGGGTTTTACAGTGACAGACCTGTCCCCACCAGTACTGTACCCGTGTTATACAGAGACAGACCTGTCCCCACCAGTACTGTACCCCAATGTTATACAGTGACAGACCTGTCCCCACCAGTACTGTACCCCAGTGTTATACAGTGACAGACCTGTCTCCAGCAGTACTGTACCCCAATGTTATACAGTGACAGACCTGTCCCCACCAGTACTGTACCCGTATTATTCAGTGACAGACCTGTCCCCAAAAGTACTGTACCCGTGTTATACAGTGACAGAACTGTCCCCACCAGTACTGTACCCCAGTGTTATACAGTGACAGACCAATCCCCCCCAGTACTGTTCCCCAGTTATACAGTGACAGACCTGTCTCCAGCAGTACTGTACCCCAATGTTATACAGTGACAGACCTGTCCCCACCAGTACTGTACCCGTATTATACAGTCACAGACCTGTCCCCACCAGTACTGTACTCGTGTTATACAGTGACAGACCTGTCCCCACCAGTACTGTACTCGTGTTATACAGTGACAGACCTGTCCCCACCAGTACTGTACCCCAGTGTTATACAGTGACAGACCTGTCCCCACCAGCACTGTACTCCAGCATTATACAGCGACAGAACTGTCCCCAGCAGTACTGTACCCCAGTGTTATACAGTGACAGACCCGTCCCCAATAGTAATAAAGCCCAGTGTTATACATTTACAGACCTGTCCCCAATAGTACTGGACCCCAGTGTTATACAGTGACAGACCTGTCCCCACCAGTACTGTAACCGTGTTATACAGCGACAGACCTGTCTCCAGCAGTACTGTACCCCAATGTTATTCAGTGACAGACCTGTCCCCACCAGTACTGTACCCCAGTGTTATACAGTGACAGACCTGTCTCCAGCAGTACTGCACCCCAATGTTATACAGTGACAGACCTGTCCCCACCAGTACTGTACCCGTATTATACAGTGACAGACCTGTCCCCAAAAGTACTGTACCCGTGTTATACAGTGACAGACCTGTCCCCACCAGTACTGTACCCGGGTTTTACAGTGACAGACCTGTCCCCACCAGTACTGTACCCGTGTTATACAGTGACAGACCTGTCCCCACCAGTACTGTACCCCAATGTTATACAGTGAAAGACCTGTCCCCACCAGTACTGTACCCCAGTGTTATACAGTGACAGAACCGTCCCCACCAGTACTGTACCCGTGTTATACAGTGACAGACCTGTCCCCACCAGTACTGTACTCTTGTTATACAGTGACAGACCTCTCCCCACCAGTACTGTACCCCAATGTTATACAGTGACAGACCTGTCCCCACCAGTACTGCACTCCAGTGTTATACAGTGACAGACCTGTCCCCACCAGTACTGTACCCGTGTTATACAGTGACAGACCTGTCCCCACCAGTACTGTACCCCAATGTTATACAGCGACAGACCCCCTGTCCCCACCAGTATTGTACCCCAGTGCTATACAGTGACAGACCCATCCCCACCAGTACTGTACCCGTGTTATACCGTGACAGACCTGTCTCCAGCAGTACTGTACCCCAATGTTATAAAGTGACAGACCTTTCCCCATCATTAGTGTACCACATTGTTATACAGTGACAGATCCGACCCCATCAGTACGATACCCAAGTGTTATAAAGTGACATTCCTGTCGCCACCAGTACTGTACCCCAGTGATATAGAGTGAAATATCTGTCCCCACCTGTACTGCAGCCCAGTGTTATACAGTGACAGACAAATCCCCACGAGTATTGTACCCCAGTGTTATACAGTGACAGACTCGTCCCCACCAGTACAGTACCCCAGTGTTACACAGTGACAGACCTGTCCCCACCAGTACTGTACCCCAGTGTTATACAGTCACAGACCTGTCCGCACCAGTCCTGTAACCGTGTAATACAGTGACAGACCTGTCCCCACCAGTATTGTACCCCAGTGTTATACAATGACAGACCTGTCCCCACTAGTATTGTACCCCAGTGTTGTACAGTGACATACCTGTCCCCAGCAGTACTGTACCCAGTATTATACAGTGACAGACCAGACCCCAACAGTACTGTACCCCAGTGTTTTACAGTGACAGACCTGTCCCCACCAGTACTGTACCCCAGGGTTATACTGTGACAGACCTGTCCCCACCAGTACTGTACCCGTGTTATACAGTGACAGAACTGTCCCCACCAGTACTGTACCCCAATGTTATACAGTGACAGACCTGTCCCCACCAGTACTGTACCCCAGTGTTATACAGTGACAGACCCGTCCCCACCAGTACTGTACCCGTGTCATACAGTGTCAGACCTATCTGCAGCAGTACTGTACTCCAATGTTATACAGTGACAGACCTGTCCCCAGCAGTACTGTACCCATGTTATACAGTGACAGACCTATCTCCACCAGTAGTGTACCCGTGTTATACAGTGACAGACCTGTCCCCAACAGTACTGTACCCGTGTTATACAGTGACAGAACTGTCCCCACCAGTACTGTACCCCAGTGTTATACAGTGACAGACCAGTACCCCCCAGTACTGCACCCCAGTATTATACAGTGACAGACCTGTCCCCACCAGTACTGTGCCCCAGTGTTATACAGTGACAGACCTGTCCCCACCAGCACTGTACTCCAGCATTATACAGCGACAGAACTGTCCCCAGCAGAGCTGTACCCCAGTGTTATACAGTGACAGACCCGTCCCCAATAGTAATAAAGCCCAGTGTTATACATTTACAGACCTGTCCCCAATAGTACTGGACCCCAGTGTTATACAGTGACAGACCTGTCCCCACCAGTACTGTAACCGTGTTATACAGTGACAGACCTGTCTCCAGCAGTACTGTACCCCAATGTTATACAGTGACAGACCTGTCCCCACCAGTACTGTACCCGTATTATACAGTGACAGAACTGTCCCCAACAGCACTGTACCCGTGTTATACAGTGACAGAACTGTCCCCACCAGTACTGTGCCCCAGTGTTATACAGTGACTGACCAATCCCCCCCAGTACAGTTCCCCAGTTATACAGTGACAGACCTGTCTCCAGCAGTACTGTACCCCAATGTTATACAGTGACAGACCTGTCCCCAACAGTACTGTACCCGTATTATACAGTGACAGACCTGTCCCCACCAGTACTGTACCCGTATTATACAGTGACAGACCTGTCCCCAACAGTACTTTACCCGTGTTATACAGTCACAGACCTGTCCCCACCAGTACTGTACTCGTGTTATACAGTGACAGACCTGTCCCCACCAGTACTGTACTCGTGTTATACAGTGACAGACCTGTCCCCACCAGTACTGTACCCATGTTATACAGTGACAGACCTGTCTCCAGCAGTACTGTACCCCAGTGTTATACAGTGACAGACCTGTCCGCACCAGCCCTGTAACCGTGTAATACAGTGACAGACCTGTCCCCACTAGTATTGTACCCCAGTGTTGTACCGTGACATACCTGTCCCCAGCAGTACTGTACCCAGTATTATACAGTGACAGACCAGTCCCCAACAGTACTTTACCCCAATGTTTTACAGTGACAGACCAGTCCCCACCAGTACTGTACCCCAGTGTTATACTGTGACAGACCTGTCCCCACCAGTACTGTACCCGTGTTATACAGTGACAGACCTGTCCCCACCAGTACTGTACTCGTGTTATACAGTGACAGACCTGTCCCCACCAGTACTGTACCCATGTTATACAGTGACAGACCTGTCTCCAGCAGTACTGTACCCCAGTGTTATACAGTGACAGACCTGTCCGCACCAGCCCTGTAACCGTGTAATACAGTGACAGACCTCTCCCCACCAGTATTGTACCCCAGTGTTATACAGTGACAGACCTGTCCCCACTAGTATTGTACCCCAGTGTTGTACCGTGACATACCTGTCCCCAGCAGTACTGCACCCAGTATTATACAGTGACAGACCAGTCCCCAACAGTACTTTACCCCAGTGTTTTACAGTGACAGACCAGTCCCCACCAGTACTGTACCCCAGTGTTATACTGTGACAGACCTGTTCCCACCAGTACTGTACCCGTGTTATACAGTGACAGACCTGTCCCCACCAGTACTGTACCCCAGTTTTACAGTCACAGACCTGTCCCCACCAGTACTGTACCCCAGTGTTATACAGTGACAGACCCGTCCCCACCAGTACTGTACCCGTGTTATACAGTGACAGACCGGTCCCCACCAGTACTGTACCCATGTTATACAGTGACAGACCTGTCTCCAGCAGTACTGTACCCCAGTGTTATACAGTCACAGACCTGTGTGCACCAGTCCTGTAACCGTGTAATAGAGTGACAGACCTGTCCCCACCAGTATTGTACCCCAGTGTTATACAGTGACAGACCTGTCCCCACGTGTATTGTACCCCAGTGTTGTACAGTGACATACCTGTCCCCAGCAGTACTGCACCCAGTATTATACAGTGACAGACCAGTCCCCAACAGTACTGTACCCCAGTGTTATACTGTGACAGACCTGTCCCCACCAGCACTGTACCCGTGTTATACAGTGACAGACCTGTCCCCACCAGTACTGTACCCGGGTTTTATAGTGACAGACCTGTCCCCACCAGTACTGTACCCGTGTTATACAGTGACAGACCTGTCCCCACCAGTACTGTACCCGGGTTTTACATTGACAGACCTGTCCCCACCAGTACTGTACCCGTGTTATACAGAGACAGACCTGTCCCCACCAGTACTGTACCCCAATGTTATACAGTGACAGACCTGTCCCCACCAATAACTGCACCCCAGTGTTATACAGTGACAGACCCGTCCCCACCAGTACTGTACCCCAGTGTAATAGTGACAGACCCGTCCCCACCAGTACTGTACCCCAGTGTTATACAGTGACAGACCTGTCCCCACAGTACTGTACCCCAGTGTTATACAGTGACAGACCCGTCCCCACCAGTACTGTACCCCAGTGTTATACAGTGACAGACCCGTCCCCACCAGTACTGTACCCCAGTGTTATACAGTGACAGACCTGTCCCCACCAATAACTGTACCCCAGTGTTATACAGTGACAGACCCGTCCCCACCAGTACTGTACCCCAGTGTTATACAGTGACAGACCTGTCCCCACCAGTACTGTACCCAAGTGTTATACAGTGACAGACCTGTCCCCACCAGCACTGTACTCCAGCATTATACAGCGACAGAACTGTCCCCAGCAGTACTGTACCCCAGTGTTATACAGTGACAGACCTGTCCCCAATAGTACTGGACCCCAGTGTTATAAAGTGACAGACCTGTCCCCACCAGTACTGTAACCGTGTTATACAGTGACAGACCTGTCTCCAGCAGTACTGTACCCCAATGTTATACAGTGACAGACCTGTCCCCACCAGTACTGTACCCCAGTGTTATACAGTGACAGACCTGTCTCCAGCAGTACTGTACCCCAATGTTATACAGTGACAGACCTGTCCCCACCAGTACTGTACCCGTATTATACAGTCACAGACCTGTCCCCAAAAGTACTGTACCCGTGTTATACAGTGACAGACCTGTCCCCACCAGTACTGTACCCGGGTTTTACAGTGACAGACCTGTCCCCACCAGTACTGTACCCGTGTTATACAGTGACAGACCTGTCCCCACCAGTACTGTACCCCAATGTTATACAGTGAAAGACCTCTCCCCACCAGTACTGTACCCCAGTGTTATACAGTGACAGACCCGTCCCCACCAGTACTGTACCCGTGTTATACAGTGACAGACCTGTCCCCACCAGTACTGTACCCATGTTATACAGTGACAGACCTGTCTACAGCAGTACTCTACCCCAGTGTTATACAGTGACAGACCTGTCCCCACCAGCACTGTACGCGTGTTATACAGTGACAGACCTGTCCCCACCAGTACTGTACCCGGGTTTTACAGTGACAGACCTGT
Source organism: Isurus oxyrinchus (assembly GCA_026770705.1). Classification (NCBI taxonomy): domain Eukaryota; kingdom Metazoa; phylum Chordata; class Chondrichthyes; order Lamniformes; family Lamnidae; genus Isurus; species Isurus oxyrinchus. The sequence continues at coordinate 185,900 of JANJGN010000940.1, read as the reverse complement.
CCCCACCAGTACTGTACCCGTGTTATACACTGACAGACCTGTCCCCACCAGTACTGTACCCGGGTTTTACAGTGACAGACCTGTCCCCACCAGTACTGTACCCGTGTTATACAGAGACAGACCTGTCCCCACCAGTACTGTACCCCAATGTTATACAGTGACAGACCTGTCCCCACCAGTACTGTACCCCAGTGTTATACAGTGACAGACCTGTCTCCAGCAGTACTGTACCCCAATGTTATACAGTGACAGACCTGTCCCCACCAGTACTGTACCCGTATTATTCAGTGACAGACCTGTCCCCAAAAGTACTGTACCCGTGTTATACAGTGACAGAACTGTCCCCACCAGTACTGTACCCCAGTGTTATACAGTGACAGACCAATCCCCCCCAGTACTGTTCCCCAGTTATACAGTGACAGACCTGTCTCCAGCAGTACTGTACCCCAATGTTATACAGTGACAGACCTGTCCCCACCAGTACTGTACCCGTATTATACAGTCACAGACCTGTCCCCACCAGTACTGTACTCGTGTTATACAGTGACAGACCTGTCCCCACCAGTACTGTACTCGTGTTATACAGTGACAGACCTGTCCCCACCAGTACTGTACCCCAGTGTTATACAGTGACAGACCTGTCCCCACCAGCACTGTACTCCAGCATTATACAGCGACAGAACTGTCCCCAGCAGTACTGTACCCCAGTGTTATACAGTGACAGACCCGTCCCCAATAGTAATAAAGCCCAGTGTTATACATTTACAGACCTGTCCCCAATAGTACTGGACCCCAGTGTTATACAGTGACAGACCTGTCCCCACCAGTACTGTAACCGTGTTATACAGCGACAGACCTGTCTCCAGCAGTACTGTACCCCAATGTTATTCAGTGACAGACCTGTCCCCACCAGTACTGTACCCCAGTGTTATACAGTGACAGACCTGTCTCCAGCAGTACTGCACCCCAATGTTATACAGTGACAGACCTGTCCCCACCAGTACTGTACCCGTATTATACAGTGACAGACCTGTCCCCAAAAGTACTGTACCCGTGTTATACAGTGACAGACCTGTCCCCACCAGTACTGTACCCGGGTTTTACAGTGACAGACCTGTCCCCACCAGTACTGTACCCGTGTTATACAGTGACAGACCTGTCCCCACCAGTACTGTACCCCAATGTTATACAGTGAAAGACCTGTCCCCACCAGTACTGTACCCCAGTGTTATACAGTGACAGAACCGTCCCCACCAGTACTGTACCCGTGTTATACAGTGACAGACCTGTCCCCACCAGTACTGTACTCTTGTTATACAGTGACAGACCTCTCCCCACCAGTACTGTACCCCAATGTTATACAGTGACAGACCTGTCCCCACCAGTACTGCACTCCAGTGTTATACAGTGACAGACCTGTCCCCACCAGTACTGTACCCGTGTTATACAGTGACAGACCTGTCCCCACCAGTACTGTACCCCAATGTTATACAGCGACAGACCCCCTGTCCCCACCAGTATTGTACCCCAGTGCTATACAGTGACAGACCCATCCCCACCAGTACTGTACCCGTGTTATACCGTGACAGACCTGTCTCCAGCAGTACTGTACCCCAATGTTATAAAGTGACAGACCTTTCCCCATCATTAGTGTACCACATTGTTATACAGTGACAGATCCGACCCCATCAGTACGATACCCAAGTGTTATAAAGTGACATTCCTGTCGCCACCAGTACTGTACCCCAGTGATATAGAGTGAAATATCTGTCCCCACCTGTACTGCAGCCCAGTGTTATACAGTGACAGACAAATCCCCACGAGTATTGTACCCCAGTGTTATACAGTGACAGACTCGTCCCCACCAGTACAGTACCCCAGTGTTACACAGTGACAGACCTGTCCCCACCAGTACTGTACCCCAGTGTTATACAGTCACAGACCTGTCCGCACCAGTCCTGTAACCGTGTAATACAGTGACAGACCTGTCCCCACCAGTATTGTACCCCAGTGTTATACAATGACAGACCTGTCCCCACTAGTATTGTACCCCAGTGTTGTACAGTGACATACCTGTCCCCAGCAGTACTGTACCCAGTATTATACAGTGACAGACCAGACCCCAACAGTACTGTACCCCAGTGTTTTACAGTGACAGACCTGTCCCCACCAGTACTGTACCCCAGGGTTATACTGTGACAGACCTGTCCCCACCAGTACTGTACCCGTGTTATACAGTGACAGAACTGTCCCCACCAGTACTGTACCCCAATGTTATACAGTGACAGACCTGTCCCCACCAGTACTGTACCCCAGTGTTATACAGTGACAGACCCGTCCCCACCAGTACTGTACCCGTGTCATACAGTGTCAGACCTATCTGCAGCAGTACTGTACTCCAATGTTATACAGTGACAGACCTGTCCCCAGCAGTACTGTACCCATGTTATACAGTGACAGACCTATCTCCACCAGTAGTGTACCCGTGTTATACAGTGACAGACCTGTCCCCAACAGTACTGTACCCGTGTTATACAGTGACAGAACTGTCCCCACCAGTACTGTACCCCAGTGTTATACAGTGACAGACCAGTACCCCCCAGTACTGCACCCCAGTATTATACAGTGACAGACCTGTCCCCACCAGTACTGTGCCCCAGTGTTATACAGTGACAGACCTGTCCCCACCAGCACTGTACTCCAGCATTATACAGCGACAGAACTGTCCCCAGCAGAGCTGTACCCCAGTGTTATACAGTGACAGACCCGTCCCCAATAGTAATAAAGCCCAGTGTTATACATTTACAGACCTGTCCCCAATAGTACTGGACCCCAGTGTTATACAGTGACAGACCTGTCCCCACCAGTACTGTAACCGTGTTATACAGTGACAGACCTGTCTCCAGCAGTACTGTACCCCAATGTTATACAGTGACAGACCTGTCCCCACCAGTACTGTACCCGTATTATACAGTGACAGAACTGTCCCCAACAGCACTGTACCCGTGTTATACAGTGACAGAACTGTCCCCACCAGTACTGTGCCCCAGTGTTATACAGTGACTGACCAATCCCCCCCAGTACAGTTCCCCAGTTATACAGTGACAGACCTGTCTCCAGCAGTACTGTACCCCAATGTTATACAGTGACAGACCTGTCCCCAACAGTACTGTACCCGTATTATACAGTGACAGACCTGTCCCCACCAGTACTGTACCCGTATTATACAGTGACAGACCTGTCCCCAACAGTACTTTACCCGTGTTATACAGTCACAGACCTGTCCCCACCAGTACTGTACTCGTGTTATACAGTGACAGACCTGTCCCCACCAGTACTGTACTCGTGTTATACAGTGACAGACCTGTCCCCACCAGTACTGTACCCATGTTATACAGTGACAGACCTGTCTCCAGCAGTACTGTACCCCAGTGTTATACAGTGACAGACCTGTCCGCACCAGCCCTGTAACCGTGTAATACAGTGACAGACCTGTCCCCACTAGTATTGTACCCCAGTGTTGTACCGTGACATACCTGTCCCCAGCAGTACTGTACCCAGTATTATACAGTGACAGACCAGTCCCCAACAGTACTTTACCCCAATGTTTTACAGTGACAGACCAGTCCCCACCAGTACTGTACCCCAGTGTTATACTGTGACAGACCTGTCCCCACCAGTACTGTACCCGTGTTATACAGTGACAGACCTGTCCCCACCAGTACTGTACCCCAGTTTTACAGTCACAGACCTGTCCCCACCAGTACTGTACCCCAGTGTTATACAGTGACAGACCCGTCCCCACCAGTACTGTACCCGTGTTATACAGTGACAGACCGGTCCCCACCAGTACTGTACTCGTGTTATCCAGTGACAGACCTCTCCCCACCAGTACTGTACCCATGTTATACAGTGACAGACCTGTCTCCAGCAGTACTGTACCCCAGTGTTATACAGTCACAGACCTGTGCGCACCAGTCCTGTAACCGTGTAATAGAGTGACAGACCTGTCCCCACCAGTATTGTACCCCAGTGTTATACAGCGACAGACCTGTCCCCACATGTATTGTACCCCAGTGTTGTACAGTGACATACCTGTCCCCAGCAGTACTGCACCCAGTATTATACAGTGACAGACCAGTCCCCAACAGTACTGTACCCCAGTGTTATACTGTGACAGACCTGTCCCCACCAGCACTGTACCCGTGTTATACAGTGACAGACCTGTCCCCACCAGTACTGTACCCGGGTTTTACAGTGACAGACCTGTCCCCACCAGTACTGTACCCGTGTTATACACTGACAGACCTGTCCCCACCAGTACTGTACCCGGGTTTTACAGTGACAGACCTGTCCCCACCAGTACTGTACCCGTGTTATACAGAGACAGACCTGTCCCCACCAGTACTGTACCCCAATGTTATACAGTGACAGACCTGTCCCCACCAGTACTGTACCCCAGTGTTATACAGTGACAGACCTGTCTCCAGCAGTACTGTACCCCAATGTTATACAGTGACAGACCTGTCCCCACCAGTACTGTACCCCAGTGTTATACAGTGACAGACCTGTCTCCAGCAGTAGTGTACCCCAATGTTATACAGTGACAGACCTGTCCCCACCAGTACTGTACCCGTATTATACAGTCACAGACCTGTCCCCAAAAGTACTGTACCCGTGTTATACAGTGACAGACCTGTCCCCACCAGTACTGTACCCGGGTTTTACAGTGACTGACCTGTCCCCACCAGTACTGTACCCGTGTTATACAGTGACAGACCTGTCCCCACCAGTACTGTACCCCAATGTTATACAGTGAAAGACCTGTCCCCACCAGTACTGTACCCCAGTGTTATACAGTGACAGACCCGTCCCCACCAGTACTGTACCCGTGTTATACAGTGACAGACCTGTCCCCACCAGTACTGTACCCATGTTATACAGTGACAGACCTGTCTACAGCAGTACTCTACCCCAGTGTTATACAGTGACAGACCTGTCCCCACCAGCACTGTACCCGTGTTATACAGTGACAGACCTGTCCCCACCAGTACTGTACCCGGGTTTTACAGTGACAGACCTGTCCCCACCAGTACTGTACCCGTGTTATACACTGACAGACCTGTCCCCACCAGTACTGTACCCGGGTTTTACAGTGACAGACCTGTCCCCACCAGTACTGTACCCGTGTTATACAGAGACAGACCTGTCCCCACCAGTACTGTACCCCAATGTTATACAGTGACAGACCTGTCCCCACCAGTACTGTACCCCAGTGTTATACAGTGACAGACCTGTCTCCAGCAGTACTGTACCCCAATGTTATACAGTGACAGACCTGTCCCCACCAGTACTGTACCCGTATTATTCAGTGACAGACCTGTCCCCAAAAGTACTGTACCCGTGTTATACAGTGACAGAACTGTCCCCACCAGTACTGTACCCCAGTGTTATACAGTGACAGACCAATCCCCCCCAGTACTGTTCCCCAGTTATACAGTGACAGACCTGTCTCCAGCAGTACTGTACCCCAATGTTATACAGTGACAGACCTGTCCCCACCAGTACTGTACCCGTATTATACAGTCACAGACCTGTCCCCACCAGTACTGTACTCGTGTTATACAGTGACAGACCTGTCCCCACCAGTACTGTACTCGTGTTATACAGTGACAGACCTGTCCCCACCAGCACTGTACTCCAGCATTATACAGCGACAGAACTGTCCCCAGCAGTACTGTACCCCAGTGTTATACAGTGACAGACCCGTCCCCAATAGTAATAAAGCCCAGTGTTATACATTTACAGACCTGTCCCCAATAGTACTGGACCCCAGTGTTATACAGTGACAGACCTGTCCCACCAGTACTGTAACCGTGTTATACAGTGACAGACCTGTCTCCAGCAGTACTGTACCCCAATGTTATTCAGTGACAGACCTGTCCCCACCAGTACTGTACCCCAGTGTTATACAGTGACAGACCTGTCTCCAGCAGTACTGCACCCCAATGTTATACAGTGACAGTCCTGTCCCCACCAGTACTGTACCCGTATTATACAGTGACAGACCTGTCCCCAAAAGTACTGTACCCGTGTTATACAGTGACAGACGTGTCCCCACCAGTACTGTACCCGGGTTTTACAGTGACAGACCTGTCCCCACCAGTACTGTACCCGTGTTATACAGTGAAAGACCTGTCCCCACCAGTACTGTACCCCAGTGTTATACAGTGACAGAACCGTCCCCACCAGTACTGTACCCGTGTTATACAGTGACAGACCTGTCCCCACCAGTACTGTACTCTTGTTATACAGTGACAGACCTCTCCCCACCAGTACTGTACCCCAATGTTATACAGTGACAGACCTGTCCCCACCAGTACTGCACTCCAGTGTTATACAGTGACAGACCTGTCCCCACCAGTACTGTACCCGTGTTATACAGTGACAGACCTGTCCCCACCAGTACTGTACCCCAATGTTATACAGCGACAGACCTGTCCCCACCAGTATTGTACCCCAGTGCTATACAGTGACAGACCCATCCCCACCAGTACTGTACCCGTGTTATACCGTGACAGACCTGTCTCCAGCAGTACTGTACCCCAATGTTATTAAGTGACAGACCTTTCCCCATCATTAGTGTACCCCATTGTTATACAGTGACAGATCCGACCCCATCAGTACGATACCCAAGTGTTATAAAGTGACATTCCTGTCGCCACCAGTACTGTACCCCAGTGATATAGAGTGACATATCTGTCCCCACCTGTACTGCAGCCCAGTGTTATACAGTGACAGACAAATCCCCACAAGTATTGTACCCCAGTGTTATACAGTGACAGACTCGTCCCCACCAGTACAGTACCCCAGTGTTACACAGTGACAGACCTGTCCCCACCAGTACTGTACCCCAGTGTTATACAGTCACAGACCTGTCCGCACCAGTCCTGTAACCGTGTAATACAGTGACAGACCTGTCCCCACCAGTATTGTACCCCAGTGTTATACAATGACAGACCTGTCCCCACTAGTATTGTACCCCAGTGTTGTACAGTGACATACCTGTCCCCAGCAGTACTGTACCCAGTATTATACAGTGACAGACCAGTCCCCAACAGTACTGTACCCCAGTGTTTTACAGTGACAGACCTGTCCCCACCAGTACTGTACCCCAGGGTTATACTGTGACAGACCTGTCCCCACCAGTACTGTACCCGTGTTATACAGTGACAGAACTGTCCCCACCAGTACTGTACCCCAATGTTATACAGTGACAGACCTGTCCCCACCAGTACTGTACCCCAGTGTTATACAGTGACAGACCCGTCCCCACCAGTACTGTACCCGTGTCATACAGTGTCAGACCTATCTGCAGCAGTACTGTACTCCAATGTTATACAGTGACAGACCTGTCCCCAGCAGTACTGTACCCATGTTATACAGTGACAGACCTATCTCCACCAGTAGTGTACCCGTGTTATACAGTGACAGACCTGTCCCCACCAGTACTGTACCCCAATGTTATACAGTGAAAGACCTGTCCCCACCAGTACTGTACCCCAGTGTTATACAGTGACAGAACCGTCCCCACCAGTACTGTACCCGTGTTATACAGTGACAGACCTGTCCCCACCAGTACTGTACTCTTGTTATACAGTGACAGACCTCTCCCCACCAGTACTGTACCCCAATGTTATACAGTGACAGACCTGTCCCCACCAGTACTGCACTCCAGTGTTATACAGTGACAGACCTGTCCCCACCAGTACTGTACCCGTGTTATACAGTGACAGACCTGTCCCCACCAGTACTGTACCCCAATGTTATACAGCGACAGACCTGTCCCCACCAGTATTGTACCCCAGTGCTATACAGTGACAGACCCATCCCCACCAGTACTGTACCCGTGTTATACCGTGACAGACCTGTCTCCAGCAGTACTGTACCCCAATGTTATAAAGTGACAGACCTTTCCCCATCATTAGTGTACCACATTGTTATACAGTGACAGATCCGACCCCATCAGTACGATACCCAAGTGTTATAAAGTGACATTCCTGTCGCCACCAGTACTGTACCCCAGTGATATAGAGTGACATATCTGTCCCCACCTGTACTGCAGCCCAGTGTTATACAGTGACAGACAAATCCCCACAAGTATTGTACCCCAGTGTTATACAGTGACAGACTCGTCCCCACCAGTACAGTACCCCAGTGTTACACAGTGACAGACCTGTCCCCACCAGTACTGTACCCCAGTGTTATACAGTCACAGACCTGTCCGCACCAGTCCTGTAACCGTGTAATACAGTGACAGACCTGTCCCCACCAGTATTGTACCCCAGTGTTATACAATGACAGACCTGTCCCCACTAGTATTGTACCCCAGTGTTGTACAGTGACATACCTGTCCCCAGCAGTACTGTACCCAGTATTATACAGTGACAGACCAGTCCCCAACAGTACTGTACCCCAGTGTTTTACAGTGACAGACCTGTCCCCACCAGTACTGTACCCCAGGGTTATACTGTGACAGACCTGTCCCCACCAGTACTGTACCCGTGTTATACAGTGACAGAACTGTCCCTACCAGTACTGTACCCCAATGTTATACAGTGACAGACCTGTCCCCACCAGTACTGTACCCCAGTGTTATACAGTGACAGACCCGTCCCCACCAGTACTGTACCCGTGTCATACAGTGTCAGACCTATCTGCAGCAGTACTGTACTCCAATGTTATACAGTGACAGACCTGTCCCCAGCAGTACTGTACCCATGTTATACAGTGACAGACCTATCTCCACCAGTAGTGTACCCGTGTTATACAGTGACAGACCTGTCCCCAACAGTACTGTACCCGTGTTATACAGTGACAGAACTGTCCCCACCAGTACTGTACCCCAGTGTTATACAGTGACAGACCAGTACCCCCCAGTACTGCACCCCAGTATTATACAGTGACAGACCTGTCCCCACCAGTACTGTGCCCCAGTGTTATACAGTGACAGACCTGTCCCCACCAGCACTGTACTCCAGCATTATACAGCGACAGAACTGTCCCCAGCAGAGCTGTACCCCAGTGTTATACAGTGACAGACCCGTCCCCAATAGTAATAAAGCCCAGTGTTATACATTTACAGACCTGTCCCCAATAGTACTGGACCCCAGTGTTATACAGTGACAGACCTGTCCCCACCAGTACTGTAACCGTGTTATACAGTGACAGACCTGTCTCCAGCAGTACTGTACCCCAATGTTATACAGTGACAGACCTGTCCCCACCAGTACTGTACCCGTATTATACAGTGACAGAACTGTCCCCAACAGCACTGTACCCGTGTTATACAGTGACAGAACTGTCCCCACCAGTACTGTGCCCCAGTGTTATACAGTGACTGACCAATCCCCCCCAGTACAGTTCCCCAGTTATACAGTGACAGACCTGTCTCCAGCAGTACTGTACCCCAATGTTATACAGTGACAGACCTGTCCCCAACAGTACTGTACCCGTATTATACAGTGACAGACCTGTCCCCACCAGAACTGTACCCGTATTATACAGTGACAGACCTGTCCCCAACAGTACTTTACCCGTGTTATACAGTCACAGACCTGTCCCCACTAGTACTGTACTCGTGTTATACAGTGACAGACCTGTCCCCACCAGTACTGTACTCGTGTTATACAGTGACAGTCCTGTCCCCACCAGTACTGTACCCATGTTATACAGTGACAGACCTGTCTCCAGCAGTACTGTACCCCAGTGTTATACAGTGACAGACCTGTCCGCACCAGCCCTGTAACCGTGTAATACAGTGACAGACCTCTCCCCACCAGTATTGTACCCCAGTGTTATACAGTGACAGACCTGTCCCCACTAGTATTGTACCCCAGTGTTGTACCGTGACATACCTGTCCCCAGCAGTACTGTACCCAGTATTATACAGTGACAGACCAGTCCCCAACAGTACTTTACCCCAATGTTTTACAGTGACAGACCAGTCCCCACCAGTACTGTACCCCAGTGTTATACTGTGACAGACCTGTCCCCACCAGTACTGTACCCGTGTTATACAGTGACAGACCTGTCCCCACCAGTACTGTACCCCAGTTTTACAGTCACAGACCTGTCCCCACCAGTACTGTACCCCAGTGTTATACAGTGACAGACCCGTCCCCACCAGTACTGTACCCGTGTTATACAGTGACAGACCGGTCCCCACCAGTACTGTACTCGTGTTATCCAGTGACAGACCTCTCCCCACCAGTACTGTACCCATGTTATACAGTGACAGACCTGTCTCCAGCAGTACTGTACCCCAGTGTTATACAGTCACAGACCTGTGCGCACCAGTCCTGTAACCGTGTAATAGAGTGACAGACCTGTCCCCACCAGTATTGTACCCCAGTGTTATACAGCGACAGACCTGTCCCCACATGTATTGTACCCCAGTGTTGTACAGTGACATACCTGTCCCCAGCAGTACTGCACCCAGTATTATACAGTGACAGACCAGTCCCCAACAGTACTGTACCCCAGTGTTATACTGTGACAGACCTGTCCCCACCAGCACTGTACCCGTGTTATACAGTGACAGACCTGTCCCCACCAGTACTGTACCCGGGTTTTACAGTGACAGACCTGTCCCCACCAGTACTGTAACCGTGTTATACAGTGACAGACCTGTCTCCAGCAGTACTGTACCCCAATGTTATTCAGTGACAGACCTGTCCCCACCAGTACTGTACCCCAGTGTTATACAGTGACAGACCTGTCTCCAGCAGTACTGCACCCCAATGTTATACAGTGACAGTCCTGTCCCCACCAGTACTGTACCCGTATTATACAGTGACAGACCTGTCCCCAAAAGTACTGTACCCGTGTTATACAGTGACAGACCTGTCCCCACCAGTACTGTACCCGGGTTTTACAGTGACAGACCTGTCCCCACCAGTACTGTACCCGTGTTATACAGTGAAAGACCTGTCCCCACCAGTACTGTACCCCAGTGTTATACAGTGACAGAACCGTCCCCACCAGTACTGTACCCGTGTTATACAGTGACAGACCTGTCCCCACCAGTACTGTACTCTTGTTATACAGTGACAGACCTCTCCCCACCAGTACTGTACCCCAATGTTATACAGTGACAGACCTGTCCCCACCAGTACTGCACTCCAGTGTTATACAGTGACAGACCTGTCCCCACCAGTACTGTACCCGTGTTATACAGTGACAGACCTGTCCCCACCAGTACTGTACCCCAATGTTATACAGCGACAGACCTGTCCCCACCAGTATTGTACCCCAGTGCTATACAGTGACAGACCCATCCCCACCAGTACTGTACCCGTGTTATACCGTGACAGACCTGTCTCCAGCAGTACTGTACCCCAATGTTATTAAGTGACAGACCTTTCCCCATCATTAGTGTACCCCATTGTTATACAGTGACAGATCCGACCCCATCAGTACGATACCCAAGTGTTATAAAGTGACATTCCTGTCGCCACCAGTACTGTACCCCAGTGATATAGAGTGACATATCTGTCCCCACCTGTACTGCAGCCCAGTGTTATACAGTGACAGACAAATCCCCACAAGTATTGTACCCCAGTGTTATACAGTGACAGACTCGTCCCCACCAGTACAGTACCCCAGTGTTACACAGTGACAGACCTGTCCCCACCAGTACTGTACCCCAGTGTTATACAGTCACAGACCTGTCCGCACCAGTCCTGTAACCGTGTAATACAGTGACAGACCTGTCCCCACCAGTATTGTACCCCAGTGTTATACAATGACAGACCTGTCCCCACTAGTATTGTACCCCAGTGTTGTACAGTGACATACCTGTCCCCAGCAGTACTGTACCCAGTATTATACAGTGACAGACCAGTCCCCAACAGTACTGTACCCCAGTGTTTTACAGTGACAGACCTGTCCCCACCAGTACTGTACCCCAGGGTTATACTGTGACAGACCTGTCCCCACCAGTACTGTACCCGTGTTATACAGTGACAGAACTGTCCCCACCAGTACTGTACCCCAATGTTATACAGTGACAGACCTGTCCCCACCAGTACTGTACCCCAGTGTTATACAGTGACAGACCCGTCCCCACCAGTACTGTACCCGTGTCATACAGTGTCAGACCTATCTGCAGCAGTACTGTACTCCAATGTTATACAGTGACAGACCTGTCCCCAGCAGTACTGTACCCATGTTATACAGTGACAGACCTATCTCCACCAGTAGTGTACCCGTGTTATACAGTGACAGACCTGTCCCCACCAGTACTGTACCCCAATGTTATACAGTGAAAGACCTGTCCCCACCAGTACTGTACCCCAGTGTTATACAGTGACAGAACCGTCCCCACCAGTACTGTACCCGTGTTATACAGTGACAGACCTGTCCCCACCAGTACTGTACTCTTGTTATACAGTGACAGACCTCTCCCCACCAGTACTGTACCCCAATGTTATACAGTGACAGACCTGTCCCCACCAGTACTGCACTCCAGTGTTATACAGTGACAGACCTGTCCCCACCAGTACTGTACCCGTGTTATACAGTGACAGACCTGTCCCCACCAGTACTGTACCCCAATGTTATACAGCGACAGACCTGTCCCCACCAGTATTGTACCCCAGTGCTATACAGTGACAGACCCATCCCCACCAGTACTGTACCCGTGTTATACCGTGACAGACCTGTCTCCAGCAGTACTGTACCCCAATGTTATAAAGTGACAGACCTTTCCCCATCATTAGTGTACCACATTGTTATACAGTGACAGATCCGACCCCATCAGTACGATACCCAAGTGTTATAAAGTGACATTCCTGTCGCCACCAGTACTGTACCCCAGTGATATAGAGTGACATATCTGTCCCCACCTGTACTGCAGCCCAGTGTTATACAGTGACAGACAAATCCCCACAAGTATTGTACCCCAGTGTTATACAGTGACAGACTCGTCCCCACCAGTACAGTACCCCAGTGTTACACAGTGACAGACCTGTCCCCACCAGTACTGTACCCCAGTGTTATACAGTCACAGACCTGTCCGCACCAGTCCTGTAACCGTGTAATACAGTGACAGACCTGTCCCCACCAGTATTGTACCCCAGTGTTATACAATGACAGACCTGTCCCCACTAGTATTGTACCCCAGTGTTGTACAGTGACATACCTGTCCCCAGCAGTACTGTACCCAGTATTATACAGTGACAGACCAGTCCCCAACAGTACTGTACCCCAGTGTTTTACAGTGACAGACCTGTCCCCACCAGTACTGTACCCCAGGGTTATACTGTGACAGACCTGTCCCCACCAGTACTGTACCCGTGTTATACAGTGACAGAACTGTCCCTACCAGTACTGTACCCCAATGTTATACAGTGACAGACCTGTCCCCACCAGTACTGTACCCCAGTGTTATACAGTGACAGACCCGTCCCCACCAGTACTGTACCCGTGTCATACAGTGTCAGACCTATCTGCAGCAGTACTGTACTCCAATGTTATACAGTGACAGACCTGTCCCCAGCAGTACTGTACCCATGTTATACAGTGACAGACCTATCTCCACCAGTAGTGTACCCGTGTTATACAGTGACAGACCTGTCCCCAACAGTACTGTACCCGTGTTATACAGTGACAGAACTGTCCCCACCAGTACTGTACCCCAGTGTTATACAGTGACAGACCAGTACCCCCCAGTACTGCACCCCAGTATTATACAGTGACAGACCTGTCCCCACCAGTACTGTGCCCCAGTGTTATACAGTGACAGACCTGTCCCCACCAGCACTGTACTCCAGCATTATACAGCGACAGAACTGTCCCCAGCAGAGCTGTACCCCAGTGTTATACAGTGACAGACCCGTCCCCAATAGTAATAAAGCCCAGTGTTATACATTTACAGACCTGTCCCCAATAGTACTGGACCCCAGTGTTATACAGTGACAGACCTGTCCCCACCAGTACTGTAACCGTGTTATACAGTGACAGACCTGTCTCCAGCAGTACTGTACCCCAATGTTATACAGTGACAGACCTGTCCCCACCAGTACTGTACCCGTATTATACAGTGACAGAACTGTCCCCAACAGCACTGTACCCGTGTTATACAGTGACAGAACTGTCCCCACCAGTACTGTGCCCCAGTGTTATACAGTGACTGACCAATCCCCCCCAGTACAGTTCCCCAGTTATACAGTGACAGACCTGTCTCCAGCAGTACTGTACCCCAATGTTATACAGTGACAGACCTGTCCCCAACAGTACTGTACCCGTATTATACAGTGACAGACCTGTCCCCACCAGAACTGTACCCGTATTATACAGTGACAGACCTGTCCCCAACAGTACTTTACCCGTGTTATACAGTCACAGACCTGTCCCCACTAGTACTGTACTCGTGTTATACAGTGACAGACCTGTCCCCACCAGTACTGTACTCGTGTTATACAGTGACAGTCCTGTCCCCACCAGTACTGTACCCATGTTATACAGTGACAGACCTGTCTCCAGCAGTACTGTACCCCAGTGTTATACAGTGACAGACCTGTCCGCACCAGCCCTGTAACCGTGTAATACAGTGACAGACCTCTCCCCACCAGTATTGTACCCCAGTGTTATACAGTGACAGACCTGTCCCCACTAGTATTGTACCCCAGTGTTGTACCGTGACATACCTGTCCCCAGCAGTACTGTACCCAGTATTATACAGTGACAGACCAGTCCCCAACAGTACTTTACCCCAATGTTTTACAGTGACAGACCAGTCCCCACCAGTACTGTACCCCAGTGTTATACTGTGACAGACCTGTCCCCACCAGTACTGTACCCGTGTTATACAGTGACAGACCTGTCCCCACCAGTACTGTACCCCAGTTTTACAGTCACAGACCTGTCCCCACCAGTACTGTACCCCAGTGTTATACAGTGACAGACCCGTCCCCACCAGTACTGTACCCGTGTTATACAGTGACAGACCGGTCCCCACCAGTACTGTACTCGTGTTATCCAGTGACAGACCTCTCCCCACCAGTACTGTACCCATGTTATACAGTGACAGACCTGTCTCCAGCAGTACTGTACCCCAGTGTTATACAGTCACAGACCTGTGCGCACCAGTCCTGTAACCGTGTAATAGAGTGACAGACCTGTCCCCACCAGTATTGTACCCCAGTGTTATACAGTGACAGACCTGTCCCCACATGTATTGTACCCCAGTGTTGTACAGTGACATACCTGTCCCCAGCAGTACTGCACCCAGTATTATACAGTGACAGACCAGTCCCCAACAGTACTGTACCCCAGTGTTATACTGTGACAGACCTGTCCCCACCAGCACTGTACCCGTGTTATACAGTGACAGACCTGTCCCCACCAGTACTGTACCCGGGTTTTACAGTGACAGACCTGTCCCCACCAGTACTGTACCCGTGTTATACACTGACAGACCTGTCCCCACCAGTACTGTACCCGGGTTTTACAGTGACAGACCTGTCCCCACCAGTACTGTACCCGTGTTATACAGAGACAGACCTGTCCCCACCAGTACTGTACCCCAATGTTATACAGTGACAGACCTGTCCCCACCAGTACTGTACCCCAGTGTTATACAGTGACAGACCTGTCTCCAGCAGTACTGTACCCCAATGTTATACAGTGACAGACCTGTCCCCACCAGTACTGTACCCGTATTATTCAGTGACAGACCTGTCCCCAAAAGTACTGTACCCGTGTTATACAGTGACAGAACTGTCCCCACCAGTACTGTACCCCAGTGTTATACAGTGACAGACCAATCCCCCCCAGTACTGTTCCCGGGTTTTACAGTGACAGACCTGTCTCCAGCAGTACTGTACCCCAATGTTATACAGTGACAGACCTGTCCCCACCAGTACTGTACCCGTATTATACAGTCACAGACCTGTCCCCACCAGTACTCTACCCCAGTGTTATACAGTGACAGACCTGTCCCCACCAGCACTGTACCCGTGTTATACAGTGACAGACCTGTCCCCACCAGTACTGTACCCGGGTTTTACAGTGACAGACCTGTCCCCACCAGTACTGTACCCGTGTTATACACTGACAGACCTGTCCCCACCAGTACTGTACCCGGGTTTTACAGTGACAGACCTGTCCCCACCAGTACTGTACCCGTGTTATACAGACACAGACCTGTCCCCACCAGTACTGTACCCCAATGTTATACAGTGACAGACCTGTCCCCACCAGTACTGTACCCCAGTGTTATACAGTGACAGACCTGTCTCCAGCAGTACTGTACCCCAATGTTATACAGTGACAGACCTGTCCCCACCAGTACTGTACCCGTATTATTCAGTGACAGACCTGTCCCCAAAAGTACTGTACCCGTGTTATACAGTGACAGAACTGTCCCCACCAGTACTGTACCCCAGTGTTATACAGTGACAGACCAATCCCCCCCAGTACTGTTCCCCAGTTATACAGTGACAGACCTGTCTCCAGCAGTACTGTACCCCAATGTTATACAGTGACAGACCTGTCCCCACCAGTACTGTACCCGTATTATACAGTCACAGACCTGTCCCCACCAGTACTGTACTCGTGTTATACAGTGACAGACCTGTCCCCACCAGTACTGTACTCGTGTTATACAGTGACAGACCTGTCCCCACCAGTACTGTACCCCAGTGTTATACAGTGACAGACCTGTCCCCACCAGCACTGTACTCCAGCATTATACAGCGACAGAACTGTCCCCAGCAGTACTGTACCCCAGTGTTATACAGTGACAGACCCGTCCCCAATAGTAATAAAGCCCAGTGTTATACATTTACAGACCTGTCCCCAATAGTACTGGACCCCAGTGTTATACAGTGACAGACCTGTCCCCACCAGTACTGTAACCGTGTTATACAGTGACAGACCTGTCTCCAGCAGTACTGTACCCCAATGTTATTCAGTGACAGACCTGTCCCCACCAGTACTGTACCCCAGTGTTATACAGTGACAGACCTGTCTCCAGCAGTACTGCACCCCAATGTTATACAGTGACAGACCTGTCCCCACCAGTACTGTACCCGTATTATACAGTGACAGACCTGTCCCCAAAAGTACTGTACCCGTGTTATACAGTGACAGACCTGTCCCCACCAGTACTGTACCCGGGTTTTACAGTGACAGACCTGTCCCCACCAGTACTGTACCCGTGTTATACAGTGACAGACCTGTCCCCACCAGTACTGTACCCCAATGTTATACAGTGAAAGACCTGTCCCCACCAGTACTGTACCCCAGTGTTATACAGTGACAGAACCGTCCCCACCAGTACTGTACCCGTGTTATACAGTGACAGACCTGTCCCCACCAGTACTGTACTCTTGTTATACAGTGACAGACCTCTCCCCACCAGTACTGTACCCCAATGTTATACAGTGACAGACCTGTCCCCACCAGTACTGCACTCCAGTGTTATACAGTGACAGACCTGTCCCCACCAGTACTGTACCCGTGTTATACAGTGACAGACCTGTCCCCACCAGTACTGTACCCCAATGTTATACAGCGACAGACCTGTCCCCACCAGTATTGTACCCCAGTGCTATACAGTGACAGACCCATCCCCACCAGTACTGTACCCGTGTTATACCGTGACAGACCTGTCTCCAGCAGTACTGTACCCCAATGTTATAAAGTGACAGACCTTTCCCCATCATTAGTGTACCCCATTGTTATACAGTGACAGATCCGACCCCATCAGTACGATACCCAAGTGTTATAAAGTGACATTCCTGTCGCCACCAGTACTGTACCCCAGTGATATAGAGTGACATATCTGTCCCCACCTCTACTGCAGCCCAGTGTTATACAGTGACAGACAAATCCCCACAAGTATTGTACCCCAGTGTTATACAGTGACAGACTCGTCCCCACCAGTACAGTACCCCAGTGTTACACAGTGACAGACCTGTCCCCACCAGTACTGTACCCCAGTGTTATACAGTCACAGACCTGTCCGCACCAGTCCTGTAACCGTGTAATACAGTGACAGACCTGTCCCCACCAGTATTGTACCCCAGTGTTATACAATGACAGACCTGTCCCCACTAGTATTGTACCCCAGTGTTGTACAGTGACATACCTGTCCCCAGCAGTACTGTACCCAGTATTATACAGTGACAGACCAGTCCCCAACAGTACTGTACCCCAGTGTTTTACAGTGACAGACCTGTCCCCACCAGTACTGTACCCCAGGGTTATACTGTGACAGACCTGTCCCCACCAGTACTGTACCCGTGTTATACAGTGACAGAACTGTCCCCACCAGTACTGTACCCCAATGTTATACAGTGACAGACCTGTCCCCACCAGTACTGTACCCCAGTGTTATACAGTGACAGACCCGTCCCCACCAGTACTGTACCCGTGTCATACAGTGTCAGACCTATCTGCAGCAGTACTGTACTCCAATGTTATACAGTGACAGACCTGTCCCCAGCAGTACTGTACCCATGTTATACAGTGACAGACCTATCTCCACCAGTAGTGTACCCGTGTTATACAGTGACAGACCTGTCCCCACCAGTACTGTACCCCAATGTTATACAGTGAAAGACCTGTCCCCACCAGTACTGTACCCCAGTGTTATACAGTGACAGAACCGTCCCCACCAGTACTGTACCCGTGTTATACAGTGACAGACCTGTCCCCACCAGTACTGTACTCTTGTTATACAGTGACAGACCTCTCCCCACCAGTACTGTACCCCAATGTTATACAGTGACAGACCTGTCCCCACCAGTACTGCACTCCAGTGTTATACAGTGACAGACCTGTCCCCACCAGTACTGTACCCGTGTTATACAGTGACAGACCTGTCCCCACCAGTACTGTACCCCAATGTTATACAGCGACAGACCTGTCCCCACCAGTATTGTACCCCAGTGCTATACAGTGACAGACCCATCCCCACCAGTACTGTACCCGTGTTATACCGTGACAGACCTGTCTCCAGCAGTACTGTACCCCAATGTTATAAAGTGACAGACCTTTCCCCATCATTAGTGTACCACATTGTTATACAGTGACAGATCCGACCCCATCAGTACGATACCCAAGTGTTATAAAGTGACATTCCTGTCGCCACCAGTACTGTACCCCAGTGATATAGAGTGACATATCTGTCCCCACCTGTACTGCAGCCCAGTGTTATACAGTGACAGACAAATCCCCACAAGTATTGTACCCCAGTGTTATACAGTGACAGACTCGTCCCCACCAGTACAGTACCCCAGTGTTACACAGTGACAGACCTGTCCCCACCAGTACTGTACCCCAGTGTTATACAGTCACAGACCTGTCCGCACCAGTCCTGTAACCGTGTAATACAGTGACAGACCTGTCCCCACCAGTATTGTACCCCAGTGTTATACAATGACAGACCTGTCCCCACTAGTATTGTACCCCAGTGTTGTACAGTGACATACCTGTCCCCAGCAGTACTGTACCCAGTATTATACAGTGACAGACCAGTCCCCAACAGTACTGTACCCCAGTGTTTTACAGTGACAGACCTGTCCCCACCAGTACTGTACCCCAGGGTTATACTGTGACAGACCTGTCCCCACCAGTACTGTACCCGTGTTATACAGTGACAGAACTGTCCCCACCAGTACTGTACCCCAATGTTATACAGTGACAGACCTGTCCCCACCAGTACTGTACCCCAGTGTTATACAGTGACAGACCCGTCCCCACCAGTACTGTACCCGTGTCATACAGTGTCAGACCTATCTGCAGCAGTACTGTACTCCAATGTTATACAGTGACAGACCTGTCCCCAGCAGTACTGTACCCATGTTATACAGTGACAGACCTATCTCCACCAGTAGTGTACCCGTGTTATACAGTGACAGACCTGTCCCCAACAGTACTGTACCCGTGTTATACAGTGACAGAACTGTCCCCACCAGTACTGTACCCCAGTGTTATACAGTGACAGACCAGTACCCCCCAGTACTGCACCCCAGTATTATACAGTGACAGACCTGTCCCCACCAGTACTGTGCCCCAGTGTTATACAGTGACAGACCTGTCCCCACCAGCACTGTACTCCAGCATTATACAGCGACAGAACTGTCCCCAGCAGAGCTGTACCCCAGTGTTATACAGTGACAGACCCGTCCCCAATAGTAATAAAGCCCAGTGTTATACATTTACAGACCTGTCCCCAATAGTACTGGACCCCAGTGTTATACAGTGACAGACCTGTCCCCACCAGTACTGTAACCGTGTTATACAGTGACAGACCTGTCTCCAGCAGTACTGTACCCCAATGTTATACAGTGACAGACCTGTCCCCACCAGTACTGTACCCGTATTATACAGTGACAGAACTGTCCCCAACAGCACTGTACCCGTGTTATACAGTGACAGAACTGTCCCCACCAGTACTGTGCCCCAGTGTTATACAGTGACTGACCAATCCCCCCCAGTACAGTTCCCCAGTTATACAGTGACAGACCAGTCTCCAGCAGTACTGTACCCCAATGTTATACAGTGACAGACCTGTCCCCAACAGTACTGTACCCGTATTATACAGTGACAGACCTGTCCCCACCAGAACTGTACCCGTATTATACAGTGACAGACCTGTCCCCAACAGTACTTTACCCGTGTTATACAGTCACAGACCTGTCCCCACCAGTACTGTACTCGTGTTATACAGTGACAGACCTGTCCCCACCAGTACTGTACTCGTGTTATACAGTGACAGTCCTGTCCCCACCAGTACTGTACCCATGTTATACAGTGACAGACCTGTCTCCAGCAGTACTGTACCCCAGTGTTATACAGTGACAGACCTGTCCGCACCAGCCCTGTAACCGTGTAATACAGTGACAGACCTCTCCCCACCAGTATTTTACCCCAGTGTTATACAGTGACAGACCTGTCCCCACTAGTATTGTACCCCAGTGTTGTACCGTGACATACCTGTCCCCAGCAGTACTGTACCCAGTATTATACAGTGACAGACCAGTCCCCAACAGTACTTTACCCCAATGTTTTACAGTGACAGACCAGTCCCCACCAGTACTGTACCCCAGTGTTATACTGTGACAGACCTGTCCCCACCAGTACTGTACCCGTGTTATACAGTGACAGACCTGTCCCCACCAGTACTGTACCCCAGTTTTACAGTCACAGACCTGTCCCCACCAGTACTGTACCCCAGTGTTATACAGTGACAGACCCGTCCCCACCAGTACTGTACCCGTGTTATACAGTGACAGACCGGTCCCCACCAGTACTGTACTCGTGTTATCCAGTGACAGACCTCTCCCCACCAGTACTGTACCCATGTTATACAGTGACAGACCTGTCTCCAGCAGTACTGTACCCCAGTGTTATACAGTCACAGACCTGTGCGCACCAGTCCTGTAACCGTGTAATAGAGTGACAGACCTGTCCCCACCAGTATTGTACCCCAGTGTTATACAGTGACAGACCTGTCCCCACATGTATTGTACCCCAGTGTTGTACAGTGACATACCTGTCCCCAGCAGTACTGCACCCAGTATTATACAGTGACAGACCAGTCCCCAACAGTACTGTACCCCAGTGTTATACTGTGACAGACCTGTCCCCACCAGCACTGTACCCGTGTTATACAGTGACAGACCTGTCCCCACCAGTACTGTACCCGGGTTTTACAGTGACAGACCTGTCCCCACCAGTACTGTACCCGTGTTATACACTGACAGACCTGTCCCCACCAGTACTGTACCCGGGTTTTACAGTGACAGACCTGTCCCCACCAGTACTGTACCCGTGTTATACAGAGACAGACCTGTCCCCACCAGTACTGTACCCCAATGTTATACAGTGACAGACCTGTCCCCACCAGTACTGTACCCCAGTGTTATACAGTGACAGACCTGTCTCCAGCAGTACTGTACCCCAATGTTATACAGTGACAGACCTGTCCCCACCAGTACTGTACCCGTATTATTCAGTGACAGACCTGTCCCCAAAAGTACTGTACCCGTGTTATACAGTGACAGAACTGTCCCCACCAGTACTGTACCCCAGTGTTATCCAGTGACAGACCAATCCCCCCCAGTACTGTTCCCCAGTTATACAGTGACAGACCTGTCTCCAGCAGTACTGTACCCCAATGTTATACAGTGACAGACCTGTCCCCACCAGTACTGTACCCGTATTATACAGTCACAGACCTGTCCCCACCAGTACTGTACCCGTGTTATACAGTGACAGACCTGTCCCCACCAGTACTGTACCCGTGTTATACCGTGACAGACCTGTCTCCAGCAGTACTGTACCCCAATGTTATAAAGTGACAGACCTTTCCCCATCATTAGTGTACCACATTGTTATACAGTGACAGATCCGACCCCATCAGTACGATACCCAAGTGTTATAAAGTGACATTCCTGTCGCCACCAGTACTGTACCCCAGTGATATAGAGTGACATATCTGTCCCCACCTGTACTGCAGCCCAGTGTTATACAGTGACAGACAAATCCCCACAAGTATTGTACCCCAGTGTTATACAGTGACAGACTCGTCCCCACCAGTACAGTACCCCAGTGTTACACAGTGACAGACCTGTCCCCACCAGTACTGTACCCCAGTGTTATACAGTCACAGACCTGTCCGCACCAGTCCTGTAACCGTGTAATACAGTGACAGACCTGTCCCCACCAGTATTGTACCCCAGCGTTATACAATGACAGACCTGTCCCCACTAGTATTGTACCCCAGTGTTGTACAGTGACATACCTGTCCCCAGCAGTACTGTACCCAGTATTATACAGTGACAGACCAGTCCCCAACAGTACTGTACCCCAGTGTTTTACAGTGACAGACCTGTCCCCACCAGTACTGTACCCCAGGGTTATACTGTGACAGACCTGTCCCCACCAGTACTGTACCCGTGTTATACAGTGACAGAACTGTCCCCACCAGTACTGTACCCCAATGTTATACAGTGACAGACCTGTCCCCACCAGTACTGTACCCCAGTGTTATACAGTGACAGACCCGTCCCCACCAGTACTGTACCCGTGTCATACAGTGTCAGACCTATCTGCAGCAGTACTGTACTCCAATGTTATACAGTGACAGACCTGTCCCCAGCAGTACTGTACCCATGTTATACAGTGACAGACCTATCTCCACCAGTAGTGTACCCGTGTTATACAGTGACAGACCTGTCCCCAACAGTACTGTACCCGTGTTATACAGTGACAGAACTGTCCCCACCAGTACTGTACCCCAGTGTTATACAGTGACAGACCAGTACCCCCCAGTACTGCACCCCAGTATTATACAGTGACAGACCTGTCCCCACCAGTACTGTGCCCCAGTGTTATACAGTGACAGACCTGTCCCCACCAGCACTGTACTCCAGCATTATACAGCGACAGAACTGTCCCCAGCAGAGCTGTACCCCAGTGTTATACAGTGACAGACCCGTCCCCAATAGTAATAAAGCCCAGTGTTATACATTTACAGACCTGTCCCCAATAGTACTGGACCCCAGTGTTATACAGTGACAGACCTGTCCCCACCAGTACTGTAACCGTGTTATACAGTGACAGACCTGTCTCCAGCAGTACTGTACCCCAATGTTATACAGTGACAGACCTGTCCCCACCAGTACTGTACCCGTATTATACAGTGACAGAACTGTCCCCAACAGCACTGTACCCGTGTTATACAGTGACAGAACTGTCCCCACCAGTACTGTGCCCCAGTGTTATACAGTGACTGACCAATCCCCCCCAAGTACAGTTCCCCAGTTATACAGTGACAGACCAGTCTCCAGCAGTACTGTACCCCAATGTTATACAGTGACAGACCTGTCCCCAACAGTACTGTACCCGTATTATACAGTGACAGACCTGTCCCCACCAGAACTGTACCCGTATTATACAGTGACAGACCTGTCCCCAACAGTACTTTACCCGTGTTATACAGTCACAGACCTGTCCCCACCAGTACTGTACTCGTGTTATACAGTGACAGACCTGTCCCCACCAGTACTGTACTCGTGTTATACAGTGACAGTCCTGTCCCCACCAGTACTGTACCCATGTTATACAGTGACAGACCTGTCTCCAGCAGTACTGTACCCCAGTGTTATACAGTGACAGACCTGTCCGCACCAGCCCTGTAACCGTGTAATACAGTGACAGACCTCTCCCCACCAGTATTGTACCCCAGTGTTATACAGTGACAGACCTGTCCCCACTAGTATTGTACCCCAGTGTTGTACCGTGACATACCTGTCCCCAGCAGTACTGTACCCAGTATTATACAGTGACAGACCAGTCCCCAACAGTACTTTACCCCAATGTTTTACAGTGACAGACCAGTCCCCACCAGTACTGTACCCCAGTGTTATACTGTGACAGACCTGTCCCCACCAGTACTGTACCCGTGTTATACAGTGACAGACCTGTCCCCACCAGTACTGTACCCCAGTTTTACAGTCACAGACCTGTCCCCACCAGTACTGTACCCCAGTGTTATACAGTGACAGACCCGTCCCCACCAGTACTGTACCCGTGTTATACAGTGACAGACCGGTCCCCACCAGTACTGTACTCGTGTTATCCAGTGACAGACCTCTCCCCACCAGTACTGTACCCATGTTATACAGTGACAGACCTGTCTCCAGCAGTACTGTACCCCAGTGTTATACAGTCACAGACCTGTGCGCACCAGTCCTGTAACCGTGTAATAGAGTGACAGACCTGTCCCCACCAGTATTGTACCCCAGTGTTATACAGTGACAGACCTGTCCCCACATGTATTGTACCCCAGTGTTGTACAGTGACATACCTGTCCCCAGCAGTACTGCACCCAGTATTATACAGTGACAGACCAGTCCCCAACAGTACTGTACCCCAGTGTTATACTGTGACAGACCTGTCCCCACCAGCACTGTACCCGTGTTATACAGTGACAGACCTGTCCCCACCAGTACTGTACCCGGGTTTTACAGTGACAGACCTGTCCCCACCAGTACTGTACCCGTGTTATACACTGACAGACCTGTCCCCACCAGTACTGTACCCGGGTTTTACAGTGACAGACCTGTCCCCACCAGTACTGTACCCGTGTTATACAGAGACAGACCTGTCCCCACCAGTACTGTACCCCAATGTTATACAGTGACAGACCTGTCCCCACCAGTACTGTACCCCAGTGTTATACAGTGACAGACCTGTCTCCAGCAGTACTGTACCCCAATGTTATACAGTGACAGACCTGTCCCCACCAGTACTGTACCCGTATTATTCAGTGACAGACCTGTCCCCAAAAGTACTGTACCCGTGTTATACAGTGACAGAACTGTCCCCACCAGTACTGTACCCCAGTGTTATACAGTGACAGACCAATCCCCCCCAGTACTGTTCCCCAGTTATACAGTGACAGACCTGTCTCCAGCAGTACTGTACCCCAATGTTATACAGTGACAGACCTGACCCCACCAGTACTGTACCCGTATTATACAGTCACAGACCTGTCCCCACCAGTACTGTACCCGTGTTATACAGTGACAGACCTGTCCCCACCAGTACTGTACTCGTGTTATACAGTGACAGACCTGTCCCCACCAGTACTGTACCCCAGTGTTATACAGTGACAGACCTGTCCCCACCAGCACTGTACTCCAGCATTATACAGCGACAGAACTGTCCCCAGCAGTACTGTACCCCAATGTTATACAGTGACAGACCCGTCCCCAATAGTAATAAAGCCCAGTGTTATACATTTACAGACCTGTCCCCAATAGTACTGGACCCCAGTGTTATACAGTGACAGACCTGTCCCCACCAGTACTGTAACCGTGTTATACAGTGACAGACCTGTCTCCAGCAGTACTGTACCCCAATGTTATACAGTGACAGACCTGTCCCCACCAGTACTGTACCCCAGTGTTATACAGTGACAGACCTGTCTCCAGCAGTACTGCACCCCAATGTTATACAGTGACAGACCTGTCCCCACCAGTATTGTACCCGTATTATACAGTGACAGACCTGTCCCCAATAGTACTGTACCCGTGTTATACAGTGACAGACCTGTCCCCACCAGTACTGTACCCGGGTTTTACAGTGACAGACCTGTCCCCACCAGTACTGTACCCGTGTTATACAGTGACAGACCTGTCCCCACCAGTACTGTACCCCAATGTTATACAGTGAAAGACCTGTCCCCACCAGTACTGTACCCCAGTGTTATACAGTGACAGAACCGTCCCCACCAGTACTGTACCCGTGTTATACAGTGACAGACCTGTCCCCACCAGTACTGTACTCTTGTTATACAGTGACAGACCTCTCCCCACCAGTACTGTACCCCAATGTTATACAGTGACAGACCTGTCCCCACCAGTACTGCACTCCAGTGTTATACAGTGACAGACCTGTCCCCACCAGTACTGTACCCCAATGTTATACAGCGACAGACCTGTCCCCACCAGTATTGTACCCCAGTGCTATACAGTGACAGACCCATCCCCACCAGTACTGTACCCGTGTTATACCGTGACAGACCTGTCTCCAGCAGTACTGTACCCCAATGTTATAAAGTGACAGACCTTTCCCCATCATTAGTGTACCCCATTGTTATACAGTGACAGATCCGACCCCATCAGTACGATACCCAAGTGTTATAAAGTGACATTCCTGTCGCCACCAGTACTGTACCCCAGTGATATAGAGTGACATATCTGTCCCCACCTGTACTGCAGCCCAGTGTTATACAGTGACAGACAAATCCCCACGAGTATTGTACCCCAGTGTTATACAGTGACAGACTCGTCCCCACCAGTACAGTACCCCAGTGTTACACAGTGACAGACCTGTCCCCACCAGTACTGTACCCCAGTGTTATACAGTCACAGACCTGTCCGCACCAGTCCTGTAACCGTGTAATACAGTGACAGACCTGTCCCCACCAGTATTGTACCCCAGTGTTATACAATGACAGACCTGTCCCCACTAGTATTGTACCCCAGTGTTGTACAGTGACATACCTGTCCCCAGCAGTACTGTACCCAGTATTATACAGTGACAGACCAGTCCCCAACAGTACTGTACCCCAGTGTTTTACAGTGACAGACCTGTCCCCACCAGTACTGTACCCCAGGGTTATACTGTGACAGACCTGTCCCCACCAGTACTGTACCCGTGTTATACAGTGACAGAACTGTCCCCACCAGTACTGTACCCCAATGTTATACAGTGACAGACCTGTCCCCACCAGTACTGTACCCCAGTGTTATACAGTGACAGACCCGTCCCCACCAGTACTGTACCCGTGTCATACAGTGTCAGACCTATCTGCAGCAGTACTGTACTCCAATGTTATACAGTGACAGACCTGTCCCCACCAGTACTGTACCCATGTTATACAGTGACAGACCTATCTCCACCAGTAGTGTACCCGTGTTATACAGTGACAGACCTGTCCCCAACAGTACTGTACCCGTGTTATACAGTGACAGAACTGTCCCCACCAGTACTGTACCCCAGTGTTATACAGTGACAGACCAGTACCCCCCAGTACTGCACCCCAGTATTATACAGTGACAGACCTGTCCCCACCAGTACTGTGCCCCAGTGTTATACAGTGACAGACCTGTCCCCACCAGCACTGTACTCCAGCATTATACAGCGACAGAACTGTCCCCAGCAGAGCTGTACCCCAGTGTTATACAGTGACAGACCCGTCCCCAATAGTAATAAAGCCCAGTGTTATACATTTACAGACCTGTCCCCAATAGTACTGGACCCAGTGTTATACAGTGACAGACCTGTCCCCACCAGTACTGTAACCGTGTTATACAGTGACAGACCTGTCTCCAGCAGTACTGTACCCCAATGTTATACAGTGACAGACCTGTTCCCACCAGTACTGTACCCGTATTATACAGTGACAGAACTGTCCCCAACAGTACTGTACCCGTGTTATACAGTGACAGAACTGTCCCCACCAGTACTGTGCCCCAGTGTTATACAGTGACTGACCAATCCCCCCCAGTACAGTTCCCCAGTTATACAGTGACAGACCTGTCTCCAGCAGTACTGTACCCCAATGTTGTACAGTGACAGACCTGTCCCCAACAGTACTGTACCCGTATTATACAGTGACAGACCTGTCCCCACCAGTACTGTACCCGTATTATACAGTGACAGACCTGTCCCCAACAGTACTTTACCCGTGTTATACAGTCACAGACCTGTCCCCACCAGTACTGTACTCGTGTTATACAGTGACAGACCTGTCCCCACCAGTACTGTACTCGTGTTATACAGTGACAGACCTGTCCCCACCAGTACTGTACCCATGTTATACAGTGACAGACCTGTCTCCAGCAGTACTGTACCCCAGTGTTATACAGTGACAGACCTGTCCGCACCAGCCCTGTAACCGTGTAATACAGTGACAGAACTCTCCCCACCAGTATTGTACCCCAGTGTTATACAGTGACAGACCTGTCCCCACTAGTATTGTACCCCAGTGTTGTACCGTGACATACCTGTCCCCAGCAGTACTGTACCCAGTATTATACAGTGACAGACCAGTCCCCACCAGTACTGTACCCCAGTGTTATACTGTGACAGACCTGTCCCCACCAGTACTGTACCCGTGTTATACAGTGACAGACCTGTCCCCACCAGTACTGTACCCCAGTTTTACAGTCACAGACCTGTCCCCACCAGTACTGTACCCCAGTGTTATACAGTGACAGACCCGTCCCCACCAGTACTGTACCCGTGTTATACAGTGACAGACCGGTCCCCACCAGTACTGTACTCGTGTTATCCAGTGACAGACCGCTCCCCACCAGTACTGTACCCATGTTATACAGTGACAGACCTGTCTCCAGCAGTACTGTACCCCAGTGTTATACAGTCACAGACCTGTGCGCACCAGTCCTGTAACCGTGTAATAGAGTGACAGACCTGTCCCCACCAGTATTGTACCCCAGTGTTATACAGTGACAGACCTGTCCCCACATGTATTGTACCCCAGTGTTGTACAGTGACATACCTGTCCCCAGCAGTACTGCACCCAGTATTATACAGTGACAGACCAGTCCCCAACAGTACTGTACCCCAGTGTTATACTGTGACAGACCTGTCCCCACCAGCACTGTACCCGTGTTATACAGTGACAGACCTGTCCCCACCAGTACTGTACCCGGGTTTTACAGTGACAGACCTGTCCCCACCAGTACTGTACACGTGTTATACACTGACAGACCTGTCCCCACCAGTACTGTACCCGGGTTTTACAGTGACAGACCTGTCCCCACCAGTACTGTACCCGTGTTATACAGAGACAGACCTGTCCCCACCAGTACTGTACCCCAATGTTATACAGTGACAGACCTGTCCCCACCAGTACTGTACCCCAGTGTTATACAGTGACAGACCTGTCTCCAGCAGTACTGTACCCCAATGTTATACAGTGACAGACCTGTCCCCACCAGTACTGTACCCGTATTATTCAGTGACAGACCTGTCCCCAAAAGTACTGTACCCGTGTTATACAGTGACAGAACTGTCCCCACCAGTACTGTACCCCAGTGTTATACAGTGACAGACCAATCCCCCCCAGTACTGTTCCCCAGTTATACAGTGACAGACCTGTCTCCAGCAGTACTGTACCCCAATGTTATACAGTGACAGACCTGTCCCCACCAGTACTGTACCCGTATTATACAGTCACAGACCTGTCCCCACCAGTACTGTACTCATGTTATACAGTGACAGACCTGTCCCCACCAGTACTGTACCCCAGTGTTATACAGTGACAGACCTGTCCCCACCAGCACTGTACTCCAGCATTATACAGCGACAGAACTGTCCCCAGCAGTACTGTACCCCAATGTTATACAGTGACAGACCCGTCCCCAATAGTAATAAAGCCCAGTGTTATACATTTACAGACCTGTCCCCAATAGTACTGGACCCCAGTGTTATACAGTGACAGACCTGTCCCCACCAGTACTGTAACCGTGTTATACAGTGACAGACCTGTCTCCAGCAGTACTGTACCCCAATGTTATACAGTGACAGACCTGTCCCCACCAGTACTGTACCCCAGTGTTATACAGTGACAGACCTGTCTCCAGCAGTACTGCACCCCAATGTTATACAGTGACAGACCTGTCCCCACCAGTACTGTACCCGTATTATACAGTGACAGACCTATCCCCAATAGTACTGTACCCGTGTTATACAGTGACAGACCTGTCCCCACCAGTACTGTACCCGGGTTTTACAGTGACAGACCTGTCCCCACCAGTACTGTACCCGTGTTATACAGTGACAGACCTGTCCCCACCAGTACTGTACCCCAATGTTATACAGTGAAAGACCTGTCCCCACCAGTACTGTACCCCAGTGTTATACAGTGACAGACCCGTCCCCACCAGTACTGTACCCGTGTTATACAGTGACAGACCTGTCCCCACCAGTACTGTACTCTTGTTATACAGTGACAGACCTCTCCCCACCAGTACTGTACCCCAATGTTATACAGTGACAGACCTGTCCCCACCAGTACTGTACCCCAGTGTTATACAGTGACAGACCTGTCTCCAGCAGTACTGCACTCCAGTGTTATACAGTGACAGACCTGTCCCCACCAGTACTGTACCCGTGTTATACAGTGACAGACCTGTCCCCACCAGTACTGTACCCCAATGTTATACAGCGACAGACCTGTCCCCACCAGTATTGTACCCCAGTGCTATACAGTGACAGACCCATCCCCACCAGTACTGTACCCGTGTTATACCGTGACAGACCTGTCTCCAGCAGTACTGTACCCCAATGTTATAAAGTGACAGACCTTTCCCCATCATTAGTGTACCCCATTGTTATACAGTGACAGATCCGACCCCATCAGTACGATACCCAAGTGTTATAAAGTGACATTCCTGTCGCCACCAGTACTGTACCCCAGTGATATAGAGTGACATATCTGTCCCCACCTGTACTGCAGCCCAGTGTTATACAGTGACAGACAAATCCCCACGAGTATTGTACCCCAGTGTTATACAGTGACAGACTCGTCCCCACCAGTACAGTACCCCAGTGTTACACAGTGACAGACCTGTCCCCACCAGTACTGTACCCCAGTGTTATACAGTCACAGACCTGTCCCCACCAGTACTGTACCCGTATTATACAGTGACAGAACTGTCCCCAACAGTACTGTACCCGTGTTATACAGTGACAGAACTGTCCCCACCAGTACTGTGCCCCAGTGTTATACAGTGACAGACCAATCCCCCCCAGTACAGTTCCCCAGTTATACAGTGACAGACCTGTCTCCAGCAGTACTGTACCCCAATGTTATACAGTGACAGACCTGTCCCCAACAGTACTGTACCTGTATTATACAGTGACAGACCTGTCCCCACCAGTACTGTACCCGTATTATACAGTGACAGACCTGTCCCCAACAGTACTTTACCCGTGTTATACAGTCACAGACCTGTCCCCACCAGTACTGTACTCGTGTTATACAGTGACAGACCTGTCCCCACCAGTACTGTACTCGTGTTATACAGTGACAGACCTGTCCCCACCAGTACTGTACCCGGGTTTTACAGTGACAGACCTGTCCCCACCAGTACTGTACCCGTGTTATACAGAGACAGACCTGTCCCCACCAGTACTGTACCCCAATGTTATACAGTGACAGACCTGTCCCCACCAGTACTGTACCCCAGTGTTATACAGTGACAGACCTGTCTCCAGCAGTACTGTACCCCAATGTTATACAGTGACAGACCTGTCCCCACCAGTACTGTACCCGTATTATTCAGTGACAGACCTGTCCCCAAAAGTACTGTACCCGTGTTATACAGTGACAGAACTGTCCCCACCAGTACTGTACCCCAGTGTTATACAGTGACAGACCAATCCCCCCCAGTACTGTTCCCCAGTTATACAGTGACAGACCTGTCTCCAGCAGTACTGTACCCCAATGTTATACAGTGACAGACCTGTCCCCACCAGTACTGTACCCGTATTATACAGTCACAGACCTGTCCCCACCAGTACTGTACTCGTGTTATACAGTGACAGACCTGTCCCCACCAGTACTGTACCCCAGTGTTATACAGTGACAGACCTGTCCCCACCAGCACTGTACTCCAGCATTATACAGCGACAGAACTGTCCCCAGCAGTACTGTACCCCAATGTTATACAGTGACAGACCCGTCCCCAATAGTAATAAAGCCCAGTGTTATACATTTACAGACCTGTCCCCAATAGTACTGGACCCCAGTGTTATACAGTGACAGACCTGTCCCCACCAGTACTGTAACCGTGTTATACAGTGACAGACCTGTCTCCAGCAGTACTGTACCCCAATGTTATACAGTGACAGACCTGTCCCCACCAGTACTGTACCCCAGTGTTATACAGTGACAGACCTGTCTCCAGCAGTACTGCACCCCAATGTTATACAGTGACAGACCTGAACCCACCAGTACTGTACCCGTATTATACAGTGACAGACCTATCCCCAATAGTACTGTACCCGTGTTATACAGTGACAGACCTGTCCCCACCAGTACTGTACCCGGGTTTTACAGTGACAGACCTGTCCCCACCAGTACTGTACCCGTGTTATACAGTGACAGACCTGTCCCCACCAGTACTGTACCCCAATGTTATACAGTGAAAGACCTGTCCCCACCAGTACTGTACCCCAGTGTTATACAGTGACAGACCCGTCCCCACCAGTACTGTACCCGTGTTATACAGTGACAGACCTGTCCCCACCAGTACTGTACTCTTGTTATACAGTGACAGACCTCTCCCCACCAGTACTGTACCCCAATGTTATACAGTGACAGACCTGTCCCCACCAGTACTGTACCCCAGTGTTATACAGTGACAGACCTGTCTCCAGCAGTACTGCACTCCAGTGTTATACAGTGACAGACCTGTCCCCACCAGTACTGTACCCGTGTTATACAGTGACAGACCTGTCCCCACCAGTACTGTACCCCAATGTTATACAGCGACAGACCTGTCCCCACCAGTATTGTACCCCAGTGCTATACAGTGACAGACCCATCCCCACCAGTACTGTACCCGTGTTATACCGTGACAGACCTGTCTCCAGCAGTACTGTACCCCAATGTTATAAAGTGACAGACCTTTCCCCATCATTAGTGTACCCCATTGTTATACAGTGACAGATCCGACCCCATCAGTACGATACCCAAGTGTTATAAAGTGACATTCCTGTCGCCACCAGTACTGTACCCCAGTGATATAGAGTGACATATCTGTCCCCACCTGTACTGCAGCCCAGTGTTATACAGTGACAGACAAATCCCCACGAGTATTGTACCCCAGTGTTATACAGTGACAGACTCGTCCCCACCAGTACAGTACCCCAGTGTTACACAGTGACAGACCTGTCCCCACCAGTACTGTACCCCAGTGTTATACAGTCACAGACCTGTCCCCACCAGTACTGTACCCGTATTATACAGTGACAGAACTGTCCCCAACAGTACTGTACCCGTGTTATACAGTGACAGAACTGTCCCCACCAGTACTGTGCCCCAGTGTTATACAGTGACAGACCAATCCCCCCCAGTACAGTTCCCCAGTTATACAGTGACAGACCTGTCTCCAGCAGTACTGTACCCCAATGTTATACAGTGACAGACCTGTCCCCAACAGTACTGTACCCGTATTATACAGTGACAGACCTGTCCCCACCAGTACTGTACCCGTATTATACAGTGACAGACCTGTCCCCAACAGTACTTTACCCGTGTTATACAGTCACAGACCTGTCCCCACCAGTACTGTACTCGTGTTATACAGTGACAGACCTGTCCCCACCAGTACTGTACTCGTGTTATACAGTGACAGACCTGTCCCCACCAGTACTGTACCCATGTTATACAGTGACAGACCTGTCTCCAGCAGTACTGTACCCCAGTGTTATACAGTGACAGACCTGTCCGCACCAGCCCTGTAACCGTGTAATACAGTGACAGACCTCTCCCCACCAGTATTGCACCCCAGTGTTATACAGTGACAGACCTGTCCCCACTAGTATTGTACCCCAGTGTTGTACCGTGACATACCTGTCCCCAGCAGTACTGTACCCAGTATTATACAGTGACAGACCAGTCCCCAACAGTACTTTACCCCAGTGTTTTACAGTGACAGACCAGTCCCCACCAGTACTGTAGCCCAGTGTTATACTGTGACAGACCTGTCCCCACCAGTACTGTACCCGTGTTATACAGTGACAGACCTGTCCCCACCAGTACTGTACCCAGTTTTACAGTCACAGACCTGTCCCCACCAGTACTGTACCCCAGTGTTATACAGTGACAGACCCGTCCCCACCAGTACTGTACCCGTGTTATACAGTGACAGACCGGTCCCCACCAGTATTGTACTCGTGTTATCCAGTGACAGACCTCTCCCCACCAGTACTGTACCCATGTTATACAGTGACAGACCTGTCTCCAGCAGTACTGTACCCCAGTGTTATACAGTCACAGACCTGTGCGCACCAGTCCTGTAACCGTGTAATAGAGTGACAGACCTGTCCCCACCAGTATTGTACCCCAGTGTTATACAGTGACAGACCTGTCCCCACATGTATTGTACCCCAGTGTTGTACAGTGACATACCTGTCCCCAGCAGTACTGCACCCAGTATTATACAGTGACAGACCAGTCCCCAACAGTACTGTACCCCAGTGTTATACTGTGACAGACCTGTCCCCACGAGCACTGTACCCGTGTTATACAGTGACAGACCTGTCCCCACCAGTACTGTACCCGGGTTTTATAGTGACAGACCTGTCCCCACCAGTACTGTACCCGTGTTATACAGTGACAGACCTGTCCCCACCAGTACTGTACCCAGGTTTTACATTGACAGACCTGTCCCCACCAGTACTGTACCCGTGTTATACAGAGACAGACCTGTCCCCACCAGTACTGTACCCCAATGTTATACAGTGACAGACCTGTCCCCACCAATAACTGCACCCCAGTGTTATACAGTGACAGACCCGTCCCCACCAGTACTGTACCCCAGTGTAATAGTGACAGACCCGTCCCCACCAGTACTGTACCCCAGTGTTATACAGTGACAGACCTGTCCCCACAGTACTGTACCCCAGTGTTATACAGTGACAGACCCGTCCCCACCAGTACTGTACCCCAGTGTTATACAGTGACAGACCCGTCCCCACCAGTACTGTACCCCAGTGTTATACAGTGACAAACCTGTCCCCACCAATAACTGTACCCCAGTGTTATACAGTGACAGACCCGTCCCCACCAGTACTGTACCCCAGTGTTATACAGTGACAGACCTGTCCCCACCAGTACTGTACCCAAGTGTTATACAGTGACAGACCTGTCCCCACCAGCACTGTACTCCAGCATTATACAGCGACAGAACTGTCCCCAGCAGTACTGTACCCCAGTGTTATACAGTGACAGACCCGTCCCCAATAGTAATAAAGCCCAGTGTTATACATTTACAGACCTGTCCCCAATAGTACTGGACCCCAGTGTTATAAAGTGACAGACCTGTCCCCACCAGTACTGTACCCGTGTTATACAGAGACAGACCTGTCCCCACCAGTACTGTACCCCAATGTTATACAGTGACAGACCTGTCCCCACCAGTACTGTACCCCAGTGTTATACAGTGACAGACCTGTCTCCAGCAGTACTGTACCCCAATGTTATACAGTGACAGACCTGACCCCACCAGTACTGTACCCGTATTATTCAGTGACAGACCTGTCCCCAAAAGTACTGTACCCGTGTTATACAGTGACAGAACTGTCCCCACCAGTACTGTACCCCAGTGTTATACAGTGACAGACCAATCCCCCCCAGTACTGTTCCCCAGTTATACAGTGACAGACCTGTCTTCAGCAGTACTGTACCCCAATGTTATACAGTGACAGACCTGTCCCCACCAGTACTGTACCCGTATTATACAGTCACAGACCTGTCCCCACCAGTACTGTACTCGTGTTATACAGTGACAGACCTGTCCCCACCAGTACTGTACTCGTGTTATACAGTGACAGACCTGTCCCCACCAGTACTGTACCCCAGTGTTATATAGTGACAGACCTGTCCCCACCAGCACTGTACTACAGCATTATACAGCGACAGAACTGTCCCCAGCAGTACTGTAACCCAATGTTATACAGTGACAGACCCGTCCCCAATAGTAATAAAGCCCAGTGTTATACATTTACACACCTGTCCCCAATAGCAATGGACCCCAGTGTTATACAGTGACAGACCTGTCCCCACCAGTAATGTAACCGTGTTATACAGTGACAGACCTGTCTCCAGCAGTACTGTACCCCAATGTTATACAGTGACAGACCTGTCCCCACCAGTACTGTACCCCAGTGTTATACAGTGACAGACCTGTCTTCAGCAGTACTGCACCCCAATGTTATACAGTGACAGACCTGTCCCCACCAGTACTGTACCCGTATTATACAGTGACAGACCTGTCCCCAATAGTACTGTACCCGTGTTATACAGTGACAGACCTGTCCCCACCAGTACTGTACCCGGGTTTTACAGTGACAGACCTGTCCCCACCAGTACTGTACCCGTGTTATACAGTGACAGACCTGTCCCCACCAGTACTGTACCCCAATGTTATACAGTGAAAGACCTGTCCCCACCAGTACTGTACCCCAGTGTTATACAGTGACAGACCCGTCCCCACCAGTACTGTACCCATGTTATACAGTGACAGACCTGTCCCCACCAGTACTGTACTCTTGTTATACAGTGACAGACCTCTCCCCACCAGTACTGTACCCCAATGTTATACAGTGACAGACCTGTCCCCACCAGTACTGTACCCCAGTGTTATACAGTGACAGACCTGTCTCCAGCAGTACTGCACTCCAGTGTTATACAGTGACAGACCTGTCCCCACCAGTACTGTACCCGTGTTATACAGTGACAGACCTGTCCCCACCAGTACTGTACCCCAATGTTATACAGCGACAGACCTGTCCCCACCAGTATTGTATCCCAGTGCTATACAGTGACAGACCCATCCCCACCAGTACTGTACCCGTGTTATACCGTGACAGACCTGTCTCCAGCAGTACTGTACCCCAATGTTATAAAGTGACAGACCTTTCCCCATCATTAGTGTACCCCATTGTTATACAGTGACAGATCCGACCCCATCAGTACGATACCCAAGTGTTATAAAGTGACATTCCTGTCGCCACCAGTACTGTACCCCAGTGATATAGAGTGACATATCTGTCCCCACCTGTACTGCAGCCCAGTGTTATACAGTGACAGACAAATCCCCACGAGTATTGTACCCCAGTGTTATACAGTGACAGACTCGTCCCCACCAGTACAGTACCCCAGTGTTACACAGTGACAGACCTGTCCCCACCAGTACTGTACCCCAGTGTTATACAGTCACAGACCTGTCCGCACCAGTCCTGTAACCGTGTAATACAGTGACAGACCTGTCCCCACCAGTATTGTACCCCAGTGTTATACAATGACAGACCTGTCCCCACTAGTATTGTACCCCAGTGTTGTACAGTGACATACCTGTCCCCAGCAGTACTGTACCCAGTATTATACAGTGACAGACCAGTCCCCAACAGTACTGTACCCCAGTGTTTTACAGTGACAGACCTGTCCCCACCAGTACTGTACCCCAGTGTTATACTGTGACAGACCTGTCCCCACCAGTACTGTACCCGTGTTATACAGTGACAGAACTGTCCCCACCAGTACTGTACCCCAATGTTATACAGTGACAGACCTGTCCCCACCAGTACTGTACCCCAGTGTTATACAGTGACAGACCCATCCCCACCAGTACTGTACCCGTGTCATACAGTGTCAGACCTATCTGCAGCAGTACTGTACTCCAATGTTATACAGTGACAGACCTGTCCCCACCAGTACTGTACCCATGTTATACAGTGACAGACCTATCTCCACCAGTAGTGTACCCATGTTATACAGTGACAGACCTGTCCCCAACAGTACTGTACCCGTGTTATACAGTGACAGAACTGTCCCCACCAGTACTGTACCCCAGTGTTATACAGTGACAGACCAGTACCCCCCAGTACTGCACCCCAGTGTTATACAGTGACAGACCTGTCCCCACCAGTACTGTGCCCCAGTGTTATACAGTGACAGACCTGTCCCCACCAGCACTGTACTCCAGCATTATACAGCGACAGAACTGTCCCCAGCAGAGCTGTACCCCAGTGTTATACAGTGACAGACCCGTCCCCAATAGTAATAAAGCCCAGTGTTATACATTTACAGACCTGTCCCCAATAGTACTGGACCCCAGTGTTATACAGTGACAGACCTGTCCCCACCAGTACTGTAACCGTGTTATACAGTGACAGACCTGTCTCCAGCAGTACTGTACCCCAATGTTATACAGTGACAGACCTGTCCCCACCAGTACTGTACCCGTATTATACAGTGACAGAACTGTCCCCAACAGTACTGTACCCGTGTTATACAGTGACAGAACTGTCCCCACCAGTACTGTGCCCCAGTGTTATACAGTGACAGACCAATCCCCCCCAGTACAGTTCCCCAGTTATACAGTGACAGACCTGTCTCCAGCAGTACTGTACCCCAATGTTATACAGTGACAGACCTGTCCCCAAAAGTACTGTACCCGTATTATACAGTGACAGACCTGTCCCCACCAGTACTGTACCCGTATTATACAGTGACAGACCTGTCCCCAACAGTACTTTACCCGTGTTATACAGTCACAGACCTGTCCCCACCAGTACTGTACTCGTGTTATACAGTGACAGACCTGTCCCCACCAGTACTGTACTCGTGTTATACAGTGACAGACCTGTCCCCACCAGTACTGTAC
Organism: Isurus oxyrinchus; assembly: GCA_026770705.1. Classification (NCBI taxonomy): domain Eukaryota; kingdom Metazoa; phylum Chordata; class Chondrichthyes; order Lamniformes; family Lamnidae; genus Isurus; species Isurus oxyrinchus. The sequence goes on along the minus strand of JANJGN010000940.1, from coordinate 146,889 downwards.
CCATGTTATACAGTGACAGACCTGTCTCCAGCAGTACTGTACCCCAGTGTTATACAGTGACAGACCTGTCCGCACCAGCCCTGTAACCGTGTAATACAGTGACAGACCTCTCCCCACCAGTATTGTACCCCAGTGTTATACAGTGACAGACTCGTCCCCACCAGTACAGTACCCCAGTGTTACACAGTGACAGACCTGTCCCCACCAGTACTGTACCCCAGTGTTATACAGTCACAGACCTGTCCGCACCAGTCCTGTAACCGTGTAATACAGTGACAGACCTGTCCCCACCAGTATTGTACCCCAGTGTTATACAGTGACAGACCTGTCCCCACTAGTATTGTACCCCAGTGTTGTACAGTGACATACCTGTCCCCAGCAGTACTGTACCCAGTATTATACAGTGACAGACCAGTCCCCAACAGTACTGTACCCCAGTGTTTTACAGTGACAGACCTGTCCCCACCAGTACTGTACCCCAGTGTTATACTGTGACAGACCTGTCCCCACCAGTACTGTACCCGTGTTATACAGTGACAGAACTGTCCCCACCAGTACTGTACCCCAATGTTATACAGTGACAGACCTGTCCCCACCAGTACTGTACCCCAGTGTTATACAGTGACAGACCCGTCCCCACCAGTACTGTACCCGTGTCATACAGTGTCAGACCTATCTGCAGCAGTACTGTACTCCAATGTTATACAGTGACAGACCTGTCCCCACCAGTACTGTACCCATGTTATACAGTGACAGACCTATCTCCACCAGTAGTGTACCCATGTTATACAGTGACAGACCTGTCCCCAACAGTACTGTACCCGTGTTATACAGTGACAGAACTGTCCCCACCAGTACTGTACCCCAGTGTTATACAGTGACAGACCAGTACCCCCCAGTACTGCACCCCAGTGTTATACAGTGACAGACCTGTCCCCACCAGTACTGTGCCCCAGTGTTATACAGTGACAGACCTGTCCCCACCAGCACTGTACTCCAGCATTATACAGCGACAGAACTGTCCCCAGCAGAGCTGTACCCCAGTGTTATACAGTGACAGACCCGTCCCCAATAGTAATAAAGCCCAATGTTATACATTTACAGACCTGTCCCCAATAGTACTGGACCCCAGTGTTATACAGTGACAGACCTGTCCCCACCAGTACTGTAACCGTGTTATACAGTGACAGACCTGTCTCCAGCAGTACTGTACCCCAATGTTATACAGTGACAGACCTGTCCCCACCAGTACTGTACCCGTATTATACAGTGACAGAACTGTCCCCAACAGTACTGTACCCGTGTTATACAGTGACAGAACTGTCCCCACCAGTACTGTGCCCCAGTGTTATACAGAGACAGACCAATCCCCCCCAGTACAGTTCCCCAGTTATACAGTGACAGACCTGTCTCCAGCAGTACTGTACCCCAATGTTATACAGTGACAGACCTGTCCCCAACAGTACTGTACCCGTATTATACAGTGACAGACCTGTCCCCACCAGTACTGTACCCGTATTATACAGTGACAGACCTGTCCCCAACAGTACTTTACCCGTATTATACAGTCACAGACCTGTCCCCACCAGTACTGTACTCGTGTTATACAGTGACAGACCTGTCCCCACCAGTACTGTACTCGTGTTATACAGTGACAGACCTGTCCCCACCAGTACTGTACCCATGTTATACAGTGACAGACCTTTCTCCAGCAGTACTGTACCCCAGTGTTATACAGTGACAGACCTGTCCGCACCAGCCCTGTAACCGTGTAATACAGTGACAGACCTCTCCCCACCAGTATTGTACCCCAGTGTTATACAGTGACAGACCTGTCCCCACTAGTATTGTACCCCAGTGTTGTACCGTGACATACCTGTCCCCAGCAGTACTGTACCCAGTATTATACAGTGACAGATCAGTCCCCAACAGTACTTTACCCCAGTGTTTTACAGTGACAGACCAGTCCCCACCAGTACTGTACCCCAGTGTTATACTGTGACAGACCTGTCCCCACCAGTACTGTACCCGTGTTATACAGTGACAGACCTGTCCCCACCAGTACTGTACCCCAGTTTTACAGTCACAGACCTGTCCCCACCAGTACTGTACCCCAGTGTTATACAGTGACAGACCCGTCCCCACCAGTACTGTACCCGTGTTATACAGTGACAGACCGGTCCCCACCAGTACTGTACTCGTGTTATCCAGTGACAGACCTCTCCCCACCAGTACTGTACCCATGTTATACAGTGACAGACCTGTCTCCAGCAGTACTGTACCCCAGTGTTATACAGTCACAGACCTGTGCGCACCAGTCCTGTAACCGTGTAATAGAGTGACAGACCTGTCCCCACCAGTATTGTACCCCAGTGTTATACAGTGACAGACCTGTCCCCACATGTATTGTACCCCAGTGTTGTACAGTGATATACCTGTCCCCAGCAGTACTGCACCCAGTATTATACAGTGACAGAGCAGTCCCCAACAGTACTGTACCCCAGTGTTATACTGTGACAGACCTGTCCCCACCAGCACTGTACCCGTGTTATACAGTGACAGACCTGTCCCCACCAGTACTGTACCCGGGTTTTATAGTGACAGACCTGTCCCCACCAGTACTGTACCCGTGTTATACAGTGACAGACCTGTCCCCACCAGTACTGTACCCGGGTTTTACATTGACAGACCTGTCCCCACCAGTACTGTACCCGTGTTATACAGAGACAGACCTGTCCCCACCAGTACTGTACCCCAATGTTATACAGTGACAGACCTGTCCCCACCAATAACTGCACCCCAGTGTTATACAGTGACAGACCCGTCCCCACCAGTACTGTACCCCAGTGTAATAGTGACAGACCCGTCCCCACCAGTACTGTACCCCAGTGTTATACAGTGACAGACCTGTCCCCACACTACTGTACCCCAGTGTTATACAGTGACAGACCCGTCCCCACCAGTACTGTACCCCAGTGTTATACAGTGACAGACCCGTCCCCACCAGTACTGTACCCCAGTGTTATACAGTGACAGACCTGTCCCCACCAATAACTGTACCCCAGTGTTATACAGTGACAGACCCGTCCCCACCAGTACTGTACCCCAGTGTTATACAGTGACAGACCTGTCCCCACCAGCACTGTACTCCAGCATTATACAGCGACAGAACTGTCCCCAGCAGTACTGTACCCCAGTGTTATACAGTGACAGACCCATCCCCAATAGTAATAAAGCCCAGTGTTATACATTTACAGACCTGTCCCCAATAGTACTGGACCCCAGTGTTATACAGTGACAGACCTGTCCCCACCAGTACTGTAACCGTGTTATACAGTGACAGACCTTTCTCCAGCAGTACTGTACCCCAATGTTATACAGTGACAGACCTGTCCCCACCAGTACTGTACCCGTATTATACAGTCACAGACCTGTCCCCAAAAGTACTGTACCCGTGTTATACAGTGACAGACCTGTCCCCACCAGTACTGTACCCGGGTTTTACAGTGACAGACCTGTCCCCACCAGTACTGTACCCGTGTTATACAGTGACAGACCTGTCCCCACCAGTACTGTACCCCAATGTTATACAGTGAAAGACCTGTCCCCACCAGTACTGTACCCCAGTGTTATACAGTGACAGACCCGTCCCCACCAGTACTGTACCCGTGTTATACAGTGACAGACCTGTCCCCACCAGTACTGTACTCTTGTTATACAGCGACAGACCTCTCCTCACCAGTACTGTACCCATGTTATACAGTGACAGACCTGTCTACAGCAGTACTGCACCCCAGTGTTATAGAGTCACAGACCTGTGCGCACCAGTCCTGTAACCATGTAATAGAGTGACAGACCTGTCCCCACCAGTATTGTACCCCAGTGTTATACAGTGACAGACCTGTCCCCACATGTATTGTACCCCAGTGTTGTACAGTGATATACCTGTCCCCAGCAGTACTGCACCCAGTATTATACAGTGATAGAGCAGTCCCCAACAGTACTGTACCCCAGTGTTATACTGTGACAGACCTGTCCCCACCAGCACTGTACCCGTGTTATACAGTGACAGACCTGTCCCCACCAGTACTGTACCCGGGTTTTATAGTGACAGACCTGTCCCCACCAGTACTGTACCCGTGTTATACAGTGACAGACCTGTCCCCACCAGTACTGTACCCGGGTTTTACATTGACAGACCTGTCCCCACCAGTACTGTACCCGTGTTATACAGAGACAGACCTGTCCCCACCAGTACTGTACCCCAATGTTATACAGTGACAGACCTGTCCCCACCAATAACTGCACCCCAGTGTTATACAGTGACAGACCCGTCCCCACCAGTACTGTACCCCAGTGTAATAGTGACAGACCCGTCCCCACCAGTACTGTACCCCAGTGTTATACAGCGACAGACCTGTCCCCACACTACTGTACCCCAGTGTTATACAGTGACAGACCCGTCCCCACCAGTACTGTACCCCAGTGTTATACAGTGACAGACCCGTCCCCACCAGTACTGTACCCCAGTGTTACACAGTGACAGACCTGTCCCCACCAATAACTGTACCCCAGTGTTATACAGTGACAGACCCGTCCCCACCAGTACTGTACCCCAGTGTTATACAGTGACAGACCTGTCCCCACCAGTACTGTACCCAAGTGTTATACAGTGACAGACCTGTCCCCACCAGCACTGTACTCCAGCATTATACAGCGACAGAACTGTCCCCAGCAGTACTGTACCCCAGTGTTATACAGTGACAGACCCATCCCCAATAGTAATAAAGCCCAGTGTTATACATTTACAGACCTGTCCCCAATAGTACTGGACCCCAGTGTTATAAAGTGACAGACCTGTCCCCACCAGTACTGTAACCGTGTTATACAGTGACAGACCTGTCTCCAGCAGTACTGTACCCCAATGTTATACAGTGACAGACCTGTCCCCACCAGTACTGTACCCGTATTATACAGTCACAGACCTGTCCCCAAAAGTACTGTACCCGTGTTATACAGTGACAGACCTGTCCCCACCAGTACTGCACCCGGGTTTTACAGTGACAGACCTGTCCCCACCAGTACTGTACCCGTGTTATACAGTGACAGACCTGTCCCCACCAGTACTGTACCCCAATGTTATACAGTGAAAGACCTGTCCCCACCAGTACTGTACCCCAGTGTTATACAGTGACAGACCCGTCCCCACCAGTACTGTACCCGTGTTATACAGTGACAGACCTGTCCCCACCAGTACTGTACTCTTGTTATACAGCGACAGACCTCTCCTCACCAGTACTGTACCCATGTTATACAGTGACAGACCTGTCTACAGCAGTACTGCACCCCAGTGTTATAGAGTCACAGACCTGTGCGCACCAGTCCTGTAACCATGTAATAGAGTGACAGACCTGTCCCCACCAGTATTGTACCCCAGTGTTATACAGTGACAGACCTGTCCCCACATGTATTGTACCCCAGTGTTGTACAGTGACATACCTGTCCCCAGCAGTACTGCACCCAGTATTATACAGTGACAGACCAGTCCCCAACAGTACTGTACCCCAGTGTTATACTGTGACAGACCTGTCCCCACCAGCACTGTACCCGTCTTATACAGTGACAGACCTGTCCCCACCAGTACTGTACCCGGGTTTTACAGTGACAGACCTGTCCCCACCAGTATTGTACCCCAGTGTTATACAGTGACAGACCTGTCCCCACATGTATTGTACCCCAGTGTTGTACAGTGACATACCTGTCCCCAGCAGTACTGCACCCAGTATTATACAGTGACAGACCAGTCCCCAACAGTACTGTACCCCAGTGTTATACTGTGACAGACCTGTCCCCACCAGCACTGTACCCGTGTTATACAGTGACAGACCTGTCCCCACCAGTACTGTACCCAGGTTTTACAGTGACAGACCTGTCCCCACCAGTACTGTACCCATGTTATACAGTGACAGACCTGTCCCCACCAGTACTGTACCCGGGTTTTACAGTGACAGACCTGTCCCCACCAGTACTGTACCCGTGTTATACAGAGACAGACCTGTCCCCACCAGTACTGTACGCCAATGTTATACAGAGACAGACCTGTCCCCACCAATAACTGCACCCCAGTGTTATACAGTGACAGACCCGTCCCCACCAGTACTGTACCCCAGTGTAATACAGTGACAGACCCGTCCCCACCAGTACTGTACCCCAGTGTTATACATTTACAGACCTGTCCCCAATAGTACTGGACCCCAGTGTTATACAGTGACAGACATGTCCCCACCAGTACTGAAACCGTGTTATACAGTGACAGACCTGTCCCCACCAGTACTGTACCCCAGTGTTATACAGTGACAGACCTGTCTCCAGCAGTACTGTACCCCAATGTTATACAGTGACAGACCTGTCCCCACCAGTACTGTACCCGTATTATACAGTGACAGACCTGTCCCCAAAAGTACTGTACCCGTGTTATACAGTGACAGAACTGTCCCCACCAGTACTGTACCCCAGTGTTATACAGTGACAGACCAATCCCCCCCAGTACTGTTCCCCAGTTATACAGTGACAGACCTGTCTCCAGCAGTACTGTACCCCAATGTTATACAGTGACAGACCTGTCCCCACCAGTACTGTACCCGTATTATACAGTCACAGACCTGTCCCCACCAGTACTGTACTCGTGTTATACAGTGACAGACCTGTCCCCACCAGTACTGTACTCGTGTTATACAGTGACAGACCCGTCCCCAATAGTAATAAAGCCCAGTGTTATACATTTACAGACCTGTCCCCAATAGTACTGGACCCCAGTGTTATACAGTGACAGACCTGTCCCCACCAGTACTGTAACCGTGTTATACAGTGACAGACCTGTCTCCAGCAGTACTGTACCCCAATGTTATACAGTGACAGACCTGTCCCCACCAGTACTGTACCCCAGTGTTATACAGTGACAGACCTGTCTCCAGCAGTACTGCACCCCAATGTAATACAGTGACAGACCTGTCCCCACCAGTACTGTACCCGTATTATACAGTGACAGACCTGTCCCCAAAAGTACTGTACCCGTGTTATACAGTGACAGACCTGTCCCCACCAGTACTGTACCCGGGTTTTACAGTGACAGACCTGTCCCCACCAGTACTGTACCCGTGTTATACAGTGACAGACCTGTCCCCACCAGTACTGTACCCCAATGTTATACAGTGAAAGACCTGTCCCCACCAGTACTGTACCCCAGTGTTATACAGTGACAGACCCGTCTCCACCAGTACTGTACCCGTGTTATACAGTGACAGACCTGTCCCCACCAGTACTGTACTCTTGTTATACAGTGACAGACCTCTCCCCACCAGTACTGTACCCCAATGTTATACAGTGACAGACCTGTCCCCACCAGTACTGTACCCCAGTGTTATACAGTGACAGACCTGTCTACAGCAGTACTGCACCCCAGTGTTATACAGTCACAGACCTGTGTGCACCAGTCCTGTAACCGTGTAATAGAGTGACAGACCTGTCCCCACCAGTATTGTACCCCAGTGTTATACAGTGACAGACCTGTCCCCACATGTATTGTACCCCAGTGTTGTACAGTGACATACCTGTCCCCAGCAGTACTGCACCCAGTATTATACAGTGACAGACCAGTCCCCAACAGTACTGTACCCCAGTGTTATACTGTGACAGACCTGTCCCCACCAGCACTGTACCCGTGTTATACAGTGACAGACCTGTCCCCATCAGTACTGTACCCAGGTTTTACAGTGACAGACCTGTCCCCACCAGTACTGTACCCATGTTATACAGTGACAGACCTGTCCCCACCAGTACTGTACCCGGGTTTTACAGTGACAGACCTGTCGCCACCAGTACTGTACCCGTGTTATACAGAGACAGACCTGTCCCCACCAGGACTGTACGCCAATGTTATACAGAGACAGACCTGTCCCCACCAATAACTGCACCCCAGTGTTATACAGTGACAGACCCGTCCCCACCAGTACTGTACCCCAGTGTAATACAGTGACAGACCCGTCCCCACCAGTACTGTACCCCAGTGTTATACATTTACAGACCTGTCCCCAATAGTACTGGACCCCAGTGTTATACAGTGACAGACATGTCCCCACCAGTACTGTAACCGTGTTATACAGTGACAGACCTGTCCCCACCAGTACTGTACCCCAGTGTTATACAGTGACAGACCTGTCTCCAGCAGTACTGTACCCCAATGTTATACAGTGACAGACCTGTCCCCACCAGTACTGTACCCGTATTATACAGTGACAGACCTGTCCCCAAAAGTACTGTACCCGTGTTATACAGTGACAGAACTGTCCCCACCAGTACTGTACCCCAGTGTTATACAGTGACAGACCAATCCCCCCCAGTACTGTTCCCCAGTTATAGTGACAGACCTGTCTCCAGCAGTACTGTACCCCAATGTTATACAGTGACAGACCTGTCCCCACCAGTACTGTACCCGTATTATACAGTCACAGACCTGTCCCCACCAGTACTGTACTCGTGTTATACAGTGACAGACCTGTCCCCACCAGTACTGTACTCGTGTTATACAGTGACAGACCTGTCCCCACCAGTACTGTACCCATGTTATACTGTGACAGACCTGTCTCCAGCAGTACTGTACCCCAATGTTATACAGTGACAGACCTGTCCCCACCAGAACTGTACCCGTATTATACAGTGACAGACCTGTCCCCAACAGTACTGTACCCGTGTTATACAGTGACAGAACTGTCCCCACCAGTACTGTACCCCAGTGTTATACAGTGACAGACCAGTCCCCCCCAGTACTGTACCCCAGTTATACAGTTACAGACCTGTCCCCACCAATAACTGTACCCCAGTGTTATACAGTGACAGACCTGTCCCCACCAGTACTGTACTCGTGTTATACAGTGACAGACTCGTCCCCACCAGTACTGTACCCCAGTGTTATACAGTGACAGACCAATCCCCCCCAGTACTGTTCCCCAGTTATACAGTGACAGACCTGTCTCCAGCAGTACTGTACCCCAATGTTATACAGTGACAGACCTGTCCCCACCAGTACTGTACCCGTATTATACAGTCACAGACCTGTCCCCACCAGTACTGTACTAGTGTTATACAGTGACAGACCTGTCCCCACCAGTACTGTACTCGTGTTATACAGTGACAGACCTGTCCCCACCAGTACAGTACCCATGTTATAAAGTGACAGACATGTCTCCAGCAGTACTGTACCCCAATGTTATACAGTGACAGACCTGTCCCCACCAGAACTGTACCCGTATTATACAGTGACAGACCTGTCCCCAACAGTACTGTACCCGTGTTATACAGTGACAGAACTGTCCCCACCAGTACTGTACCCCAGTGTTATACAGTGACAGACCTGTCCCCACCAGTACTGTACCCGGGTTTTACAGTGACAGACCTGTCCCCACCAGTACTGTACCCGTCTTATACAGTGACAGACCTGTCCCCACCAGTACTGTACCCCAATGTTATACAGTGAAAGACCTGTCCCCACCAATACTGTACCCCAGTGTTATAAAGTGACAGACCCGTCCCCACCAGTACTGTACCCGTGTTATACAGTGACAGACCTGTCCCCACCAGTACTGTACTCTTGTTATACAGTGACAGACCTCTCCCCACCAGTACTGTACCCATGTTATACAGTGACAGACCTGTCTACAGCAGTACTGCACCCCAGTGTTATACAGTCACAGACCTGTGCGCACCAGTCCTGTAACCGTGTAATAGAGTGACAGACCTGTCCCCACCAGTATTGTACCCCAGTGTTATACAGTGACAGACCTGTCCCCACATGTATTGTACCCCAGTGTTGTACAGTGACATACCTGTCCCCAGCAGTACTGCACCCAGTATTATACAGTGACAGACCAGTCCCCAACAGTACTGTACCCCAGTGTTATACTGTGACAGACCTGTCCCCACCAGCACTGTACCCGTGTTATACAGTGACAGACCTGTCCCCACCAGTACTGTACCCAGGTTTTACAGTGACAGACCTGTCCCCACCAGTACTGTACCCATGTTATACAGTGACAGACCTGTCCCCACCAGTACTGTACCCGGGTTTTACAGTGACAGACCTGTCGCCACCAGTACTGTACCCGTGTTATACAGAGACAGACCTGTCCCCACCAATAACTGCACCCCAGTGTTATACAGTGACAGACCCGTCCCCACCAGTACTGTACCCCAGTGTAATACAGTGACAGACCCGTCCCCACCAGTACTGTACCCCAGTGTTATACATTTACAGACCTGTCCCCAATAGTACTGGACCCCAGTGTTATACAGTGACAGACATGTCCCCACCAGTACTGTAACCGTGTTATACAGTGACAGACCTGTCCCCACCAGTACTGTACCCCAGTGTTATACAGTGACAGACCTGTCTCCAGCAGTACTGTACCCCAATGTTATACAGTGACAGACCTGTCCCCACCAGTACTGTACCCGTATTATACAGTGACAGACCTGTCCCCAAAAGTACTGTACCCGTGTTATACAGTGACAGAACTGTCCCCACCAGTACTGTACCCGGGTTTTACAGTGACAGACCTGTCGCCACCAGTACTGTACGCCAATGTTATACAGAGACAGACCTGTCCCCACCAATAACTGCACCCCAGTGTTATACAGTGACAGACCCGTCCCCACCAGTACTGTACCCCAGTGTAATACAGTGACAGACCCGTCCCCACCAGTACTGTACCCCAGTGTTATACATTTACAGACCTGTCCCCAATAGTACTGGACCCCAGTGTTATACAGTGACAGACATGTCCCCACCAGTACTGTAACCGTGTTATACAGTGACAGACCTGTCCCCACCAGTACTGTACCCCAGTGTTATACAGTGACAGACCTGTCTCCAGCAGTACTGTACCCCAATGTTATACAGTGACAGACCTGTCCCCACCAGTACTGTACCCGTATTATACAGTGACAGACCTGTCCCCAAAAGTACTGTACCCGTGTTATACAGTGACAGAACTGTCCCCACCAGTACTGTACCCCAGTGTTATACAGTGACAGACCAATCCCCCCCAGTACTGTTCCCCAGTTATACAGTGACAGACCTGTCTCCAGCAGTACTGTACCCCAATGTTATACAGTGACAGACCTGTCCCCACCAGTACTGTACCCGTATTATACAGTCACAGACCTGTCCCCACCAGTACTGTACTCGTGTTATACAGTGACAGACCTGTCCCCACCAGTACTGTACTCGTGTTATACAGTGACAGACCTGTCCCCACCAGTACTGTACCCATGTTATACTGTGACAGACCTGTCTCCAGCAGTACTGTACCCCAATGTTATACAGTGACAGACCTGTCCCCACCAGAACTGTACCCGTATTATACAGTGACAGACCTGTCCCCAACAGTACTGTACCCGTGTTATACAGTGACAGAACTGTCCCCACCAGTACTTTACCCCAGTGTTATACAGTGACAGACCAGTCCCCCCCAGTACTGTACCCCAGTTATACAGTGACAGACCTGTCCCCACCAATAACTGTACCCCAGTGTTATACAGTGACAGACCTGTCCCCACCAGTACTGTACTCGTGTTATACAGTGACAGACTCGTCCCCACCAGTACTGTACCCCAGTGTTATACAGTGACAGACCAATCCCCCCCAGTACTGTTCCCCAGTTATACAGTGACAGACCTGTCTCCAGCAGTACTGTACCCCAATGTTATACAGTGACAGACCTGTCCCCACCAGTACTGTACCCGTATTATACAGTCACAGACCTGTCCCCACCAGTACTGTACTAGTGTTATACAGTGACAGACCTGTCCCCACCAGTACTGTACTCGTGTTATACAGTGACAGACCTGTCCCCACCAGTACAGTACCCATGTTATAAAGTGACAGACATGTCTCCAGCAGTACTGTACCCCAATGTTATACAGTGACAGACCTGTCCCCACCAGAACTGTACCCGTATTATACAGTGACAGACCTGTCCCCAACAGTACTGTACCCGTGTTATACAGTGACAGAACTGTCCCCACCAGTACTGTACCCCAGTGTTATACAGTGACAGACCAGTCCCACCCAGTACTGTACCCCAGTTATACAGTGACAGACCTGTCCCCACCAATAACTGTACCCCAGTGTTATACAGTAACAGACCTGTCCCCACCAGTACTGTACTCGTGTTATACAGTGACAGACTCGTCCCCACCAGTACTGTACCCCGGTGTTATACCGTGACAGACCTGTCCCCACTAGTACTGTACCCCAGTGTTATACAGTGACAGACCAGTCCCCCCCAGTACTGTACCCCAGTTATACAGTGACAGACCTGTCCCCACCAATAACTGTACCCCAGTGTTATACAGTAACAGACCTCTCCCCACCAGTACTGTACTCGTGTTATACAGTGACAGACTCGTCCCCACCAGTACTATACCCCGGTGTTATACCGTGACAGACCTGTCCCCACTAGTACTGTACCCCAGTGTTATACAGTGACAGACCTGTCCCCACCCGTACTGTACTTCAGTGTTATACAGTGACAGACCCGTCCCCACCAGTACTGTACACCAGTGTTATACAGTGACAGACCTGTCCCCACCAGTACTGTACCCCAGTGTTATACAGTGACAGACCCGTCCCCACCAGTACTGTACCCCAGTGTTATACAGTGACAGACCTGTCTCCAGAAGTACTGTACCCCAGTGTTATAGTGTGAAGACCTGTCCCCACCAGCACTGTACCCCAGTGTTATACAGTGACAGACCTGTCCCCACCAGCACTGTACCCCAGTGTTATACAGTGACAGACCCGTCCCCAGCAGTACTGTACCCCAGTGTTAAACAGTGACGGACCCATCCCCATTAGTACTGGACCCGAGTGTTACACAGGGACAGACCTGTCCCCACCAGTACTGGATCTCAGTGTGAAACAATGTCAGTGCTGTCCCCACCAGAATTGTACCCCAGTGTTATACAGTGACAGACCTGTCCCCACCAGTACTCTACCCCAGTGTTATACAGTGAAAGACCTGTCCCCACCAGTACCGTACCCCAGTGTTATACAGTGACAGACCCATCCCCACCAGTACTGTACCCGTGTTATACAGTGACAGACCTGTCCCCACCAGTACCGTACGCCAGTGTTATACAGTGACAGACCCATCCCCACCAGTACCGTATCCCAGTGTTATACAGTGACAGACCTGTCCGCACCAGTACGGTACCCGTGTCATACAGTGACAGACCTGTCCCCAATAGTACTGGACCCCAGTGTTATACAGTGACAGACCTGTCCCAAGCAGCACTGTAACCGTGTTATAAAGTGACAGACCTGTCTCCAGCAGTACTGTACCCCAATGTTATACAGTGACAGACGTGTCCCCACCAGTACTGTACCCCAATGTTATACAGTGACAGACCTGTCCCCACCAGTACTGTACCCGTGTTATACAAAGACGGACCTGTCCCCAACAGTACTGTACCCATGTTATACAGTGACAGACCTGTCCCCACCATTACTGTAGCCCAGTGTTATACAGTGACAGACCTGTCCCCACCAGTACTGTACCCCAGTGTTATACAGTGACAGACCTGTCCCCACGAGTACTGTACCCCAGTGTTATACAGTGACAGACCTGTCCCCACCAGTACTGTACCCCAGTGTTATACAGTGACAGACCTGTCCCCACCAGTACTGTACCCCAGTGTTATACAGTGACAGACCTGTCCCCACCAGTACTGTACCCCAGTGTTATACAGTGACAGACCTGTCCCCATCAGTACTGTGCCCCAGTGTTATACAGTGACAGACCTGTCCCCACCAGTACTCTACCCCAGTGTTATACTGTGACAGACCTATCCCCACCAGTACTGTACCCCAGTGTATTACAGTGACAGACATGTCCCCATCAGTACTGTGCCCCAGTGTTATACAGTGACAGACCTGTCCCCACCAGTACTCTACCCCAGTGTTATACTGTGACAGACCTATCCCCACCAGTACTGTACCCCAGTGTATTACAGTGACAGACATGTCCCCACCAGTACAGTACCCCAGTGTTATACAGTGACAGACCCGTCCCCAATAGTACTGGACCCCAGTGTTATACAGTGGCAGACCCGTCCCCAATAGTACTGGGCCCCAGTGTTATAAAGTGACAGACCTGTCCCCACCAGTACTGTACACGTGTTATACAATGACAGACCTGTTCCCACCAGTAGTGTACCCGTGTCATACAGTGAAAGACCTGTCTCCAGCATGACTGTACCCAAATGTTATACAGTGACAGACCTGTCCCGACCTTTACTGTACCCGTGTTATACAGTCACAGACCCGTCCCCACCAGAACTGTACCCCAATGTTATACAGTGACAGACCTGTCTCCACCAGTACTGTACCCCAGTGTTATACAGTGACAGACCTGTCCCCACCAATACTGTACCCGTGTTATACAGTGACAGACGCGTCCCCACCAGTACTGTACCCATGTTATACAGTGAAACACCTGTCTCCAGCAGTACTGTACCCAATGTTATACAGTGACAGACCTGTCATCACCAGTACTGTACCCGTGTTATACAGTGACAGACCTTTCCCCACCAGTACTGTAGCCCAGTGCTATACAGTGACTGACCTGTCCCCACCAGTACTGTACCCGTGTTATACAGTGAGAGAACTGTCCCCACCAGTACTGTACCCCAGTGTTATACAGGGACAGACCTGTCCCCACCAGCACTGTACTCCAGCATTATACAGCGACAGAACAGTCCCCAGCAGTACTGTACCCCAGTGTTATACAGTGACAGACCTGTCCCCACCAGTACTGTAACCGTGTTATACATTGACAGACCAGTCTCCAGCAGTACTGTACCCCAAAGTTATACAGTGACATACCTGTCCCCACCAGTACTGTACCCATATTATACAGTGACAGACCTGTCCCCAACAGTACTGTACCCGTGTTATACAGTGACAGACCTGTCCCCACCAGTACTGAACCCCAGTGTTATACAGTGACAGACCCGTCCCCACCAGTACTGTACCCCAGTGTTATACAGTGGCAGACCTGTCCCCACCAGTACCGTACCCCAGTGTGAGACAGTGACAGACCTGTCCCCACCAGTACCGTACCCCAGTGTTATACAGTGACAGACCTGTCCCCACCAGTATTGTACCCCTGTGTTATACAGTGACAGAACTGTCCCCACCAGTACTGTACCCCAGTGTTATACAGTGACAGACCAATCCCTCCCAGTACTGTTCCCCAATTATACAGTGACAGACCTGTCTCCAGCAGTACTGTACCCCAATGTTATACAGTGACAGACCTGTCCCCACCAGTACTGTACCCCAGTGTTATACATTTACAGACCTGTCCCCAATAGTACAAGACCCCAGTGTTATACAGTGACAGACCTGTCCCCACCAGTACTGTACCCATATTATACAGTGACAGACCTGTCCCCAACAGTACTGTACCCGTGTTATACAGTGACAGAACTGTCCCCACCAGTACTGTACCCCAGTGTTATACAGTGAAGACCTGTCCCCACCAGCACTGTACTCCAGCATTATACAGCGACAGACCTGTCCCCACCAGTACTGTACCCCAGTGTTATACAGTGACAGACCCGTCCCCACCAGTACTGTACCCCAGTGTTATACAGTGACAGACCTGTCCCCACCAGCACTGTACTCCAGCATTATACAGCGACAGAACTGTCCCCAGCAGTACTGTACCCCAGTGTTATACAGTGACAGACCCGTCCCCAATAGTAATAAAGCCCAGGGTTATACATTTACAGACCTGTCCCCAAAAGTACTGGACCCCAGTGTTATACAGTGACAGACCTGTCCCCACCAGTACTGTACCCGTGTTATACAGTGACAGACCTGTCTCCAGCAGTACTGTACCCTAGTGTTATACAGCGACAGAACTGTCCCCACCAGTACTGTACCCCAGTGTTATACAGTGACAGACCAATCCCCCCCAGTATTGTTCCCCAGTTATACAGTGACAGACCTGTCTCCAACAGTACTGTACCCCAATGTTATACAGTGACAGACCTGTCCCAACCAGTACTGTACCCGTATTATACAGTCACAGACCTGTCCCCACCAGTACTGTACTCGTGTTATACAGTGACAGACCTGTCCCCACCAGTACTGTACTCGTGTTATACAGTGACAGACCTGTCCCCACCAGTACTGTACCCATGTTATACAGTGACAGACCTGTCTCCAGCAGTACTGTAACCCAATGTTATACAGTGACAGACCTGTCCCCACCAGTACTGTACCCGTGTTATACAGTGACAGACCTGTCTCCAGCAGTACTGTAACCCAATGTTATACAGTGACAGACCTGTCCCCACCAGTACTGTACCCGTATTATACAGTGACAAACCTGTCCCCAACAGTACTGTACCCGTGTTATACAGTGACAGAACTGTCCCCACCAGTACTGTACTCGTGTTATACAGTGACAGACCTGTCCCCACCAGTACTGTACCCCAGTGTTATACCGTGACAGACCTGTCCCCACCAGTACTGTACCCCAGTGTTATACTGTGAAGACCTGTCCCCACCAGCACTGTACTCCAGCATTATACAGCGACAGACCTGTCCCCAGCAGTACTGTACCCCAGTGTTATACAGTGACGGACCCATCCCCATTAGTACTGGACCCGAGTGTTACACAGGGACAGACCTGTCCCCACCAGTACTGGACCTCAGTGTGAAACAATGACAGTGCTGTCCCCACCAGTATTGTACCCCAGTGTTATACAGTGACAGACCTGTCCCCACCAGCACTGTACTCCAGCATTATACAGCGACAGAACTGTCCCCAGCAGTACTGTACCCCAGTGTTATACAGTGACAGACCCGTCCCCAATAGTAATAAAGCCCAGGGTTATACATTTACAGACCTGTCCCCAAAAGTACTCGACCCCAGTGTTATACAGTGACAGACCTGTCCCCACCAGTACTGTACCCGTGTTATACAGTGACAGACCTGTCTCCAGCAGTACTGTACCCTAGTGTTATACAGCGACAGAACTGTCCCCACCAGTACTGTACCCCAGTGTTATACAGTGACAGACCAATCCCCCCCAGTATTGTTCCCCAGTTATACAGTGACAGACCTGTCTCCAACAGTACTGTACCCCAATGTTATACAGTGACAGACCTGTCCCAACCAGTACTGTACCCGTATTATACAGTCACAGACCTGTTCCCACCAGTACTGTACTCGTGTTATACAGTGACAGACCTGTCCCCACCAGTACTGTACTCGTGTTATACAGTGACAGACCTGTCCCCACCAGTACTGTACCCATGTTATACAGTAACAGACCTGTCCCCACCAGTACTGTACCCGTGTTATACAGTGACAGACCTGTCTCCAGCAGTACTGTAACCCAATGTTATACAGTGACAGACCTGTCCCCACCAGTACTGTACCCGTATTATACAGTGACAAACCTGTCCCCAACAGTACTGTACCCGTGTTATACAGTGACAGAACTGTCCCCACCAGTACTGTACTCGTGTTATACAGTGACAGACCTGTCCCCACCAGTACTGTACCCCAGTGTTATACCGTGACAGACCTGTCCCCACCAGTACTGTACCCCAGTGTTATACTGTGAAGACCTGTCCCCACCAGCACTGTACTCCAGCATTATACAGCGACAGACCTGTCCCCAGCAGTACTGTACCCCAGTGTTATACAGTGACGGACCCATCCCCATTAGTACTGGACCCGAGTGTTACACAGGGACAGACCTGTCCCCACCAGTACTGGACCTCAGTGTGAAACAATGACAGTGCTGTCCCCACCAGTATTGTACCCCAGTGTTATACAGTGACAGACCTGTCCCCACCAGTACTCTACCCCAATGTTATACAGTGACAGACCTGTCCCCACCAGTACCGTACCCCAATGTTATACAGTGACAGACCTGTCCGCACCAGTACGGTACCCGTGTCATACAGTGACAGACCTGTCCCAAGCAGCACTGTAACCGTGTTATAAAGTGACAGACCTGTCTCCAGCAGTACTGTACCCCAATGTTATACAGTGACAGACTCGTCCCCACCAGTACTGTACCCCAGTGTTATACAGTGACAGACCAATCCCCCCCAGTACTGTTCCCCAGTTATACAGTGACAGACCTGTCTCCAGCAGTACTGTACACCAATGTTATACAGTGACAGACCTGTCCCCACCAGTACTGTACCCGTGTTATACAGTGACAGACCTGTCCCCACCAGTACTGTACTCGTGTTATACAGTGACAGACCTGTCCCCACCAGTACTGTACCCGTACTATACAGTCACAGTCCTGTCCCCACCAGTACTGTACCCATGTTATACAGTGACAGACCTGTCTCCACCAGTACTGTACCCCAATGTTATACAGTGACAGACCTGTCCCAACCAGTACTGTACCCGTATTATACAGTCACAGACCTGTCCCCAGCAGTACTGTACTCGTGTTATACAGTGACAGACCTGTCCCCACCAGTACTGTACTCGTGTTATACAGTGACAGACCTGTCCCCACCAGTACTGTACCCATGTTATACAGTAACAGACCTGTCCCCACCAGTACTGTACCCGTGTTATACAGTGACAGACCTGTCTCCAGCAGTACTGTAACCCAATGTTATACAGTGACAGACCTGTCCCCACCAGTACTGTACCCGTATTATACAGTGACAAACCTGTCCCCAACAGTACTGTACCCGTGTTATACAGTGACAGAACTGTCCCCACCAGTACTGTACTCGTGTTATACAGTGACAGACCTGTCCCCACCAGTACTGTACCCCAGTGTTATACCGTGACAGACCTGTCCCCACCAGTACTGTACCCCAGTGTTATACTGTGAAGACCTGTCCCCACCAGCACTGTACTCCAGCATTATACAGCGACAGACCTGTCCCCAGCAGTACTGTACCCCAGTGTTATACAGTGACGGACCCATCCCCATTAGTACTGGACCCGAGTGTTACACAGGGACAGACCTGTCCCCACCAGTACTGGACCTCAGTGTGAAACAATGACAGTGCTGTCCCCACCAGTATTGTACCCCAGTGTTATACAGTGACAGACCTGTCCCCACCAGCACTGTACTCCAGCATTATACAGCGACAGAACTGTCCCCAGCAGTACTGTACCCCAGTGTTATACAGTGACAGACCCGTCCCCAATAGTAATAAAGCCCAGGGTTATACATTTACAGACCTGTCCCCAAAAGTACTCGACCCCAGTGTTATACAGTGACAGACCTGTCCCCACCAGTACTGTACCCGTGTTATACAGTGACAGACCTGTCTCCAGCAGTACTGTACCCTAGTGTTATACAGCGACAGAACTGTCCCCACCAGTACTGTACCCCAGCGTTATACAGTGACAGACCAATCCCCCCCAGTATTGTTCCCCAGTTATACAGTGACAGACCTGTCTCCAACAGTACTGTACCCCAATGTTATACAGTGACAGACCTGTCCCAACCAGTACTGTACCCGTATTATACAGTCACAGACCTGTCCCCACCAGTACTGTACTCGTGTTATACAGTGACAGACCTGTCCCCACCAGTACTGTACTCGTGTTATACAGTGACAGACCTGTCCCCACCAGTACTGTACCCATGTTATACAGTAACAGACCTGTCCCCACCAGTACTGTACCCGTGTTATACAGTGACAGACCTGTCTCCAGCAGTACTGTAACCCAATGTTATACAGTGACAGACCTGTCCCCACCAGTACTGTACCCGTATTATACAGTGACAAACCTGTCCCCAACAGTACTGTACCCGTGTTATACAGTGACAGAACTGTCCCCACCAGTACTGTACTCGTGTTATACAGTGACAGACCTGTCCCCACCAGTACTGTACCCCAGTGTTATACCGTGACAGACCTGTCCCCACCAGTACTGTACCCCAGTGTTATACTGTGAAGACCTGTCCCCACCAGCACTGTACTCCAGCATTATACAGCGACAGACCTGTCCCCAGCAGTACTGTACCCCAGTGTTATACAGTGACGGACCCATCCCCATTAGTACTGGACCCGAGTGTTACACAGGGACAGACCTGTCCCCACCAGTACTGGACCTCAGTGTGAAACAATGACAGTGCTGTCCCCACCAGTATTGTACCCCAGTGTTATACAGTGACAGACCTGTCCCCACCAGTACTCTACCCCAATGTTATACAGTGACAGACCTGTCCCCACCAGTACCGTACCCCAATGTTATACAGTGACAGACCTGTCCGCACCAGTACGGTACCCGTGTCATACAGTGACAGACCTGTCCCAAGCAGCACTGTAACCGTGTTATAAAGTGACAGACCTGTCTCCAGCAGTACTGTACCCCAATGTTATACAGTGACAGACTCGTCCCCACCAGTACTGTACCCCAGTGTTATACAGTGACAGACCAATCCCCCCCAGTACTGTTCCCCAGTTATACAGTGACAGACCTGTCTCCAGCAGTACTGTACACCAATGTTATACAGTGACAGACCTGTCCCCACCAGTACTGTACCCGTGTTATACAGTGACAGACCTGTCCCCATCAGTACTGTACTCGTGTTATACAGTGACAGACCTGTCCCCACCAGTACTGTACCCGTATTATACAGTCACAGTCCTGTCCCCACCAGTACTGTACCCATGTTATAAAGTGACAGACCTGTCTCCACCAGTACTGTACCCCAATGTTATACAGTGACAGACCTGTCCCCACCAGTACTGTACCCCAATGTTATACAGTGACAGACCTGTCCCCACCAGTACTGTACCCGTATTATACAGTCACAAACCTGTCCCCACCAGTATTGTACTCGTGTTATACAGTGACAGACCTGTCCCCACCAGTACTGTACTCGTGTTATACAGTGACAGACCTGTCCCCACCAGTACTGTACCCGTATTATACAGTCACAGTCCTGTCCCCACCAGTACTGTACCCATGTTATACAGTGACAGACCTGTCTCCAGCAGTGCTGTACCCCAATGTTATACAGTGACAGACCTGTCCCCACCAGTACTGTACCCGTATTATACAGTGACAAACCTGCCCCAACAGTACTGTACCCGTGTTATACAGTGACAGAACTGTCCCCACCAGTACTGTACCCCAGTGTTATACAGTGACAGACCAGTCCCCCCCAGTACTGTACCCCAGTTATACAGTGACAGACCTGTCCCCACCAATAACTGTACCCCAGTGTTATACAGTGACAGACTCGTCCCCACCAGTACTGTACCCCAGTGTTATACCGTGACAGACCTGTCCCCACCAGTACTGTACCCCAGTGTTATACTGTGAAGACCTGTCCCCACCAGCACTGTACTCCAGCATTATACAGCGACAGACCTGTCCCCAGCAGTACTGTACCCCAGTGTTATACAGTGACGGACCCATCCCCATTAGTACTGGACCCGAGTGTTACACAGGGACAGACCTGTCCCCACCAGTACTGGACCTCAGTGTGAAACAATGACAGTGCTGTCCCCACCAGTATTGTACCCCAGTGTTATACAGTGACAGACCTGTCCCCACCAGTACTCTACCCCAGTGTTATACAGTGACAGACCTGTCCCCACCAGTACCGTACCCCAATGTTATACAGTGACAGACTTCTCCGCACCAGTACGGTACCCGTGTCAGACAGTGACAGACCTGTCCCAAGCAGCACTGTAACCGTGTTATAAAGTGACAGACCTGTCTCCAGCAGTACTGTACCCCAATGTTATACAGTGACAGACCCGTCCCCACCAGTACTGTACCCCAGTGTTAAAGTGACAGACCTGTCCCCAGCAGTACTGTACCCGTATTATACAGTGACAGACCTGTCCCCACCAGTATTGTACCCGTGTTATACAGTGACAGACCTTTCCCCATCATTAGTGAACCCCAGTGTCATACAGTGACAGATCCGACCCCATCAGTACTATACCCCAATGTTATACAGTGACAGACCTGTCCCCACCAGTACTGTACCCCAGTGTTAAAGTGACAGACCCGTCCCCACCAGTACTGTACCCCAGTGTTAAAGTGACAGACCTGTCCCCACCAGTACTGTACCCGTATTATACAGTGACAGACCTGTCCCCACCAGTACTGTACTCGTGTTATACAGTGACAGACCTGTCTCCAGCAGTACTGTACCCCAATGTTATAAAGTGACTGACCTGTCCCCACCAGTACTGTACCCGTTATACAGTGACAGACCTTTCCCCATCATTCGTGAACCCCAGTGTTATACAGTGACAGATCCGACCCCATCAGTACTATACCCAAGTGTTAAAAAGTGACAGACCTGTCCCCACCAGTACTGTATCCGTATTATACAGTGACAGACCTGTCCCCACTAGTACTGTACCCGTATTATACAGTGACAGACCTGTCCCCACCAGTACTGTACTCGTGTTATACAGTGACAGACCTGTCCCCACCAGTATTGTACCCCAGTGTTATACAGTGACAGACCTGTTTCCAGCAGTACTGTACCCCAATGTTATACAGTGACAGACCTGTCCCCACCAGTACAGTACCCCAGTGTTATACAGTGACAGACCTGTCCCCACTAGTACAGCACCCCAGTGTTATACAGTCACAGACCTGTCCGCACCAGTCCCGTAACCGTTTAATACAGTGACAGACCTGTCCCCACCAGTACTTTAACCCAGTGTTAAACAGTGACAGACCTGTCCCCACCAGTACTGTACCCCAGTGTTATACAGTGACAGACCTGTCCCCACCAGTACCGTACCCCAGTGTTATACAGTGACAGACCTGTCCCCACCAGTACGGTACCCGTGTTATACATTGACAGACCTGTACCCACCAGTACTGTACCCGTGTCATACAGTGACAGACCTGTCCCCACCAGTACTGTACCCCAGTGTGATACAGTGACAGACCTGTCCACAGCAGTACTGTACCCGTGTTATACAGTGACAGACCTGTCCCCACCAGTACTGTACCCCAGTGTTATGCAGTGACAGACCTGTACCCACCAGTATTGTACCCCAGTGCTATACAGTGACA
Source organism: Isurus oxyrinchus (assembly GCA_026770705.1). NCBI lineage: Eukaryota > Metazoa > Chordata > Chondrichthyes > Lamniformes > Lamnidae > Isurus > Isurus oxyrinchus. The sequence goes on along the minus strand of JANJGN010000940.1, from coordinate 123,763 downwards.
GACCCGTCCCCACCAGTACTGTACCCGTGTTATACAGTGACAGACCTGTCTCCAGCAGTACTGTACCCCAATGTTATAAATTGACAGACCTTTCCCCATCATTAGTGTACCACAGTGTTATACAGAGACAGATCCGACCCCATCAGTACTATACCCAAGTGTTAAAAAGTGACAGACCTGTCCCCACCAGTACTGTATCCGTATTATACAGTGACAGACCTGTCCCCACCAGTACTGTACTCGTGTTATACAGTGACAGACCTGTCTCCAGCAGTACTGTACCCCAATGTTATAAAGTGACTGACCTGTCCCCACTAGTACTGTACCCGTGTTATACAGTGACAGACCTTTCCCCATCATTCGTGAACCCCAGTGTTATACAGTGACAGATCCGACCCCATCAGTACTATACCCAAGTGTTAAAAAGTGACAGACCTGTCCCCACCAGTACTGTATCCGTATTATACAGTGACAGACCTGTCCCCACTAGTACTGTACCCGTATTATACAGTGACAGACCTGTCCCCACCAGTACTGTACTCGTGTTATACAGTGACAGACCTGTCCCCACCAGTATTGTACCCCAGTGTTATACAGTGACAGACCTGTCTCCAGCAGTACTGTACCCCAATGTTATACAGTGACAGACCTGTCCCCACCAGTACAGTACCCCAGTGTTATACAGTGACAGACCTGTCCCCACTAGTACAGCACCCCAGTGTTATACAGTCACAGACCTGTCCGCACCAGTCCCGTAACCGTTTAATACAGTGACAGACCTGTCCCCACCAGTACTTTAACCCAGTGTTAAACAGTGACAGACCTGTCCCCACCAGTACTGTACCCCAGTGTTATACAGTGACAGACCTGTCCCCACCAGTACCGTACCCCAGTGTTATACAGTGACAGACCTGTCCCCACCAGTACGGTACCCGTGTTATACATTGACAGACCTGTACCCACCAGTACTGTACCCGTGTCATACAGTGACAGACCTGTCCCCACCAGTACTGTACCCCAGTGTGATACAGTGACAGACCTGTCCACAGCAGTACTGTACCCGTGTTATACAGTGACAGACCTGTCCCCACCAGTACTGTACCCCAGTGTTATGCAGTGACAGACCTGTACCCACCAGTATTGTACCCCAGTGCTATACAGTGACAGACCCGTCCCCACCAGTACTGTACCCGTGTTATACAGTGACAGACCTGTCTCCAGCAGTAATGTACCCCAATGTTATAAATTGACAGACCTTTCCCCATCATTAGTGTACCACAGTGTTATACAGAGACAGATCCGACCCCATCAGTACTGTACCCGTGTTATACAGTGACAGACCTGTCCCCACCAGTACTGTACCCCAGTGTTATACAATGACAGACCTGTCCTCACCAGTACTCTACCCTAGTGTTATACAGTGACAGACCTGTCCCCACCAGTACTGTACCCCAGTGTTATACAGTGACAGACCTGTCCCCACCAGTACTGTACCCGGGTTTTACAGTGACAGACCTGTCCCCACCAGTACTGTACCCGTGTTATACAGAGACAGACCTGTCCCCACCAGTACTGTACGCCAATGTTATACAGTGACAGAACCGTCCCCACCAGTACTGTACCCGTGTTATACAGTGACAGACCTGTCTCCAGCAGTAATGTACCCCAATGTTATAAATTGACAGACCTTTCCCCATCATTAGTGTACCACAGTGTTATACAGAGACAGATCCGACCCCATCAGTACTATACCCAAGTGTTATACAGTGACATTCCTGTCGCCACCAGTACTGTACCCCAGTGATATAGAGTGACATATCTGTCCCCACCCGTACTGTAGCCCAGTGTTATACAGTGATAGACCTGTCCCCACCAGTACAGTACCCCAGTGATATACAGAGACAGACCTGTCCCCACCAGCACTGTACCCCAGTATTATACAGCGAGAGAGCTTTCCTCAGCAGTACTGTACCCCAGTGTTATACAGTGACAGACCCGTCCCCAATAGTACTGGACCCCAGTGTTATACAGTGACAGATTTGTCCCCACCAGTACTGTACCCCAGTGTTATACAGTGACAGAACTGTCCCCACCAGTACTGTACACGTGTTATACAGTGACAGACCTGTTCCCACCAGTACTGTACCCGTGTCATACAGTAACAGTCCCGTCCCCACCAGTACTGTACCCATGTTATACAGTGACAGACCTGTCTCCAGCAGTACTGCACCTCAATGTTATACAGTGACAGACCTGTCCCCACCAGTACTGCACCCCAGTGTTATACAGTGACAGAACCGTCCCCACCAGTACTGTACCCGTGTTATACAGTGACAGACCTGTCCCCACCAGTACTGTACCCGTGTTATACAGTGACAGACCCGTCCCCACCAGTACTGTACCCCAATGTTATACAGTGACAGATCTGTCCCCATCAGTACTGTACCAATGTTATACATTGACAGACCTGTCCCCACCAGTACTGTACCCCAGTGTTATACAGTGAAAGACCTGTCCCCACCAATATTGTACCCCAGTGTTATACAGTGACAGACCCGTCCCCACCAGTTCTGTACCCATGTTATACAGTGACAGACCTGTCTCCAGCAGTACTGTACCCCAATGTTATACAGTGACAGACCTGTCATCACCAGTACTGTACCCGTGTTATACAGTGACAGACCCATCCCCACTAGTACTGTACCCGTGTTATACAGTGACAGACCTGTCTCCAGCAGTACTGTACCCCAATGTTATAAAGTGACAGACCTTTCCCCATCATTAGTGTACCCCAGTGTTATACAGTGACAGATCCGACCCCATCAGTACGATACCCAAGTGTTATACAGTGACATTCCTGTCGCCACCAGTACTGTACCCCAGTGATATAGAGTGACATATCTGTCCCCACCAGTACTGTAGCCCAGTGTTATACAGTGACAGACCAATCCCCACGAGTATTGTACCCCAGTGCTATACAGTGACAGACCCATCCCCACCAGTACTGTACCCCAGTGTTATACAGTCACAGACCTGTCCGCACCAGTCCTGTAACCGTGTAATACAGTGACAGACCTGTCCCCACCAGTATTGTACCCCAGTGTTATACAGTGACAGACCTGTCCCCACTAGTATTGTACCCCAGTGTTGTACAGTAACATACCTGTCCCCAGCAGTACTGTACCCCAGTGTTATACAGTGACAGACCAGTCCCCACCAGTACTGTACCCCAGTGTTTTACAGTGACAGACCTGTCCCCACCAGTACTGTACCCCAGTGTTATACAGTGACAGACCTGTCCCCACCAGTACCGTACCCCAGTGTTATACAGTGACAGACCTGTCCCCACCAGTACTGTACCCGTGTTATACAGTGACAGACCTGTCCCCACCAGTACCGTACCCCAGTGTTATACAGTGACAGACCTGTCCCCACCAGTACTGTACCCGTGTTATACAGTGACAGATCTGTCCCCACCAGTACTGTACCCCAGTGTTATACAGTGACAGACCTGTCCCCACCAGTACTCTACCCCAGTGTTATACAGTGACAGACCTGTCCCCACCAGTACTGTACCCCAGTGTTATACTGTGACAGACCTGTCCCCACCAGTACTGTACCCGTGTTATACTGTGACAGACCTGTCCCCACCAGTACTGTACCCGTGTTATGCAGTGACAGACCTGTCCCCACCAGTACTGTACCCCAATGTTATACAGTGACAGACCTGTCCCCACCAATACCGTACCCCAGTGTTATACAGTGACAGACCTGTCCCCACCAGTACTGTACCCGTGTTATACAGTGACAGACCTGTCCCCACCAGTACTGTACCCCAGTGTTATACAATGACAGACCTGTCCTCACCAGTACTCTACCCTAGTGTTATACAGTGACAGACCTGTCCCCACCAGTACTGTACCCCAGTGTTATACAGTGACAGACCTGTCCCCACCAGTACTGTACCCGGGTTTTACAGTGACAGACCTGTCCCCACCAGTACTGTACCCGTGTTATACAGAGACAGACCTGTCCCCACCAGTACTGTACGCCAATGTTATACAGTGACAGAACCGTCCCCACCAGTACTGTACCCGTGTTATACAGTGACAGACCTGTCTCCAGCAGTAATGTACCCCAATGTTATAAATTGACAGACCTTTCCCCATCATTAGTGTACCACAGTGTTATACAGAGACAGATCCGACCCCATCAGTACTATACCCAAGTGTTATACAGTGACATTCCTGTCGCCACCAGTACTGTACCCCAGTGATATAGAGTGACATATCTGTCCCCACCCGTACTGTAGCCCAGTGTTATACAGTGATAGACCTGTCCCCACCAGTACAGTACCCCAGTGATATACAGAGACAGACCTGTCCCCACCAGCACTGTACCCCAGTATTATACAGCGAGAGAGCTTTCCTCAGCAGTACTGTACCCCAGTGTTATACAGTGACAGACCCGTCCCCAATAGTACTGGACCCCAGTGTTATACAGTGACAGATTTGTCCCCACCAGTACTGTACCCCAGTGTTATACAGTGACAGAACTGTCCCCACCAGTACTGTACACGTGTTATACAGTGACAGACCTGTTCCCACCAGTACTGTACCCGTGTCATACAGTAACAGTCCCGTCCCCACCAGTACTGTACCCATGTTATACAGTGACAGACCTGTCTCCAGCAGTACTGCACCTCAATGTTATACAGTGACAGACCTGTCCCCACCAGTACTGCACCCCAGTGTTATACAGTGACAGAACCGTCCCCACCAGTACTGTACCCGTGTTATACAGTGACAGACCTGTCCCCACCAGTACTGTACCCGTGTTATACAGTGACAGACCCGTCCCCACCAGTACTGTACCCCAATGTTATACAGTGACAGATCTGTCCCCATCAGTACTGTACCAATGTTATACATTGACAGACCTGTCCCCACCAGTACTGTACCCCAGTGTTATACAGTGAAAGACCTGTCCCCACCAATATTGTACCCCAGTGTTATACAGTGACAGACCCGTCCCCACCAGTTCTGTACCCATGTTATACAGTGACAGACCTGTCTCCAGCAGTACTGTACCCCAATGTTATACAGTGACAGACCTGTCATCACCAGTACTGTACCCGTGTTATACAGTGACAGACCCATCCCCACTAGTACTGTACCCGTGTTATACAGTGACAGACCTGTCTCCAGCAGTACTGTACCCCAATGTTATAAAGTGACAGACCTTTCCCCATCATTAGTGTACCCCAGTGTTATACAGTGACAGATCCGACCCCATCAGTACGATACCCAAGTGTTATACAGTGACATTCCTGTCGCCACCAGTACTGTACCCCAGTGATATAGAGTGACATATCTGTCCCCACCAGTACTGTAGCCCAGTGTTATACAGTGACAGACCAATCCCCACGAGTATTGTACCCCAGTGCTATACAGTGACAGACCCATCCCCACCAGTACTGTACCCCAGTGTTATACAGTCACAGACCTGTCCGCACCAGTCCTGTAACCGTGTAATACAGTGACAGACCTGTCCCCACCAGTATTGTACCCCAGTGTTATACAGTGACAGACCTGTCCCCACTAGTATTGTACCCCAGTGTTGTACAGTAACATACCTGTCCCCAGCAGTACTGTACCCCAGTGTTATACAGTGACAGACCAGTCCCCACCAGTACTGTACCCCAGTGTTTTACAGTGACAGACCTGTCCCCACCAGTACTGTACCCCAGTGTTATACAGTGACAGACCTGTCCCCACCAGTACCGTACCCCAGTGTTATACAGTGACAGACCTGTCCCCACCAGTACTGTACCCGTGTTATACAGTGACAGACCTGTCCCCACCAGTACCGTACCCCAGTGTTATACAGTGACAGACCTGTCCCCACCAGTACTGTACCCGTGTTATACAGTGACAGATCTGTCCCCACCAGTACTGTACCCCAGTGTTATACAGTGACAGACCTGTCCCCACCAGTACTCTACCCCAGTGTTATACAGTGACAGACCTGTCCCCACCAGTACTGTACCCCAGTGTTATACTGTGACAGACCTGTCCCCACCAGTACTGTACCCGTGTTATACTGTGACAGACCTGTCCCCACCAGTACTGTACCCGTGTTATGCAGTGACAGACCTGTCCCCACCAGTACTGTACCCCAATGTTATACAGTGACAGACCTGTCCCCACCAATACCGTACCCCAGTGTTATACAGTGACAGACCTGTCCCCACCAGTACTGTACCCGTGTTATACAGTGACAGACCTGTCCCCACCAGTACTGTACCCCAGTGTTATACAATGACAGACCTGTCCTCACCAGTACTCTACCCTAGTGTTATACAGTGACAGACCTGTCCCCACCAGTACTGTACCCCAGTGTTATACAGTGACAGACCTGTCCCCACCAGTACTGTACCCCAGTGTTATACAGTGACAGTTCCGCCCCCACCAGTACTGTACCCGTGTTATACAGTGACAGACCTGTCTCCACCAGTACTGTACCCCAATGTTATACAGTGACAGACCTGTCATCACCAGTACTGTACCCGTGTTATACAGTGACAGACCCATCCCCACTAGTACTGTACCCGTGTTATACAGTGACAGACCTGTCTCCAGCAGTACTGTACCCCAATGTTATAAAGTGACAGACCTTTCCCCATCATTAGTGTACCCCAGTGTTATACAGTGACAGATCCGACCCCATCAGTACGATACCCAAGTGTTATACAGTGACATTCCTGTCGCCACCAGTACTGTACCCCAGTGATATAGAGTGACATATCTGTCCCCACCAGTACTGTAGCCCAGTGTTATACAGTGACAGACCAATCCCCACGAGTATTGTACCCCAGTGCTATACAGTGACAGACCCATCCCCACCAGTACTGTACCCCAGTGTTATACAGTCACAGACCTGTCCGCACCAGTCCTGTAACCGTGTAATACAGTGACAGACCTGTCCCCACCAGTATTGTACCCCAGTGTTATACAGTGACAGACCTGTCCCCACTAGTATTGTACCCCAGTGTTGTACAGTAACATACCTGTCCCCAGCAGTACTGTACCCCAGTGTTATACAGTGACAGACCAGTCCCCACCAGTACTGTACCCCAGTGTTTTACAGTGACAGACCTGTCCCCACCAGTACTGTACCCCATTGTTATACAGTGACAGACCTGTCCCCACCAGTACCGTACCCCAGTGTTATACAGTGACAGACCTGTCCCCACCAGTACTGTACCCGTGTTATACAGTGACAGACCTGTCCCCACCAGTACCGTACCCCAGTGTTATACAGTGACAGACCTGTCCCCACCAGTACTGTACCCGTGTTATACAGTGACAGATCTGTCCCCACCAGTACTGTACCCCAGTGTTATACAGTGACAGACCTGTCCCCACCAGTACTCTACCCCAGTGTTATACAGTGACAGACCTGTCCCCACCAGTACTGTACCCCAGTGTTATACTGTGACAGACCTGTCCCCACCAGTACTGTACCCGTGTTATACTGTGACAGACCTGTCCCCACCAGTACTGTACCCGTGTTATGCAGTGACAGACCTGTCCCCACCAGTACTGTACCCCAATGTTATACAGTGACAGACCTGTCCCCACCAATACCGTACCCCAGTGTTATACAGTGACAGACCTGTCCCCACCAGTACTGTACCCGTGTTATACAGTGACAGACCTGTCCCCACCAGTACTGTACCCCAGTGTTATACAATGACAGACCTGTCCTCACCAGTACTCTACCCTAGTGTTATACAGTGACAGACCTGTCCCCACCAGTACTGTACCCCAGTGTTATACAGTGACAGACCTGTCCCCACCAGTACTGTACCCCAGTGTTATACAGTGACAGTTCCGCCCCCACCAGTACTGTACCCGTGTTATACAGTGACAGACCTGTCTCCACCAGTACTGTACCCCAATGTTATACAGTGACAGACCTGTCCCCACCAGTACTGTACCCCAGTGTTATACAGTGACAGTTCCGCCCCCACCAATGTTGCCTTGCTCACAGCTTAACAAATTGTTAAGGTACAGCAAAGTGATAGGGCCTGTATAGAAATCAGGGGATCTGATGTTGGACAAAATGACGGAGCAGACCATTGCTGAATTCGGGTCGGAGTTTATTCTGGAACTAAATCACAAGCATGCTGCCTGTGCTTTATCCTAGGCCTCAGATTTCCACTCAGGCAATGCAATGTAATTCAATGATTCCCTCCTGTACACTTGTCTGCTGACGTTAACACTGATAGGAAAACACTTGTCCTATCCTTCTCTCCAACAGATCATGTAGCAGGGGGCGGGAGTCAGAAGGCAGGATAATAATGGCTGGTCACGTGTTAAGAGCCCACATGTCCATCGTTACACACTACCGGAGGATCCTTGAAAATATTAGCACACTGCAGGAGATCCCTGTAAATGTTAACACACTCCCAGAGACCCCCCTATAAATACTAACACACTTCCGGGGACACCCTGTAAATATTAACACACTCCCAGAGACACCCTGTAAATATTAACACACTTCCGGGGACACCCTGTAAATATTAACAGACACCCGGGTAGACCATGTAAATATTAACACACTCCCGGAGACCCCCTATAAATATTAACACACTTCCGGGGACACCCTGTAAATATTAACACACTCCCGGGGACACCCTGTAAATATTAACACACTCCCGGGGACACCCTGTAAATATTAACACATTCCCAGACACACACTGTAAATATAAACACACTCCCGGGGACCACCTGTAAATATTAACACACTCCAGGAGACACACAGTAAATATTAACACACGCCCAGGGAGCCCCTGTAAATATTAACACACTCCCGGGGACCCCCTGTAAATATTAACACACTCCCGGGGACCCCCTGTAAATATTAACACAATCCCAGAGACACCCCTGTAAATATTAACACACTCCCAGAAACACCCTGTAAATATTAACACACTCCCGGTGAGAGCCTGGGAATACTAACACACTCCCAGAGACCCCCTGTAAATATTAACACACTCCCGGGGAGCCCCTGTAAATATTAACACACTCCCGGGGAGCCCCTGTAAATATTAACACACTCCCGGGGAACCCCTGTAAATATTAACACACTCCCAGAGACCCCCTGTAAATATTAACACACTCCCGGGGAGCCCCTGTAAATATTAACACACTCCCAGAGACCCCCTGTAAATATTAACACACTCCTGGGGAGCCCCTGTAAATATTAACGCACTCCAGGAGACACCCTGTAAACATTAACACACTGATGAGGACACCCTGTAAATATTAACAACTCCCGGAGACCACCTGTAAATGTTAACACCTTCCTGGAGACCCCCTGTAAATATGAACACACTCCCGGAGACACCCTGTAAATATTAACGCACTCCAGGAGACACACAGTAAATATTAACACACTCCCGCCGACCCCTTGTAAATATTAACACACTCCCAGAGACACCCTGTAAATATTAACACACTCCCGGGGACCCCCTGTAAATATTAACACACTCCCGGGGACACCCTGTAAATATTAACACACTCCCAGAGAACCCCTGGAAATACTAACACACTCCCGGAGACCCCCTGTAAATATTAACAGACTGACGGGGACACCCTGTAAATATTCACACACACCCGGGGAAACCGTATAAATATTAACACACTCCCGGAGACACCATGTAAATATTAACACACTCCCGGGAACCCCCTGTAAATATTAACACACACCCCGGAGACCCCCTGAAAATATTAACACACACCCGGGGATACCATGTAAATATTAACACACTCCCGGAGACCCCCTATAAATATTAACACACTTCCGGGGACACCCTGTAAATATTAACACACTCCCGGGGACACCCTGTAAATATTAACGCATTCCCGGACACACACTGTAAATACAAACACACTCCCGGGGACCACCTGTAAATATTAACACACTCCCGGGGACCCCCTGTAAATATTAACACACTCCAGGAGACACACAGTAAATATTAACACACTCCCAGGGAGCCCCTATAAATACTAACACACTCCCGGGGACCCCCTGTAAATATTAACACACTCCCGGGGACCCCCTGTAAATATTAACACAATCCCAGAGACACCCCTGTAAATATTAACACACTCCCGGGGAACCCATGTAAATATTAACGCACTCCAGGAGACACCCTGTAAACATGAACACACTGACGGCACACCCTGTAAATATTAACACACTCCCGGCGACACCCTGTAAATATTAACACACTCCCGGGGAATGACTGTAAATATTAACACACTCCCGGGGACCACCTGTAAATATTAACATACTCCCGGAGACCCCCTGTAAATATGAACACACTCCCGGAGACCCTGTAAATATTAACACAATCCTGGGGAGGCCTTGTAAATATTAACGCACTCCAGGAGACACCCTGTAAATATTAACACTCTCCCGGAGAGCAACTGTAAACATCAACACATTCTGGGTGAACCCCCGAAATTATTAACACACACCCGGAGACTTCCTGTAAATATTAACACACTTCCGGGTACCCCCTGTAAATATTAACACACTCCCGGAGACCCCCTGTAAATATTAACATACTCCCGGAGACTTCCTGTAAATATTAACACACTTCCGGGTACCCCCTGTAAATATTAACACACTCCCGGAGACCCACTGTAAATATTAACACACTCCCGGGGACACCCTGTAAATATTAACACACTCCCGGGGACCCCCTGTAAATATTAACACACTCCCGAGGACCCCCTGTAAATATTAACACACTCCAGGAGACACACAGTAAATATTAACACCTTCCTGGAGACCCCCTGTAAATATGAACATGCTCCCAGAGAACCCCTGTAAATATTAACAGAATCCCAGAGACTTCCTGTAAATATTAACACACTCCCGGGGAGCCCCTGTAAATATTAACGCACTCCAGGAGACACCCTGTAAACATTAACACACTGACGGGGACACCCTGTAAATATTAACAACTCCCGGAGACACCCTGTAAATGTTAACACCTTCCTGGAGACCCCCTGTAAATATGAACAGAATCCCAGAGACTTCCTGTAAATATTAACACACTCCCAGAAACACCATGTAAATATTAACACACTCCCGGGGAGACCCGGGAAATACTAACACACTCCCGGAGACCCCCTGTAAATATTAACAGACTGACGGGGAGCCCCTGTAAATATTCACACACACCCGGGGAAACTGTATAAATATTAACACACTCCCGGAGACAGCATGTAAATATTAACACACTCCCGGAGACCCTCTGTAAATATTAACACAATCCCGGGAACCCCCTGTAAATATTAACACACACCCCGGAGACCCACTGTAAATATTAACACACACCCGGGGAGCCCCTGTAAATATTAACGCACTCCAGGAGACACCCTGTAAACATTAACACACTGACGGGGACACCCTGTAAATATTAACACACTCCCGGAGACCACCTGTAAATGTTAACACCTTCCTGGAGACCCCCTGTAAATATGAACAGAATCCCAGAGACTTCCTGTAAATATTAACACACTCCCAGAAACACCATGTAAATATTAACACACTCCCGGGGAGACCCGGGAAATACTAACACACTCCCAGAGACCTCGTGTAAATATTAACATAATCCTGGGGAGGCCCTGTAAATATTAACGCACTCCAGGAGACACACAGTAAATATTAACACACTGACGGGCACACCCTGTAAATATTAACACACTCCCGGAGACCACCTGTAAATATTAACACACTCCCGGGATATCCAGTAAATATTAACACACTCCCGGGGACACCCTATAAATATTAACACACTCCCGGAGACCACCTGTAAATATTAACACACTCCCGGGATATCCAGTAAATATTAACACACTCCCGGGGACCCCCTGTAAATATTAACACACTCCCGGAGACCACCTGTAAATATTAACACACTCCCGGGATATCCAGTAAATATTAACACACTCCCGGGGAGCCCCTGTAAATATTAACACACTCCCGGGGACACCCTGTAAATATTAACACACTCCCGGGGACACCCTGTAAATATTAACACACTCCCGGGGACTCTTTGTAAATATTAACACACTCCCGGAGACACCCTGTAAATATTAACACACTCCCGGGGACTCTTTGTAAATATTAACACACTCCCGGGGCGCCCCTGTAAATATTAACAAACTCCCGGAGACCCCGTGTAAATATTAACACACGCCCGGGGACACCCTGTAAATATTAACACACTCCCGGGGAGCTCCTGTAAATATTAACACACTCCCGGGGACCCCCTTTAAATATTAACACACTACTGGAGACACCCTGGAAATATTAACACACTCCCGGGGACCCCCTGTAAATATTAACATACTCTCGGAGACACCCTGTAAATATTAACACACTCCCAGAGACCCCTTGTAAATATTAACACACTCCCGGGGACACCGTATAAATATTAACACACTCCCGGGGAAACCCTGTAAATATTAACACACTCCCGGGGACCATCAGTAAATATTAACACACTACTGCAGACACCCTGGAAATATTAACACACTCCCGGGGACCCCCTGTAAATATTAACATACTCCCGGAGACACCCTGTAAATATTAACACACTCCCAGAGACCCCTTGTAAATATTAACACACTCCCGGGGAGCCCTTGTAAATATTAACACACTCCCGGGGAGCCCCTGTAAATATTAACACAATCCCAGAGAAACCCCTGCAAATATTAACACACTCCCAGAAACACCCTGTAAATATTAACACACTCCCGGTGAGACCCTGGAAATAATAACACACACCCAGGGAGCCCCTGTAAATATGAACGCACTCCAGGAGACACCCTGTAAACATTAACACACTGACGGGCACACCCTGTAAATATTAACACACTCCCGGGGAGCCCATGTAAATATTAACGCACTCCTGGGGACCACCTGTAAAGATTAACACACTCCTGGAGACACCCTGGAAATATTAACACACTCCTGGGGACTCCCTGTAAATATTAACATACTCCCAGAGACACCCTGTAAATATTAACACACTCCCAGAGACCTCTTGTAAATATTAACACACTCCGGGGACCTTCTGTAAATATTAACACACTCCCGGGAACCCCCTGTAAATATTAACACAAACTCCGGAGACCCCCTGTATATAGTAACACACACCCGGGGAGGCCCTTGTAATTATTAACACACTCCCGGGGACACCCTGTAAATATTAACACACTCCCTCAGATACCCTGTAAATATTAACACACTCCCAGAGACACCCTGTAAATATTAACGCACTCCCAGAGACACCCTGAAAATATTAACACACTCCCGGGGAGGCCCTGTAAATATTAACGCACTCCAGGACACACACTGTAAATATTAACACACTCTCAGGAGACACCCTGTAAATATTAACACACTCCTGGGGAGACCTTGTAAATATTAACGCACACAGGAAACACACAGTAAATATTAGCACACTCCCGGAGACCCCCTGTAAATATTAACACACTCCCAGGGACCACCTGTAAATATTAACACACTCCCGGAGACCTCCTGTAAATATTAACACACTCCAAGGGAGCCCCTGTATATATTAAAAAACACCCGGGGAGGCCCTGTAAATATTAACGCACTCCGAGAGACATCCTGTAAATATTAACGTACTCCAGGAGACACCCTGTAAATATGATCACTCTCCCGGGGAGCAACTGTAAAATCAACACAATCTGGGTAAACCCCCGAAAATATTAACACACTCCCGGAGACTTCCTGTAAATATTAACACACTTCCGGGTACCCCCTGTAAATATTAACACACACCCGGAGACCCCCTGTAAATATTAAAATACTCCCGGAGACTCCGTGTAAATATTAACACACTCCCGGGGACCCCCTATAAATATTAACACACTCCAGGAGACACACAGTAAATATTAACACACTCCCGGGGACTCCCTGTAAATATTAACACACTCCCGGGGACACCCTGTAAATATTAACACACTCCCAGAAACACCCTGTAAATATTAACACACTCCCGGGGACACCCTGTAAATATTAACACACTCCCAGAAACACCCTGTAAATATTAACACACTCCCGGGGAGCCCCTGTAAATATTAATGCACTCCAGGAGACACCCTGTAAACATGAACACACTGACGGGCACACCCTGTAAATATTAACACACTCCCGGGGAGCCCCTGTAAATATTAACGCACTCCCGGAGACACCCTGTAAACAGGAACACACTGACGGGCACACCCTGTAAATATTAACACACTCCCGGGGACCCCCTGTAAATATTAACACACTCCCGGAGACCCCCTGTAAATATTCACACACTCCCGGGGACACCGTATCAATATTAACACACTCCCGGGGAGCTCCTGTAAATATTAACACACGCCCGGGGACTCCCTGTAAATATTAACACACTCCCGGGGAGCACCTGTAAATATTAACACACTCCCGGGGACTCCCTGTAAATATTAACACACTCCTGGGGAGACCCTGTAAATATTAACACAATCTAGGAGACACCCTGTAAATATTAACACACTCCCGGGGACACCCTGTAAATATTAACACACTCCCGGGACACCCTGTAAATATTAACACAATCTAGGAGACACCCTGTAAATATTAACACACTCCCGGAGACCCCTGTAAATATTAACACACTCCCGGAGACCCCCTGTAAATATTAACACACTCCCGGGGAGCACCTGTAAATATTAACACGCTCCCGGGGACTCCCTGTAAATATTAACACACTCCAAGGGAGCCCCTGCAAATATTAAAACACTCCAAGGGAACCACTGTAAATATTAAAACACACCCGGGGAGGCCCTGTAAACATTAACGCACCCCCAGAGACATCCTGTAAATATTAACACACTCCCGGGGAGCAACTGTAAACATCAACACAATCTGGGTGAACCCCCGAAAATATTAACACACTCCCGGAGACTTCCTGTAAATATTAACACACATCCGGGTACCCACTGTAAATATTAACACACTCCCGGAGACCCCCTGTAAATATTAACACACTCCCGGAGACACCCTGTAAATATTAACAAACTCCCGGGGAGACCTCCTGTAAATATTAACACACTCCCGGGAGCCCCTGTAAATATTAACACACTCCCGGGGAACCCCTGTAAATATTAACACACTCCCGGAGACCTCCTGTAAATATTAACACACTCCCGGAGACACCCTGTAAATATTAACACACTCCCGGGGAACCCCTGTAAATATTAACACACTCCCGGGGACCTCCTGTAAATATTAACACACTCCCGGGAGCCCCTGTAAATATTAACACACACCCGGGGACCCCCTGTAAATATTAACACACTCCAGGAGACACACTGTAAATATTAACACACTCACGGGGAGCCCCTGTAAATATTAACACACTCCCGGAGACCCCCTGTAAATATTAACACACTCCCGGAGACCTCCTGTAAATATTAACACACTCCCGGAGACCCTCTGTAAATATTAACATACTCCCGGAGACCCCCTGTAAATATTAACACACTCCCGGGGAGCCCCTGTAAATATTAACACACTCCCGGGGACCCCCTGTAAATATTAACACACTCCCGGGGACACCCTGTAAATATTAACACACTCCCGGAGACCCCCTGTAAATATTCACACACTCCCGGGGACACCGTATCAATATTAACACACTCCCGGGAGCTCCTGTAAATATTAACACACTCCCGGGGACTCCCTTTAAATATTAACACACTCCCGGGACCTTCTGTAAATATTAACACACTCCCGGAGACCCTCTGTAAATATTAACACACTCCCGGAGACCCCCTGTAAATATTAACACACTCCCGGAGACCCCCTGTAAATATTAACACACTCCTGGAAACACCCTGTAAATATTAACACACTCCAAGGGAACCCCTGTAAATATTAAAACACACCAGGGGAGGCCCTGTAAACATTAACGCACCCCCAGAGACATCCTGTAAATATTAACACACTCCCGGGGAGCAACTGTAAACATCAACACAATCTGGGTGAACCCCCGAAAATATTAACACACTCCCGGAGACACCCTGTAAATATTAACACACTCCCGGGGACCCCCTGTAAATATTAACACACTCCCGGAGACCCCCTGTAAATATTAACACAGTCCCGGGGACACCGTATCAATATTAACACACTCCCGGGGAGCTCCTGTAAATATTAACACACTCCCGGGGACCCCCTTTAAATATTAACACACTCCCGGGACCTTCTGTAAATATTAACACACTCCCGGAGAACCCCTGTAAATATTAACACACTCCCGGGGACTCCCTGTAAATATTAACACAATCTAGGAGACACCCTGTAAATATTAACACACTCCCGGAGACCCCCTGTAAATATTAACACACTCCCGGGGACACCGTATCAATATTAACACACTCCCGGGGAGCTCCTGTAAATACTAACACACTCCCGGGGACCCCCTTTAAATATTAACACACTCCTGGGGACACCCTGTAAATATTAACACACTCCCGGAGACACACTGTAAATATTAACACACTCCCGGGGAGTCCCTGTAAATATTAACACACTCCCGGGGACACCCTGTTAAAATTAACACACTCCCGGAGACACACTGTAAATATTAACACACTCCCGGAGACCCCTGTAAATATTAACACACTCCCGGGGACACCCTGTAAATATTAACACACTCCCGGAGACACACTGTAAATATTAACACACTCCAAGAGACACCCTGTAAATATTAACACACTCCCGGAGACCCCTGTAAATATTAACACACTCCCGGGGACACCCTGTAAATATTAACACACACCCGGGACACCCTGTAAATATTAACACAATCTAGGAGACACCCTGTAAATATTAACACACTCCCGGAGAACCCTGTAAATATTAACACACTCCCGGAGACCCCCTATAAACATTGACACGCGCCCAGGGAGCCCGTGTAAATATTAACACACTCCCAGTGTCCCTGTAAATATTAACACAGACCCAGGGACCCCCTGTAAATATTAACACACTCCCAGAAACACCCTGTAAATATTAACACACTCCCGGGGAGCCCCTGTAAATATTAACGCACTCCAGGAGACACCCTGTAAACATGAACACACTGACGGGCACACCCTGTAAATATTAACACACTCCCGGAGACCCCCTGTAAATATTCACACACTCCCGGGAGCTCCTGTAAATATTAACACACTCCCGGGGACCCCCTTTAAATATTAACACACTCCCGGGACCTTCTGTAAATATTAACACACTCCCGGAGACCCCCTGTAAATATTAACACACTCCCAGAGACACCCTGTAAATATTAAAACGCTCCCGGGGTCGCCCTGTAAATATTAACACACTCCCGGAGACCCCTTTTAAAAATTAAAACACTCCCAGAGACCCCCTGTAAATATTAACACACTCCCGGAGACCTCCTGTAAATATTAACACACTCCCGGAGACCCCCTGTAAATATTAACACACTCCCGGGGACACCCTGTAAATATTAACACACTCCAAGGGAGCCCCTGTAAATATTAAAACACTCCAAGGGAACCCCTGTAAATATTAAAACACACCCGGGGAGGCCCTGTAAACATTAACGCACCCCCAGAGACATCCTGTAAATATTAACACACTCCCGGGGAGCAACTGTAAACATCAACACAATCTGGGTGAACCCCCGAAAATATTAACACACTCCCGGAGACTTCCTGTAAATATTAACACACATCCGGGTACCCACTGTAAATATTAACACACTCCCGGAGACCCCCTGTAAATATTAACACACTCCCGGAGACACCCTGTAAATATTAACACACTCCCGGGGAGACCTCCTGTAAATGTTAACACACTCCCGGGAGCCCCTGTAAATATTAACACACTCCCGGGGAACCCCTGTAAATATTAACACACTCCCGGGGACACCCTGTAAATATTAACACACTCCCGGAGACCTCCTGTAAATATTAACACACTCCCGGAGACACCCTGTAAATATTAACACACTCCCGGGGAACCCCTGTAAATATTAACACACTCCCGGAGACCTCCTGTAAATATTAACACACTCCCGGGAGCCCCTGTAAATATTAACACACACCCGGGGACCCCCTGTAAATATTAACACACTCCAGGAGACACACTGTAAATATTAACACACTCCCGGGGAGCCCCTGTAAATATTAACACACTCCCGGAGACCCCCTGTAAATATTAACACACTCCCGGAGACCTCCTGTAAATATTAACACACTCCAAGGGAGCCCCTGTAAATATTAAAAAACACCCGGGGAGGCCCTGTAAATATTAACGCACTCCCAGAGACATCCTGTAAATATTAACGTACTCCAGGAGACACCCTGCAAATATGATCACTCTCCCGGGGAGCAACTGTAAACATCAACACAATCTGGGTAAACCCCCGAAAATATTAACACACTCCCGGAGACTTCCTGTAAATATTAACACATTTCCGGGTACCCCCTGTAAATATTAACACACACCCGGAGACCCCCTGTAAATATTAACACACTCCCGGAGACTCCGTGTAAATATTAACACACTCCCGGGGACCCCCTATAAATATTAACACACTCCAGGAGACACACAGTAAATATTAACACACTCCCGGGGAGCCCCTGTAAATATTAACACACTCCCGGGGAGCCCCTGTAAATATTAACACACTCCCGGAGACACCCTGTAAATATTAACACACTCCCGGGGACCCCCTGTAAATATTAACACACTCCCGGAGACACCCTGTAAATATTAACACACTCCCGGGGACTCCCTGTAAATATTAACACAATCCCAGAGACACCCCTGTAAATATTAACACACTCCCAGAAACACCCTGTAAATATTAACACACTCCCGGGGAGCCCCTGTAAATATTAACGCACTCCAGGAGACACCCTGTAAACATGAACACACTGACGGGCACACCCTGTAAATATTAACGCACTCCCGGAGACACCCTGTAAACAGGAACACACTGACGGGCACACCCTGTAAATATTAACACACTCCCGGGGATACCCTGTAAATAATAACACACTCCCGGGCACACCCTGTAAATATTAACACACTCCCGGGAGCCCCTGTAAATATTAACACACTCCCGGGGACACCCTATAAATATTAACACACTCCCGGAGACACCCTGTAAATATTAACACACTCCCGGGAGCCCCTGTAAATATTCACACACTCCCGGGGACACCGTATCAATATTAACACACTCCCGGGGAGCTCCTATAAATATTAACACACTCCCGGGGACCCCCTTTAAATATTAACACACTCCCGGGACCTTCTGTAAATATTAACACACTCCCGGAGAACCCCTGTAAATATTAACACACTCCCGGGGAGACCCTGTAAATATTAACACACTCCCGGAGACCCCCTGTAAATATTAACACACTCCCAGAGACCCCCTGTAAATATTAACACACTCCCGGAGAACCCCTGTAAATATTAACACACTCCCAGAGACACTCGGTAAATATTAACACACTCCCGGAGACCCCCTGTAAATATTAACACACTCCCGGAGACACCCTGTAAATATTAACACACCCCCGGAGACACGCTGTAAATATTAACACACTCCCGGGGACCCCCTGTAAATATTAACACACTCCCAGAGACACCCTGTAAATATTAACACACTCCCGGAGAACCCTGTAAATATTAACACACTCCCGGAGACCGCCTGTAAATATTAACACACTCCCGGAGAACCCTGTAAATATTAACACACTCCCGGAGACCCCCTGTAAATATTAACACACTCCCGGAGACCTCCTGTAAATATTAACACACTCCCGGAGACACCCTGTAAATATTAACACACTTCCGGGGAACCCCTGTAAATATTAACACACTCCCGGAGACCTCCTGTAAATATTAACACACTCCCGGGAGCCCCTGTAAATATTAACACACACCCGGGGACCCCCTGTAAATATTAACACACTCCAGGAGACACACTGTAAAAATTAACACACTCCCGGGGAGCCCCTGTAAATATTAACACACTCCCGGAGACCCCCTGTAAATATTAACACACTCCCTGAGACCTCCTGTAAATATTAACACACTCCAAGGGAGCCCCTGTAAATATTAAAAAACACCCGGGGAGGCCCTGTAAATATTAACGCACTCCCAGAGACATCCTGTAAATATTAACGTACTCCAGGAGACACCCTGCAAATATGATCACTCTCCCGGGGAGCAACTGTAAACATCAACACAATCTGGGTAAACCCCCGAAAATATTAACACACTCCCGGAGACTTCCTGTAAATATTAACACATTTCCGGGTACCCCCTGTAAATATTAACACACACCCGGAGACCCCCTGTAAATATTAACATACTCCCGGAGACTCCGTGTAAATATTAACACACTCCCGGGGACCCCCTATAAATATTAACACACTCCAGGAGACACACAGTAAATATTAACACACTCCCGGGGAGCCCCTGTATATATTAACACACTCCCGGGGAGCCCCTGTAAATATTAACACACTCCCGGAGACACCCTGTAAATATTAACACACTCCCGGGGACCCCCTGTAAATATTAACACACTCCCGGAGACACCCTGTAAATATTAACACACTCCCGGAGACACCCTGTAAATATTAACACACTCCCGGGGACTCCCTGTAAATATTAACACAATCCCAGAGACACCCCTGTAAATATTAACACACTCCCAGAAACACCCTGTAAATATTAAGACACTCCCGGGGAGCCCCTGTAAATATTAACGCACTCCAGGAGACACCCTGTAAACATGAACACACTGACGGGCACACCCTGTATATATTAACGCACTCCCGGAGACACCCTGTAAACAGGAACACACTGACGGGCACACCCTGTAAATATTAACACACTCCCGGGGACACCCTGTAAATAATAACACACTCCCGGGCACACCCTGTAAATATTAACACACTCCCGGGAGCCCCTGTAAATATTAACACACTCCCGGGGACACCCTGTAAATATTAACACACTCCCGGAGACCCCCTGTAAATATTAACACACTCCCGGGAGCCCCTGTAAATATTCACACACTCCCGGGGACACCGTATCAATATTAACACACTCCCGGGGAGCTCCTGTAAATATTAACACACTCCCGGGGATCCCCTTTAAATATTAACACACTCCCGGGACCTTCTGTAAATATTAACACACTCCCGGAGACCCCCTGTAAATATTAACACACTCCCGGGGAGACCCTGTAAATATTAACACACTCCCGGAGACCCCCTGTAAATATTAACACACTCCTAGAGACCCCCTGTAAATATTAACACACTCCCGGAGAACCCCTGTAAATATTAACACACTCCCAGAGACACTCGGTAAATATTAACACACTCCCGGAGACCCCCTGTAAATATTAACACACTCCCGGAGACACCCTGTAAATATTAACACACTCCCGGAGACACGCTGTAAATATTAACACACTCCCGGGGACCCCCTGTAAATATTAACACACTCCCAGAGACACCCTGTAAATATTAACACACTCCCGGAGAACCCTGTAAATATTAACACACTCCCGGAGACCCCCTGTAAATATTAACACACTCCCAGAGACCCCCTGTAAATATTAACACACTCCCGGAGACCCACTGTAGATATTAACACACTCCCGAGGACCCCCTGTAAATATTAACACACTCCCGGGGACCCCCTGTAAATATTAACACACTCCCGGGGACACCCTGTAAATATTAACACACTCCCAGAGACACCCTGTAAATATTAACACACTCCCGGAGACACGCTGTAAATATTAACACACTCCCGGAGACACCCTGTAAATATTAACACACTCCCGGGGACCCCCCTGTAAATATTAACACACTCCCGGAGACACCCTGTAAATATTAACACACTCCCGGGGACTCCCTGTAAATATTAACACAATCCCAGAGACACCCCTGTAAATATTAACACACTCCCAGAAACACCCTGTAAATATTAACACACTCCCGGGGAGCCCCTGTAAATATTAACGCACTCCAGGAGACACCTGTAAACATGAACACACTGACGGGCACACCCTGTAAATATTAACGCACTCCCGGAGACACCCTGTAAACAGGAACACACTGACGGGCACACCCTGTAAATATTAACACACTCCCGGGGATACCCTGTAAATAATAACACACTCCCGGGCACACCCTGTAAATATTAACACACTCCCGGGAGCCCCTGTAAATATTAATACACTCCCGGGGACACCCTGTAAATATTAACACACTCCCGGAGACACCCTGTAAATATTAACACACTCCCGGGAGCCCCTGTAAATATTCACACACTCCCGGGGACACCGTATCAATATTAACATACTCCCGGGGAGCTCCTATAAATATTAACACACTCCCGGGGACCCCCTTTAAATATTAACACACTCCCGGGACCTTCTGTAAATATTAACACACTCCCGGAGACCCCCTGTAAATATTAACACACTCCCGGGGAGACCCTGTAAATATTAACACACTCCCGGAGACCCCCTGTAAATATTAACACACTCCCAGAGACCCCCTGTAAATATTAACACACTCCCGGAGAACCCCAGTAAATATTAACACACTCCCAGAGACACTCGGTAAATATTAACACACTCCCGGAGACCCCCTGTAAATATTAACACACTCCCGGAGACACCCTGTAAATATTAACACACTCCCGGAGACACGCTGTAAATATTAACACACTCCCGGGGACCCCCTGTAAATATTAACACACTCCCAGAGACACCCTGTAAATATTAACACACTCCCGGAGAACCCTGTAAATATTAACACACTCCCGGAGACCGCCTGTAAATATTAACACACTCCCGGAGAACCCTGTAAATATTAACACACTCCCGGAGACCCCCTGTAAATATTAACACACTCCCGGAGACCTCCTGTAAATATTAACACACTCCCGGAGACACCCTGTAAATATTAACACACTCCCGGGGAACCCCTGTAAATATTAACACACTCCCGGAGACCTCCTGTAAATATTAACACACTCCCGGGAGCCCCTGTAAATATTAACACACACCCGGGGACCCCCTGTAAATATTAACACACTCCAGGAGACACACTGTAAATATTAACACACTCCCGGGGAGCCCCTGTAAATATTAACACACTCCCGGAGACCCCCTGTAAATATTAACACACTTCCTGAGACCTCCTGTAAATATTAACACACTCCAAGGGATCCCCTGTAAATATTAAAAAACACCCGGGGAGGCCCTGTAAATATTAACGCACTCCCAGAGACATCCTGTAAATATTAACGTACTCCAGGAGACACCCTGCAAATATGATCACTCTCCCGGGGAGCAACTGTAAACATCAACACAATCTGGGTAAACCCCCGAAAATATTAACACACTCCCGGAGACTTCCTGTAAATATTAACACATTTCCGGCTACCCCCTGTAAATATTAACACACACCCGGAGACCCCCTGTAAATATTAACATACTCCCGGAGACTCCGTGTAAATATTAACACACTCCCGGGGACCCCCTATAAATATTAACACACTCCAGGAGACACACAGTAAAAATTAACACACTCCCGGGGAGCCCCTGTAAATATTAACACACTCCCGGGGAGCCCCTGTAAATATTAACACACTCCCGGAGACACCCTGTAAATATTAACACACTCCCGGGGACCCCCTGTAAATATTAACACACTCCCGGAGACACCCTGTAAATATTAACACACTCCCGGAGACACCCTGTAAATATTAACACACTCCCGGGGACTCCCTGTAAATATTAACACAATCCCAGAGACACCCCTGTAAATATTAACACACTCCCAGAAACACCCTGTAAATATTAAGACACTCCCGGGGAGCCCCTGTAAATATTAACGCACTCCAGGAGACACCCTGTAAACATGAACACACTGACGGGCACACCCTGTATATATTAACGCACTCCCGGAGACACCCTGTAAACAGGAACACACTGACGGGCACACCCTGTAAATATTAACACACTCCCGGGGACACCCTGTAAATAATAACACACTCCCGGGCACACCCTGTAAATATTAACACACTCCCGGGAGCCCCTGTAAATATTAACACACTCCCGGGGACACCCTGTAAATATTAACACACTCCCGGAGACACCCTGTAAATATTAACACACTCCCGGGAGCCCCTGTAAATATTCACACACTCCCGGGGACACCGTATCAATATTAACACACTCCCGGGGAGCTCCTGTAAATATTAACACACTCCCGGGGACCCCCTTTAAATATTAACACACTCCCGGGACCTTCTGTAAATATTAACACACTCCCGGAGACCCCCTGTAAATATTAACACACTCCCGGGGAGACCCTGTAAATATTAACACACTCCCGGAGACCCCCTGTAAATATTAACACACTCCCAGAGACCCCCTGTAAATATTAACACACTCCCGGAGAACCCCTGTAAATATTAACACACTCCCAGAGACACTCGGTAAATATTAACACACTCCCGGAGACCCCCTGTAAATATTAACACACTCCCGGAGACACCCTGTAAATATTAACACACTCCCGGAGACACGCTGTAAATATTAACACACTCCCGGGGACCCCCTGTAAATATTAACACACTCCCAGAGACACCCTGTAAATATTAACACACTCCCGGAGAACCCTGTAAATATTAACACACTCCCGGAGACCCCCTGTAAATATTAACACACTCCCAGAGACCCCCTGTAAATATTAACACACTCCCGGAGACCCACTGTAGATATTAACACACTCCCGAGGACCCCCTGTAAATATTAACACACTCCCGGGGACCCCCTGTAAATATTAACACACTCCCGGGGACACCCTGTAAATATTAACACACTCCCAGAGACACCCTGTAAATATTAACACACTCCCGGAGACACGCTGTAAATATTAACACACTCCCGGAGACACGCTGTAAATATTAACACACTCCCGGGGACCCCCTGTAAATATTACCACACTCCCAGAGACACCCTGTAAATATTAACACACTCCCGGAGAACCCTGTAAATATTAACACACTCCCGGAGAACCCTGTAAATATTAACACACTCCCGGAGACCCCCTATAAACATTGACACGCGCCCAGGGAGCCCGTGTAAATATTAACACACTCCCAGTGTCCCTGTAAATATTAACACAGACCCAGGGACCCCCTGTAAATATTAACACACTCCCAGAAACACCCTGTAAATATTAACACACTCCCGGGGAGACCCTGTAAATATTAATGCACTCCCAGAAACACCCTGTAAATATTAACACACTCCCGGGGAGCCCCTGTAAATATTAACGCACTCCAGGAGACACCCTGTAAACATGAACACACTGACGGGCACACCCTGTAAATATTAACACACTCCCGGGGAGCCCCTGTAAATATTAACGCACTCCCGGAGACACCCTGTAAACAGGAACACACTGACGGGCACACCCTGTAAATATTAACACACTCCCGGGGACACCCTGTAAATATTAACACACTCCCGGGGACACCGTATCAATATTAACACACTCCCGGGAGCTCCTGTAAATATTAACACACTCACGGAGACACCCTGTAAATATTAACACACTCCCGGGACCTTCTGTAAATATTAACACACTCCCGGAGACCTCCTGTAAATATTAACACACTCCCAGAGACCCCCTGTAAATATTAACACACTCCCGGAGACCCCCTGTAAAAATTAAAACACTCCGAGAGACCCCCTGTAAATATTAACACACTCCCGGAGACCCCCTGTAAATATTAACACACTCCCGGAGACCTCCTGTAAATATTAACACACTCCAAGGGAGCCCCTGTAAATATTAAAAAACACCCGGGGAGGCCCTGTAAATATTAACGCACTCCCAGAGACATCCTGTAAATATTAACGTACTCCAGGAGACACCCTGCAAATATGATCACTCTCCCGGGGAGCAACTGTAAACATCAACACAATCTGGGTAAACCCCCGAAAATATTAACACACTCCCGGAGACTTCCTGTAAATATTAACACATTTCCGGCTACCCCCTGTAAATATTAACACACACCCGGAGACCCCCTGTAAATATTAACATACTCCCGGAGACTCCGTGTAAATATTAACACACTCCCGGGGACCCCCTATAAATATTAACACACTCCAGGAGACACACAGTAAATATTAACACACTCCCGGGGAGCCCCTGTAAATATTAACACACTCCCGGGGACCCCCTGTAAATATTAACACACTCCCGGGGACTCCCTGTAAATATTAACACAATCCCAGAGACACCCCTGTAAATATTAACACACTCCCAGAAACACCCTGTAAATATTAACACACTCCCGGGGAGCCTCTGTAAATATTAACGCACTCCAGGAGACACCCTGTAAACATGAACACACTGACGGGCACACCCTGTAAATATTAACGCACTCCCGGAGACACCCTGTAAATAATAACACACTCCCGGAGACCCCCTGTAAATATCAACACACTCCCGGGGACACCGTATCAATATTAACAGACTCCCGGGGAGCTCCTGTAAATATTAACACACTCCCGGGGACCCCCTTTAAATATTAACATACTCCCGGAGACCTCCTGTAAATATTAACACACTCCCGGAGACCCCCTGTAAATATTAACACACTACCGGGGAGCCCCTGTAAATATTAACACACTCCCGGGGACTCCCTGTAAATATTAACACACTCCCAGGGACACCCTGTAAATATTAACCTCATCCCGGAGACACCCTGTAAATATTAACCTCGTCCCGGAGACACCCTGTAAATATTAACACACTCCCAGGCACCCCTTGTAAATATTAACATACTCCCGGGGACCCCCTGTAAATATTAACACACTCCCGGGGTCCCCCTGTAAATATTAACACACTCCCGGAGACCCCCTGTAAATATTAACACAGTCCCGGAGACTCCCTGTAAATATTAACACACTCCCGGGGACACCCTGTAAATATTAACACACTCCCGGAGACACCCTGTAAATACTAACACACTCCCGGGGACACCTTGTAAATATTAACATACACCCGGTGACACCCTGTTAATATTAACACACACACGGGGACCCCCTGTAAATATTAACACACTCCCAGAAACACCCTGTAAATATTAACACACTCCCGGGGAGACCCTGTAAATATTAATGCACTCCCAGAAACACCCTGTAAATATTAACACACTCCCGGGGAGCCCCTGTAAATATTAACGCACTCCAGGAGACACCCTGTAAACATGAACACACTGACGGGCACACCCTGTAAATATTAACACACTCCCGGGGAGCCCCTGTAAATATTAACGCACTCCCGGAGACACCCTGTAAACAGGAACACACTGACGGGCACACCCTGTAAATATTAACACACTCCCGGGGACCCACTGTAAATATTAACACACTCCCGGGGACACCGTATCAATATTAACACACTCCCGGGAGCTCCTGTAAATATTAACACACTCACGGAGACACCCTGTAAATATTAGCACACTCCCGGGACCTTCTGTAAATATTAACACACTCCCGGAGACCCCCTGTAAATATTAACACACTCCCAGAGACCCCCTGTAAATATTAACACACTCCCGGAGACCCCCTGTAAAAATTAAAACACTCCGAGAGACCCCCTGTAAATATTAACACACTCCCGGAGACCCCCTGTAAATATTAACACACTCCAAGGGAGCCCCTGTAAATATTAAAAAACACCCGGGGAGGCCCTGTAAATATTAACGCACTCCCAGAGACATCCTGTAAATATTAACGTACTCCAGGAGACACCCTGCAAATATGATCACTCTCCCGGGGAGCAACTGTAAACATCAACACAATCTGGGTAAACCCCCGAAAATATTAACACACTCCCGGAGACTTCTTGTAAATATTAACACATTTCCGGCTACCCCCTGTAAATATTAACACACACCCGGAGACCCCCTGTAAATATTAACATACTCCCGGAGACTCCGTGTAAATATTAACACACTCCCGGGGACCCCCTATAAATATTAACACACTCCAGGAGACACACAGTAAATATTAACACACTCCCGGGGAGCCCCTGTAAATATTAACACACTCCCGGGGACCCCCTGTAAATATTAACACACTCCCGGGGACTCCCTGTAAATATTAACACAATCCCAGAGACACCCCTGTAAATATTAACACACTCCCAGAAACACCCTGTAAATATTAACACACTCCCGGGGAGCCTCTGTAAATATTAACGCACTCCAGGAGACACCCTGTAAACATGAACACACTGACGGGCACACCCTGTAAATATTAACGCACTCCCGGAGACACCCTGTAAATAATAACACACTCCCGGAGACCCCCTGTAAATATCAACACACTCCCGGGGACACCGTATCAATATTAACAGACTCCCGGGGAGCTCCTGTAAATATTAACACACTCCCGGGGACCCCCTTTAAATATTAACATACTCCCGGAGACCTCCTGTAAATATTAACACACTCCCGGAGACCCCCTGTAAATATTAACACACTCCCGGGAGCCCCTGTAAATATTAACACACACCCGGGGACCCCCTGTAAATATTAACACACTCCAGGAGACACACTGTAAATATTAACACACTCCCGGGGAGCCCCTGTAAATATTAACACACTCCCGGAGACCCCCTGTAAATATTAACACACTTCCTGAGACCTCCTGTAAATATTAACACACTCCAAGGGATCCCCTGTAAATATTAAAAAACACCCGGGGAGGCCCTGTAAATATTAACGCACTCCCAGAGACATCCTGTAAATATTAACGTACTCCAGGAGACACCCTGCAAATATGATCACTCTCCCGGGGAGCAACTGTAAACATCAACACAATCTGGGTAAACCCCCGAAAATATTAACACACTCCCGGAGACTTCCTGTAAATATTAACACATTTCCGGCTACCCCCTGTAAATATTAACACACACCCGGAGACCCCCTGTAAATATTAACATACTCCCGGAGACTCCGTGTAAATATTAACACACTCCCGGGGACCCCCTATAAATATTAACACACTCCAGGAGACACACAGTAAAAATTAACACACTCCCGGGGAGCCCCTGTAAATATTAACACACTCCCGGGGAGCCCCTGTAAATATTAACACACTCCCGGAGACACCCTGTAAATATTAACACACTCCCGGGGACCCCCTGTAAATATTAACACACTCCCGGAGACACCCTGTAAATATTAACACACTCCCGGAGACACCCTGTAAATATTAACACACTCCCGGGGACTCCCTGTAAATATTAACACAATCCCAGAGACACCCCTGTAAATATTAACACACTCCCAGAAACACCCTGTAAATATTAAGACACTCCCGGGGAGCCCCTGTAAATATTAACGCACTCCAGGAGACACCCTGTAAACATGAACACACTGACGGGCACACCCTGTATATATTAACGCACTCCCGGAGACACCCTGTAAACAGGAACACACTGACGGGCACACCCTGTAAATATTAACACACTCCCGGGGACACCCTGTAAATAATAACACACTCCCGGGCACACCCTGTAAATATTAACACACTCCCGGGAGCCCCTGTAAATATTAACACACTCCCGGGGACACCCTGTAAATATTAACACACTCCCGGAGACACCCTGTAAATATTAACACACTCCCGGGAGCCCCTGTAAATATTCACACACTCCCGGGGACACCGTATCAATATTAACACACTCCCGGGGAGCTCCTGTAAATATTAACACACTCCCGGGGACCCCCTTTAAATATTAACACACTCCCGGGACCTTCTGTAAATATTAACACACTCCCGGAGACCCCCTGTAAATATTAACACACTCCCGGGGAGACCCTGTAAATATTAACACACTCCCGGAGACCCCCTGTAAATATTAACACACTCCCAGAGACCCCCTGTAAATATTAACACACTCCCGGAGAACCCCTGTAAATATTAACACACTCCCAGAGACACTCGGTAAATATTAACACACTCCCGGAGACCCCCTGTAAATATTAACACACTCCCGGAGACACCCTGTAAATATTAACACACTCCCGGAGACACGCTGTAAATATTAACACACTCCCGGGGACCCCCTGTAAATATTAACACACTCCCAGAGACACCCTGTAAATATTAACACACTCCCGGAGAACCCTGTAAATATTAACACACTCCCGGAGACCCCCTGTAAATATTAACACACTCCCAGAGACCCCCTGTAAATATTAACACACTCCCGGAGACCCACTGTAGATATTAACACACTCCCGAGGACCCCCTGTAAATATTAACACACTCCCGGGGACCCCCTGTAAATATTAACACACTCCCGGGGACACCCTGTAAATATTAACACACTCCCAGAGACACCCTGTAAATATTAACACACTCCCGGAGACACGCTGTAAATATTAACACACTCCCGGAGACACGCTGTAAATATTAACACACTCCCGGGGACCCCCTGTAAATATTACCACACTCCCAGAGACACCCTGTAAATATTAACACACTCCCGGAGAACCCTGTAAATATTAACACACTCCCGGAGAACCCTGTAAATATTAACACACTCCCGGAGACCCCCTATAAACATTGACACGCGCCCAGGGAGCCCGTGTAAATATTAACACACTCCCAGTGTCCCTGTAAATATTAACACAGACCCAGGGACCCCCTGTAAATATTAACACACTCCCAGAAACACCCTGTAAATATTAACACACTCCCGGGGAGACCCTGTAAATATTAATGCACTCCCAGAAACACCCTGTAAATATTAACACACTCCCGGGGAGCCCCTGTAAATATTAACGCACTCCAGGAGACACCCTGTAAACATGAACACACTGACGGGCACACCCTGTAAATATTAACACACTCCCGGGGAGCCCCTGTAAATATTAACGCACTCCCGGAGACACCCTGTAAACAGGAACACACTGACGGGCACACCCTGTAAATATTAACACACTCCCGGGGACACCCTGTAAATATTAACACACTCCCGGGGACACCGTATCAATATTAACACACTCCCGGGAGCTCCTGTAAATATTAACACACTCACGGAGACACCCTGTAAATATTAACACACTCCCGGGACCTTCTGTAAATATTAACACACTCCCGGAGACCTCCTGTAAATATTAACACACTCCCAGAGACCCCCTGTAAATATTAACACACTCCCGGAGACCCCCTGTAAAAATTAAAACACTCCGAGAGACCCCCTGTAAATATTAACACACTCCCGGAGACCCCCTGTAAATATTAACACACTCCCGGAGACCTCCTGTAAATATTAACACACTCCAAGGGAGCCCCTGTAAATATTAAAAAACACCCGGGGAGGCCCTGTAAATATTAACGCACTCCCAGAGACATCCTGTAAATATTAACGTACTCCAGGAGACACCCTGCAAATATGATCACTCTCCCGGGGAGCAACTGTAAACATCAACACAATCTGGGTAAACCCCCGAAAATATTAACACACTCCCGGAGACTTCCTGTAAATATTAACACATTTCCGGCTACCCCCTGTAAATATTAACACACACCCGGAGACCCCCTGTAAATATTAACATACTCCCGGAGACTCCGTGTAAATATTAACACACTCCCGGGGACCCCCTATAAATATTAACACACTCCAGGAGACACACAGTAAATATTAACACACTCCCGGGGAGCCCCTGTAAATATTAACACACTCCCGGGGACCCCCTGTAAATATTAACACACTCCCGGGGACTCCCTGTAAATATTAACACAATCCCAGAGACACCCCTGTAAATATTAACACACTCCCAGAAACACCCTGTAAATATTAACACACTCCCGGGGAGCCTCTGTAAATATTAACGCACTCCAGGAGACACCCTGTAAACATGAACACACTGACGGGCACACCCTGTAAATATTAACGCACTCCCGGAGACACCCTGTAAATAATAACACACTCCCGGAGACCCCCTGTAAATATCAACACACTCCCGGGGACACCGTATCAATATTAACAGACTCCCGGGGAGCTCCTGTAAATATTAACACACTCCCGGGGACCCCCTTTAAATATTAACATACTCCCGGAGACCTCCTGTAAATATTAACACACTCCCGGAGACCCCCTGTAAATATTAACACACTACCGGGGAGCCCCTGTAAATATTAACACACTCCCGGGGACTCCCTGTAAATATTAACACACTCCCAGGGACACCCTGTAAATATTAACCTCATCCCGGAGACACCCTGTAAATATTAACCTCGTCCCGGAGACACCCTGTAAATATTAACACACTCCCAGGCACCCCTTGTAAATATTAACATACTCCCGGGGACCCCCTGTAAATATTAACACACTCCCGGGGTCCCCCTGTAAATATTAACACACTCCCGGAGACCCCCTGTAAATATTAACACAGTCCCGGAGACTCCCTGTAAATATTAACACACTCCCGGGGACACCCTGTAAATATTAACACACTCCCGGAGACACCCTGTAAATACTAACACACTCCCGGGGACACCTTGTAAATATTAACATACACCCGGTGACACCCTGTTAATATTAACACACACACGGGGACCCCCTGTAAATATTAACACACTCCCAGAAACACCCTGTAAATATTAACACACTCCCGGGGAGACCCTGTAAATATTAATGCACTCCCAGAAACACCCTGTAAATATTAACACACTCCCGGGGAGCCCCTGTAAATATTAACGCACTCCAGGAGACACCCTGTAAACATGAACACACTGACGGGCACACCCTGTAAATATTAACACACTCCCGGGGAGCCCCTGTAAATATTAACGCACTCCCGGAGACACCCTGTAAACAGGAACACACTGACGGGCACACCCTGTAAATATTAACACACTCCCGGGGACCCACTGTAAATATTAACACACTCCCGGGGACACCGTATCAATATTAACACACTCCCGGGAGCTCCTGTAAATATTAACACACTCACGGAGACACCCTGTAAATATTAGCACACTCCCGGGACCTTCTGTAAATATTAACACACTCCCGGAGACCCCCTGTAAATATTAACACACTCCCAGAGACCCCCTGTAAATATTAACACACTCCCGGAGACCCCCTGTAAAAATTAAAACACTCCGAGAGACCCCCTGTAAATATTAACACACTCCCGGAGACCCCCTGTAAATATTAACACACTCCAAGGGAGCCCCTGTAAATATTAAAAAACACCCGGGGAGGCCCTGTAAATATTAACGCACTCCCAGAGACATCCTGTAAATATTAACGTACTCCAGGAGACACCCTGCAAATATGATCACTCTCCCGGGGAGCAACTGTAAACATCA
Organism: Isurus oxyrinchus; assembly: GCA_026770705.1. Taxonomy (NCBI): domain Eukaryota; kingdom Metazoa; phylum Chordata; class Chondrichthyes; order Lamniformes; family Lamnidae; genus Isurus; species Isurus oxyrinchus. Next base: position 90,174 of record JANJGN010000940.1, on the reverse strand, counting down.
ACACAATCTGGGTAAACCCCCGAAAATATTAACACACTCCCGGAGACTTCTTGTAAATATTAACACATTTCCGGCTACCCCCTGTAAATATTAACACACACCCGGAGACCCCCTGTAAATATTAACATACTCCCGGAGACTCCGTGTAAATATTAACACACTCCCGGGGACCCCCTATAAATATTAACACACTCCAGGAGACACACAGTAAATATTAACACACTCCCGGGGAGCCCCTGTAAATATTAACACACTCCCGGGGACCCCCTGTAAATATTAACACACTCCCGGGGACTCCCTGTAAATATTAACACAATCCCAGAGACACCCCTGTAAATATTAACACACTCCCAGAAACACCCTGTAAATATTAACACACTCCCGGGGAGCCTCTGTAAATATTAACGCACTCCAGGAGACACCCTGTAAACATGAACACACTGACGGGCACACCCTGTAAATATTAACGCACTCCCGGAGACACCCTGTAAATAATAACACACTCCCGGAGACCCCCTGTAAATATCAACACACTCCCGGGGACACCGTATCAATATTAACAGACTCCCGGGGAGCTCCTGTAAATATTAACACACTCCCGGGGACCCCCTTTAAATATTAACATACTCCCGGAGACCTCCTGTAAATATTAACACACTCCCGGAGACCCCCTGTAAATATTAACACACTACCGGGGAGCCCCTGTAAATATTAACACACTCCCGGGGACTCCCTGTAAATATTAACACACTCCCAGGGACACCCTGTAAATATTAACCTCATCCCGGAGACACCCTGTAAATATTAACCTCGTCCCGGAGACACCCTGTAAATATTAACACACTCCCAGGCACCCCTTGTAAATATTAACATACTCCCGGGGACCCCCTGTAAATATTAACACACTCCCGGGGTCCCCCTGTAAATATTAACACACTCCCGGAGACCCCCTGTAAATATTAACACAGTCCCGGAGACTCCCTGTAAATATTAACACACTCCCGGGGACACCCTGTAAATATTAACACACTCCCGGAGACACCCTGTAAATACTAACACACTCCCGGGGACACCTTGTAAATATTAACATACACCCGGTGACACCCTGTTAATATTAACACACACACGGGGACCCCCTGTAAATATTAACACACTCCCAGAAACACCCTGTAAATATTAACACACTCCCGGGGAGACCCTGTAAATATTAATGCACTCCCAGAAACACCCTGTAAATATTAACACACTCCCGGGGAGCCCCTGTAAATATTAACGCACTCCAGGAGACACCCTGTAAACATGAACACACTGACGGGCACACCCTGTAAATATTAACACACTCCCGGGGAGCCCCTGTAAATATTAACGCACTCCCGGAGACACCCTGTAAACAGGAACACACTGACGGGCACACCCTGTAAATATTAACACACTCCCGGGGACCCCCTGTAAATATTAACACACTCCCGGGGACACCGTATCAATATTAACACACTCCCGGGAGCTCCTGTAAATATTAACACACTCACGGAGACACCCTGTAAATATTAACACACTCCCGGGAGCTCCTGTAAATATTAACACACTCCCGGAGACCCCCTGTAAATATTAACACACTCCCAGAGACCCCCTGTAAATATTAACACACTCCCGGAGACCCCCTGTAAAAATTAAAACACTCCGAGAGACCCCCTGTAAATATTAACACACTCCCAGAGACCCCCTGTAAATATTAACACACTCCCGGAGACCCCCTGTAAAAATTAAAACACTCCGAGAGACCCCCTGTAAATATTAACACACTCCCGGAGACCCCCTGTAAATATTAACACACTCCCGGAGACCTCCTGTAAATATTAACACACTCCAAGGGAGCCCCTGTAAATATTAAAAAACACCCGGGGAGGCCCTGTAAATATTAACGCACTCCCAGAGACATCCTGTAAATATTAACGTACTCCAGGAGACACCCTGCAAATATGATCACTCTCCCGGGGAGCAACTGTAAACATCAACACAATCTGGGTAAACCCCCGAAAATATTAACACACTCCCGGAGACTTCCTGTAAATATTAACACATTTCCGGCTACCCCCTGTAAATATTAACACACACCCGGAGACCCCCTGTAAATATTAACATACTCCCGGAGACTCCGTGTAAATATTAACACACTCCCGGGGACCCCCTATAAATATTAACACACTCCAGGAGACACACAGTAAATATTAACACACTCCCGGGGAGCCCCTGTAAATATTAACACACTCCCGGGGACCCCCTGTAAATATTAACACACTCCCGGGGACTCCCTGTAAATATTAACACAATCCCAGAGACACCCCTGTAAATATTAACACACTCCCAGAAACACCCTGTAAATATTAACACACTCCCGGGGAGCCTCTGTAAATATTAACGCACTCCAGGAGACACCCTGTAAACATGAACACACTGACGGGCACACCCTGTAAATATTAACGCACTCCCGGAGACACCCTGTAAATAATAACACACTCCCGGAGACCCCCTGTAAATATCAACACACTCCCGGGGACACCGTATCAATATTAACAGACTCCCGGGGAGCTCCTGTAAATATTAACACACTCCCGGGGACCCCCTTTAAATATTAACATACTCCCGGAGACCTCCTGTAAATATTAACACACTCCCGGAGACCCCCTGTAAATATTAACACACTACCGGGGAGCCCCTGTAAATATTAACACACTCCCGGGGACTCCCTGTAAATATTAACACACTCCCAGGGACACCCTGTAAATATTAACCTCATCCCGGAGACACCCTGTAAATATTAACCTCGTCCCGGAGACACCCTGTAAATATTAACACACTCCCAGGCACCCCTTGTAAATATTAACATACTCCCGGGGACCCCCTGTAAATATTAACACACTCCCGGGGTCCCCCTGTAAATATTAACACACTCCCGGAGACCCCCTGTAAATATTAACACAGTCCCGGAGACTCCCTGTAAATATTAACACACTCCCGGGGACACCCTGTAAATATTAACACACTCCCAGAGACCCCCTGTAAATATTAACACACTCCCGGAGAACCCCTGTAAATATTAACACACTCCCAGAGACACTCGGTAAATATTAACACACTCCCGGAGACCCCCTGTAAATATTAACACACTCCCGGAGACACCCTGTAAATATTAACACACTCCCGGAGACACGCTGTAAATATTAACACACTCCCGGGGACCCCCTGTAAATATTAACACACTCCCAGAGACACCCTGTAAATATTAACACACTCCCGGAGAACCCTGTAAATATTAACACACTCCCGGAGACCGCCTGTAAATATTAACACACTCCCGGAGAACCCTGTAAATATTAACACACTCCCGGAGACCCCCTGTAAATATTAACACACTCCCGGAGACCTCCTGTAAATATTAACACACTCCCGGAGACACCCTGTAAATATTAACACACTCCCGGGGAACCCCTGTAAATATTAACACACTCCCGGAGACCTCCTGTAAATATTAACACACTCCCGGGAGCCCCTGTAAATATTAACACACACCCGGGGACCCCCTGTAAATATTAACACACTCCAGGAGACACACTGTAAATATTAACACACTCCCAGGGAGCCCCTGTAAATATTAACACACTCCCGGAGACCCCCTGTAAATATTAACACACTTCCTGAGACCTCCTGTAAATATTAACACACTCCAAGGGAGCCCCTGTAAATATTAAAAAACACCCGGGGAGGCCCTGTAAATATTAACGCACTCCCAGAGACATCCTGTAAATATTAACGTACTCCAGGAGACACCCTGCAAATATGATCACTCTCCCGGGGAGCAACTGTAAACATCAACACAATCTGGGTAAACCCCCGAAAATATTAACACACTCCCGGAGACTTCCTGTAAATATTAACACATTTCCGGCTACCCCCTGTAAATATTAACACACACCCGGAGACCCCCTGTAAATATTAACATACTCCCGGAGACTCCGTGTAAATATTAACACACTCCCGGGGACCCCCTATAAATATTAACACACTCCAGGAGACACACAGTAAAAATTAACACACTCCCGGGGAGCCCCTGTAAATATTAACACACTCCCGGGGAGCCCCTGTAAATATTAACACACTCCCGGAGACACCCTGTAAATATTAACACACTCCCGGGGACCCCCTATAAATATTAACACACTCCAGGAGACACACAGTAAATATTAACACACTCCCGGGGAGCCCCTGTAAATATTAACACACTCCCGGGGACCCCCTGTAAATATTAACACACTCCCGGGGACTCCCTGTAAATATTAACACAATCCCAGAGACACCCCTGTAAATATTAACACACTCCCAGAAACACCCTGTAAATATTAATACACTCCCGGGGAGCCTCTGTAAATATTAACGCACTCCAGGAGACACCCTGTAAACATGAACACACTGACGGGCACACCCTGTAAATATTAACGCACTCCCGGAGACACCCTGTAAATAATAACACACTCCCGGAGACCCCCTGTAAATATCAACACACTCCCGGGGACACCGTATCAATATTAACAGACTCCCGGGGAGCTCCTGTAAATATTAACACACTCCCGGGGACCCCCTTTAAATATTAACATACTCCCGGAGACCTCCTGTAAATATTAACACACTCCCGGAGACCCCCTGTAAATATTAACACACTACCGGGGAGCCCCTGTAAATATTAACACACTCCCGGGGACTCCCTGTGAATATTAACACACTCCCAGGGACACCCTGTAAATATTAACCTCATCCCGGAGACACCCTGTAAATATTAACCTCGTCCCGGAGACACCCTGTAAATATTAACACACTCCCAGGCACCCCTTGTAAATATTAACATACTCCCGGGGACCCCCTGTAAATATTAACACACTCCCGGGGTCCCCCTGTAAATATTAACACACTCCCGGAGACCCCCTGTAAATATTAACACAGTCCCGGAGACTCCCTGTAAATATTAACACACTCCCGGGGACACCCTGTAAATATTAACACACTCCCGGAGACACCCTGTAAATACTAACACACTCCCGGGGACACCTTGTAAATATTAACATACACCCGGTGACACCCTGTTAATATTAACACACACACGGGGACCCCCTGTAAATATTAACACACTCCCAGAAACACCCTGTAAATATTAACACACTCCCGGGGAGACCCTGTAAATATTAATGCACTCCCAGAAACACCCTGTAAATATTAACACACTCCCGGGGAGCCCCTGTAAATATTAACGCACTCCAGGAGACACCCTGTAAACATGAACACACTGACGGGCACACCCTGTAAATATTAACACACTCCCGGGGAGCCCCTGTAAATATTAACGCACTCCCGGAGACACCCTGTAAACAGGAACACACTGACGGGCACACCCTGTAAATATTAACACACTCCCGGGGACCCCCTGTAAATATTAACACACTCCCGGGGACACCGTATCAATATTAACACACTCCCGGGAGCTCCTGTAAATATTAACACACTCACGGAGACACCCTGTAAATATTAACACACTCCCGGGAGCTCCTGTAAATATTAACACACTCCCGGAGACCCCCTGTAAATATTAACACACTCCCAGAGACCCCCTGTAAATATTAACACACTCCCGGAGACCCCCTGTAAAAATTAAAACACTCCGAGAGACCCCCTGTAAATATTAACACACTCCCAGAGACCCCCTGTAAATATTAACACACTCCCGGAGACCCCCTGTAAAAATTAAAACACTCCGAGAGACCCCCTGTAAATATTAACACACTCCCGGAGACCCCCTGTAAATATTAACACACTCCCGGAGACCTCCTGTAAATATTAACACACTCCAAGGGAGCCCCTGTAAATATTAAAAAACACCCGGGGAGGCCCTGTAAATATTAACGCACTCCCAGAGACATCCTGTAAATATTAACGTACTCCAGGAGACACCCTGCAAATATGATCACTCTCCCGGGGAGCAACTGTAAACATCAACACAATCTGGGTAAACCCCCGAAAATATTAACACACTCCCGGAGACTTCCTGTAAATATTAACACATTTCCGGCTACCCCCTGTAAATATTAACACACACCCGGAGACCCCCTGTAAATATTAACATACTCCCGGAGACTCCGTGTAAATATTAACACATTCCCGGGGACCCCCTATAAATATTAACACACTCCAGGAGACACACAGTAAATATTAACACACTCCCGGGGAGCCCCTGTAAATATTAACACACTCCCGGGGACCCCCTGTAAATATTAACACACTCCCGGGGACTCCCTGTAAATATTAACACAATCCCAGAGACACCCCTGTAAATATTAACACACTCCCAGAAACACCCTGTAAATATTAACACACTCCCGGGGAGCCTCTGTAAATATTAACGCACTCCAGGAGACACCCTGTAAACATGAACACACTGACGGGCACACCCTGTAAATATTAACGCACTCCCGGAGACACCCTGTAAATAATAACACACTCCCGGAGACCCCCTGTAAATATCAACACACTCCCGGGGACACCGTATCAATATTAACACACTCCCGGGGAGCTCCTGTAAATATTAACACACTCCCGGGGACCCCCTTTAAATATTAACATACTCCCGGAGACCTCCTGTAAATATTAACACACTCCCGGAGACCCCCTGTAAATATTAACACACTACCGGGGAGCCCCTGTAAATATTAACACACTCCCGGGGACTCCCTGTAAATATTAACACACTCCCAGGGACACCCTGTAAATATTAACCTCATCCCGGAGACACCCTGTAAATATTAACCTCGTCCCGGAGACACCCTGTAAATATTAACACACTCCCAGGCACCCCTTGTAAATATTAACATACTCCCGGGGACCCCCTGTAAATATTAACACACTCCCGGGGTCCCCCTGTAAATATTAACACACTCCCGGAGACCCCCTGTAAATATTAACACAGTCCCGGAGACTCCCTGTAAATATTAACACACTCCCGGGGACACCCTGTAAATATTAACACACTCCCAGAGACCCCCTGTAAATATTAACACACTCCCGGAGAACCCCTGTAAATATTAACACACTCCCAGAGACACTCGGTAAATATTAACACACTCCCGGAGACCCCCTGTAAATATTAACACACTCCCGGAGACACGCTGTAAATATTAACACACTCCCGGGGACCCCCTGTAAATATTAACACACTCCCAGAGACACCCTGTAAATATTAACACACTCCCGGAGAACCCTGTAAATATTAACACACTCCCGGAGACCGCCTGTAAATATTAACACACTCCCGGAGAACCCTGTAAATATTAACACACTCCCGGAGACCCCCTGTAAATATTAACACACTCCCGGAGACCTCCTGTAAATATTAACACACTCCCGGAGACACCCTGTAAATATTAACACACTCCCGGGGAACCCCTGTAAATATTAACACACTCCCGGAGACCTCCTGTAAATATTAACACACTCCCGGGAGCCCCTGTAAATATTAACACACACCCGGGGACCCCCTGTAAATATTAACACACTCCAGGAGACACACTGTAAATATTAACACACTCCCGGGGAGCCCCTGTAAATATTAACACACTCCCGGAGACCCCCTGTAAATATTAACACACTTCCTGAGACCTCCTGTAAATATTAACACACTCCAAGGGAGCCCCTGTAAATATTAAAAAACACCCGGGGAGGCCCTGTAAATATTAACGCACTCCCAGAGACATCCTGTAAATATTAACGTACTCCAGGAGACACCCTGCAAATATGATCACTCTCCCGGGGAGCAACTGTAAACATCAACACAATCTGGGTAAACCCCCGAAAATATTAACACACTCCCGGAGACTTCCTGTAAATATTAACACATTTCCGGCTACCCCCTGTAAATATTAACACACACCCGGAGACCCCCTGTAAATATTAACATACTCCCGGAGACTCCGTGTAAATATTAACACACTCCCGGGGACCCCCTATAAATATTAACACACTCCAGGAGACACACAGTAAAAATTAACACACTCCCGGGGAGCCCCTGTAAATATTAACACACTCCCGGGGAGCCCCTGTAAATATTAACACACTCCCGGAGACACCCTGTAAATATTAACACACTCCCGGGGACCCCCTATAAATATTAACACACTCCAGGAGACACACAGTAAATATTAACACACTCCCGGGGAGCCCCTGTAAATATTAACACACTCCCGGGGACCCCCTGTAAATATTAACACACTCCCGGGGACTCCCTGTAAATATTAACACAATCCCAGAGACACCCCTGTAAATATTAACACACTCCCAGAAACACCCTGTAAATATTAACACACTCCCGGGGAGCCTCTGTAAATATTAACGCACTCCAGGAGACACCCTGTAAACATGAACACACTGACGGGCACACCCTGTAAATATTAACGCACTCCCGGAGACACCCTGTAAATAATAACACACTCCCGGAGACCCCCTGTAAATATCAACACACTCCCGGGGACACCGTATCAATATTAACAGACTCCCGGGGAGCTCCTGTAAATATTAACACACTCCCGGGGACCCCCTTTAAATATTAACATACTCCCGGAGACCTCCTGTAAATATTAACACACTCCCGGAGACCCCCTGTAAATATTAACACACTACCGGGGAGCCCCTGTAAATATTAACACACTCCCGGGGACTCCCTGTAAATATTAACACACTCCCAGGGACACCCTGTAAATATTAACCTCATCCCGGAGACACCCTGTAAATATTAACCTCGTCCCGGAGACACCCTGTAAATATTAACACACTCCCAGGCACCCCTTGTAAATATTAACATACTCCCGGGGACCCCCTGTAAATATTAACACACTCCCGGGGTCCCCCTGTAAATATTAACACACTCCCGGAGACCCCCTGTAAATATTAACACAGTCCCGGAGACTCCCTGTAAATATTAACACACTCCCGGGGACACCCTGTAAATATTAACACACTCCCGGAGACACCCTGTAAATACTAACACACTCCCGGGGACACCTTGTAAATATTAACATACACCCGGTGACACCCTGTTAATATTAACACACACACGGGGACCCCCTGTAAATATTAACACACTCCCAGAAACACCCTGTAAATATTAACACACTCCCGGGGAGACCCTGTAAATATTAATGCACTCCCAGAAACACCCTGTAAATATTAACACACTCCCGGGGAGCCCCTGTAAATATTAACGCACTCCAGGAGACACCCTGTAAACATGAACACACTGACGGGCACACCCTGTAAATATTAACACACTCCCGGGGAGCCCCTGTAAATATTAACGCACTCCCGGAGACACCCTGTAAACAGGAACACACTGACGGGCACACCCTGTAAATATTAACACACTCCCGGGGACCCCCTGTAAATATTAACACACTCCCGGGGACACCGTATCAATATTAACACACTCCCGGGAGCTCCTGTAAATATTAACACACTCACGGAGACACCCTGTAAATATTAACACACTCCCGGGAGCTCCTGTAAATATTAACACACTCCCGGAGACCCCCTGTAAATATTAACACACTCCCAGAGACCCCCTGTAAATATTAACACACTCCCGGAGACCCCCTGTAAAAATTAAAACACTCCGAGAGACCCCCTGTAAATATTAACACACTCCCAGAGACCCCCTGTAAATATTAACACACTCCCGGAGACCCCCTGTAAAAATTAAAACACTCCGAGAGACCCCCTGTAAATATTAACACACTCCCGGAGACCCCCTGTAAATATTAACACACTCCCGGAGACCTCCTGTAAATATTAACACACTCCAAGGGAGCCCCTGTAAATATTAAAAAACACCCGGGGAGGCCCTGTAAATATTAACGCACTCCCAGAGACATCCTGTAAATATTAACGTACTCCAGGAGACACCCTGCAAATATGATCACTCTCCCGGGGAGCAACTGTAAACATCAACACAATCTGGGTAAACCCCCGAAAATATTAACACACTCCCGGAGACTTCCTGTAAATATTAACACATTTCCGGCTACCCCCTGTAAATATTAACACACACCCGGAGACCCCCTGTAAATATTAACATACTCCCGGAGACTCCGTGTAAATATTAACACACTCCCGGGGACCCCCTATAAATATTAACACACTCCAGGAGACACACAGTAAATATTAACACACTCCCGGGGAGCCCCTGTAAATATTAACACACTCCCGGGGACCCCCTGTAAATATTAACACACTCCCGGGGACTCCCTGTAAATATTAACACAATCCCAGAGACACCCCTGTAAATATTAACACACTCCCAGAAACACCCTGTAAATATTAACACACTCCCGGGGAGCCTCTGTAAATATTAACGCACTCCAGGAGACACCCTGTAAACATGAACACACTGACGGGCACACCCTGTAAATATTAACGCACTCCCGGAGACACCCTGTAAATAATAACACACTCCCGGAGACCCCCTGTAAATATCAACACACTCCCGGGGACACCGTATCAATATTAACAGACTCCCGGGGAGCTCCTGTAAATATTAACACACTCCCGGGGACCCCCTTTAAATATTAACATACTCCCGGAGACCTCCTGTAAATATTAACACACTCCCGGAGACCCCCTGTAAATATTAACACACTACCGGGGAGCCCCTGTAAATATTAACACACTCCCGGGGACTCCCTGTAAATATTAACACACTCCCAGGGACACCCTGTAAATATTAACCTCATCCCGGAGACACCCTGTAAATATTAACCTCGTCCCGGAGACACCCTGTAAATATTAACACACTCCCAGGCACCCCTTGTAAATATTAACATACTCCCGGGGACCCCCTGTAAATATTAACACACTCCCGGGGTCCCCCTGTAAATATTAACACACTCCCGGAGAACCCCTGTAAATATTAACACAGTCCCGGAGACTCCCTGTAAATATTAACACACTCCCGGGGACACCCTGTAAATATTAACACACTCCCAGAGACCCCCTGTAAATATTAACACACTCCCGGAGAACCCCTGTAAATATTAACACACTCCCAGAGACACTCGGTAAATATTAACACACTCCCGGAGACCCCCTGTAAATATTAACACACTCCCGGAGACACCCTGTAAATATTAACACACTCCCGGAGACACGCTGTAAATATTAACACACTCCCGGGGACCCCCTGTAAATATTAACACACTCCCAGAGACACCCTGTAAATATTAACACACTCCCGGAGAACCCTGTAAATATTAACACACTCCCGGAGACCGCCTGTAAATATTAACACACTCCCGGAGAACCCTGTAAATATTAACACACTCCCGGAGACCCCCTGTAAATATTAACACACTCCCGGAGACCTCCTGTAAATATTAACACACTCCCGGAGACACCCTGTAAATATTAACACACTCCCGGGGAACCCCTGTAAATATTAACACACTCCCGGAGACCTCCTGTAAATATTAACACACTCCCGGGAGCCCCTGTAAATATTAACACACACCCGGGGACCCCCTGTAAATATTAACACACTCCAGGAGACACACTGTAAATATTAACACACTCCCGGGGAGCCCCTGTAAATATTAACACACTCCCGGAGACCCCCTGTAAATATTAACACACTTCCTGAGACCTCCTGTAAATATTAACACACTCCAAGGGAGCCCCTGTAAATATTAAAAAACACCCGGGGAGGCCCTGTAAATATTAACGCACTCCCAGAGACATCCTGTAAATATTAACGTACTCCAGGAGACACCCTGCAAATATGATCACTCTCCCGGGGAGCAACTGTAAACATCAACACAATCTGGGTAAACCCCCGAAAATATTAACACACTCCCGGAGACTTCCTGTAAATATTAACACATTTCCGGCTACCCCCTGTAAATATTAACACACACCCGGAGACCCCCTGTAAATATTAACATACTCCCGGAGACTCCGTGTAAATATTAACACACTCCCGGGGACCCCCTATAAATATTAACACACTCCAGGAGACACACAGTAAAAATTAACACACTCCCGGGGAGCCCCTGTAAATATTAACACACTCCCGGGGAGCCCCTGTAAATATTAACACACTCCCGGAGACACCCTGTAAATATTAACACACTCCCGGGGACCCCCTGTAAATATTAACACACTCCCGGAGACACCCTGTAAATATTAACACACTCCCGGAGACACCCTGTAAATATTAACACACTCCCGGGGACTCCCTGTAAATATTAACACAATCCCAGAGACACCCCTGTAAATATTAACACACTCCCAGAAACACCCTGTAAATATTAAGACACTCCCGGGGAGCCCCTGTAAATATTAACGCACTCCAGGAGACACCCTGTAAACATGAACACACTGACGGGCACACCCTGTATATATTAACGCACTCCCGGAGACACCCTGTAAACAGGAACACACTGACGGGCACACCCTGTAAATATTAACACACTCCCGGGGACACCCTGTAAATAATAACACACTCCCGGGCACACCCTGTAAATATTAACACACTCCCGGGAGCCCCTGTAAATATTAACACACTCCCGGGGACACCCTGTAAATATTAACACACTCCCGGAGACACCCTGTAAATATTAACACACTCCCGGGAGCCCCTGTAAATATTCACACACTCCCGGGGACACCGTATCAATATTAACACACTCCCGGGGAGCTCCTGTAAATATTAACACACTCCCGGGGACCCCCTTTAAATATTAACACACTCCCGGGACCTTCTGTAAATATTAACACACTCCCGGAGACCCCCTGTAAATATTAACACACTCCCGGGGAGACCCTGTAAATATTAACACACTCCCGGAGACCCCCTGTAAATATTAACACACTCCCAGAGACCCCCTGTAAATATTAACACACTCCCGGAGAACCCCTGTAAATATTAACACACTCCCAGAGACACTCGGTAAATATTAACACACTCCCGGAGACCCCCTGTAAATATTAACACACTCCCGGAGACACCCTGTAAATATTAACACACTCCCGGAGACACGCTGTAAATATTAACACACTCCCGGGGACCCCCTGTAAATATTAACACACTCCCAGAGACACCCTGTAAATATTAACACACTCCCGGAGAACCCTGTAAATATTAACACACTCCCGGAGACCCCCTGTAAATATTAACACACTCCCAGAGACCCCCTGTAAATATTAACACACTCCCGGAGACCCACTGTAGATATTAACACACTCCCGAGGACCCCCTGTAAATATTAACACACTCCCGGGGACCCCCTGTAAATATTAACACACTCCCGGGGACACCCTGTAAATATTAACACACTCCCAGAGACACCCTGTAAATATTAACACACTCCCGGAGACACGCTGTAAATATTAACACACTCCCGGAGACACGCTGTAAATATTAACACACTCCCGGGGACCCCCTGTAAATATTACCACACTCCCAGAGACACCCTGTAAATATTAACACACTCCCGGAGAACCCTGTAAATATTAACACACTCCCGGAGAACCCTGTAAATATTAACACACTCCCGGAGACCCCCTATAAACATTAACACGCGCCCAGGGAGCCCGTGTAAATATTAACACACTCCCAGTGTCCCTGTAAATATTAACACAGACCCAGGGACCCCCTGTAAATATTAACACACTCCCAGAAACACCCTGTAAATATTAACACACTCCCGGGGAGACCCTGTAAATATTAATGCACTCCCAGAAACACCCTGTAAATATTAACACACTCCCGGGGAGCCCCTGTAAATATTAACGCACTCCAGGAGACACCCTGTAAACATGAACACACTGACGGGCACACCCTGTAAATATTAACACACTCCCGGGGAGCCCCTGTAAATATTAACGCACTCCCGGAGACACCCTGTAAACAGGAACACACTGACGGGCACACCCTGTAAATATTAACACACTCCCGGGGACCCCCTGTAAATATTAACACACTCCCGGGGACACCGTATCAATATTAACACACTCCCGGGAGCTCCTGTAAATATTAACACACTCACGGAGACACCCTGTAAATATTAACACACTCCCGGGACCTTCTGTAAATATTAACACACTCCCGGAGACCCCCTGTAAATATTAACACACTCCCAGAGACCCCCTGTAAATATTAACACACTCCCGGAGACCCCCTGTAAAAATTAAAACACTCCGAGAGACCCCCTGTAAATATTAACACACTCCCGGAGACCCCCTGTAAATATTAACACACTCCAAGGGAGCCCCTGTAAATATTAAAAAACACCCGGGGAGGCCCTGTAAATATTAACGCACTCCCAGAGACATCCTGTAAATATTAACGTACTCCAGGAGACACCCTGCAAATATGATCACTCTCCCGGGGAGCAACTGTAAACATCAACACAATCTGGGTAAACCCCCGAAAATATTAACACACTCCCGGAGACTTCCTGTAAATATTAACACATTTCCGGCTACCCCCTGTAAATATTAACACACACCCGGAGACCCCCTGTAAATATTAACATACTCCCGGAGACTCCGTGTAAATATTAACACACTCCCGGGGACCCCCTATAAATATTAACACACTCCAGGAGACACACAGTAAATATTAACACACTCCCGGGGAGCCCCTGTAAATATTAACACACTCCCGGGGACCCCCCGTAAATATTAACACACTCCCGGGGACTCCCTGTAAATATTAACACAATCCCAGAGACACCCCTGTAAATATTAACACACTCCCAGAAACACCCTGTAAATATTAACACACTCCCGGGGAGCCTCTGTAAATATTAACGCACTCCAGGAGACACCCTGTAAACATGAACACACTGACGGGCACACCCTGTAAATATTAACGCACTCCCGGAGACACCCTGTAAATAATAACACACTCCCGGAGACCCCCTGTAAATATCAACACACTCCCGGGGACACCGTATCAATATTAACAGACTCCCGGGGAGCTCCTGTAAATATTAACACACTCCCGGGGACCCCCTTTAAATATTAACATACTCCCGGAGACCTCCTGTAAATATTAACACACTCCCGGAGACCCCCTGTAAATATTAACACACTACCGGGGAGCCCCTGTAAATATTAACACACTCCCGGGGACTCCCTGTAAATATTAACACACTCCCAGGGACACCCTGTAAATATTAACCTCATCCCGGAGACACCCTGTAAATATTAACCTCGTCCCGGAGACACCCTGTAAATATTAACACACTCCCAGGCACCCCTTGTAAATATTAACATACTCCCGGGGACCCCCTGTAAATATTAACACACTCCCGGGGTCCCCCTGTAAATATTAACACACTCCCGGAGACCCCCTGTAAATATTAACACAGTCCCGGAGACTCCCTGTAAATATTAACACACTCCCGGGGACACCCTGTAAATATTAACACACTCCCGGAGACACCCTGTAAATACTAACACACTCCCGGGGACACCTTGTAAATATTAACATACACCCGGTGACACCCTGTTAATATTAACACACACACGGGGACCCCCTGTAAATATTAACACACTCCCAGAAACACCCTGTAAATATTAACACACTCCCGGGGAGACCCTGTAAATATTAATGCACTCCCAGAAACACCCTGTAAATATTAACACACTCCCGGGGAGCCCCTGTAAATATTAACGCACTCCAGGAGACACCCTGTAAACATGAACACACTGACGGGCACACCCTGTAAATATTAACACACTCCCGGGGAGCCCCTGTAAATATTAACGCACTCCCGGAGACACCCTGTAAACAGGAACACACTGACGGGCACACCCTGTAAATATTAACACACTCCCGGGGACCCCCTGTAAATATTAACACACTCCCGGGGACACCGTATCAATATTAACACACTCCCGGGAGCTCCTGTAAATATTAACACACTCACGGAGACACCCTGTAAATATTAACACACTCCCGGGAGCTCCTGTAAATATTAACACACTCCCGGAGACCCCCTGTAAATATTAACACACTCCCAGAGACCCCCTGTAAATATTAACACACTCCCGGAGACCCCCTGTAAAAATTAAAACACTCCGAGAGACCCCCTGTAAATATTAACACACTCCCAGAGACCCCCTGTAAATATTAACACACTCCCGGAGACCCCCTGTAAAAATTAAAACACTCCGAGAGACCCCCTGTAAATATTAACACACTCCCGGAGACCCCCTGTAAATATTAACACACTCCCGGAGACCTCCTGTAAATATTAACACACTCCAAGGGAGCCCCTGTAAATATTAAAAAACACCCGGGGAGGCCCTGTAAATATTAACGCACTCCCAGAGACATCCTGTAAATATTAACGTACTCCAGGAGACACCCTGCAAATATGATCACTCTCCCGGGGAGCAACTGTAAACATCAACACAATCTGGGTAAACCCCCGAAAATATTAACACACTCCCGGAGACTTCCTGTAAATATTAACACATTTCCGGCTACCCCCTGTAAATATTAACACACACCCGGAGACCCCCTGTAAATATTAACATACTCCCGGAGACTCCGTGTAAATATTAACACACTCCCGGGGACCCCCTATAAATATTAACACACTCCAGGAGACACACAGTAAATATTAACACACTCCCGGGGAGCCCCTGTAAATATTAACACACTCCCGGGGACCCCCTGTAAATATTAACACACTCCCGGGGACTCCCTGTAAATATTAACACAATCCCAGAGACACCCCTGTAAATATTAACACACTCCCAGAAACACCCTGTAAATATTAACACACTCCCGGGGAGCCTCTGTAAATATTAACGCACTCCAGGAGACACCCTGTAAACATGAACACACTGACGGGCACACCCTGTAAATATTAACGCACTCCCGGAGACACCCTGTAAATAATAACACACTCCCGGAGACCCCCTGTAAATATCAACACACTCCCGGGGACACCGTATCAATATTAACAGACTCCCGGGGAGCTCCTGTAAATATTAACACACTCCCGGGGACCCCCTTTAAATATTAACATACTCCCGGAGACCTCCTGTAAATATTAACACACTCCCGGAGACCCCCTGTAAATATTAACACACTACCGGGGAGCCCCTGTAAATATTAACACACTCCCGGGGACTCCCTGTAAATATTAACACACTCCCAGGGACACCCTGTAAATATTAACCTCATCCCGGAGACACCCTGTAAATATTAACCTCGTCCCGGAGACACCCTGTAAATATTAACACACTCCCAGGCACCCCTTGTAAATATTAACATACTCCCGGGGACCCCCTGTAAATATTAACACACTCCCGGGGTCCCCCTGTAAATATTAACACACTCCCGGAGACCCCCTGTAAATATTAACACAGTCCCGGAGACTCCCTGTAAATATTAACACACTCCCGGGGACACCCTGTAAATATTAACACACTCCCGGAGACACCCTGTAAATACTAACACACTCCCGGGGACACCTTGTAAATATTAACATACACCCGGTGACACCCTGTTAATATTAACACACACACGGGGACCCCCTGTAAATATTAACACACTCCCGGAGACCCCCTGTAAGTATTAACACACTCCCGGGGACCCCCTGTAAATATTAACACACTCCCTGGAATACACTGTAAATATTAACACACTCCCGGAGACACCCTGTAAATATTAACACACTCCCGGGGACCCCCTGTAATTATTAACACACTCCCGGACACACCCTGTAAATATTAACACACTCCCGGGGACCCCCTGTAAATATTAACACACTCCCGGAGACACCCTGTAAATATTAACACACTCCCGGGGACCCCCTGTAATTATTAACACACTCCCGGACACACCCTGTAAATATTAACACACTCCCGGGGAGCCCCTGTAGATATTAACACACTCCCGGGGACACCCTGTAGATATTAACACACTCCCAGAGACACCCTGTAAATATTAACACACTCCCGGGGACACGATGTAAATATTAACACACTCCCGGGGACACCCTGTAAATATTAACACACTCCCGGAGACACCCTATAAATATTAACACACTCCCGGAGACACCCTATAAATATTAACACACTCCCGGGGACCCCCTGTAAATATTAACACACTCCCGGGGACCCCCTGTAAATATTAACACACTCCCGGGGACACCCTGTCGGTCATGGCATGAATTTTCTTGTGAGCGGAGCGGGGACTGCATCTCTGGCCGCGCTCAAGTCCGCGCTGCCTTTTTAGATGTGCGGTCTGATTAAGTCCCACCCGGTGTGAATTGTGGCCCCCTGAGGACAACGCAAGTGGGCAGGCAGTGGAGGGACTGCATTGAGCACTCGGGCACCGGGTCCAATTGCGACCCCAAGGCCCGTTGGTCAAAGCTGCTGCAGCCCTTCAAACGCTGCCACTCACGGCCAGTGGGCGCGCTGCTGGTGAGTAGGCCAGGGCAGGAGGGTGGCGCAGCGGGGCCAGCCACTGTGCCCCTCGTTTCTCTGACGATCGGCCAGCTCCCCTCCTCAAGGAGGTGGCAGCACGGTGGGAGTTCCTGGTACCCCAGGGACAGGAGGAAGAGGCTCCCCCACATGACCAAACGTGCCTGGGAGGAGATGGCGAAGGTGCTGAGCTCCCGCCAAGTGGTGCGAAGCACCTGGGTCCAGTACCGCAAGAGCTTCAACCACTTGTTGCGCTTGGGAAGGATGAGGTCCATGTTGGCATTGGTCACTTAACCCAGCAGGTCGGTTTCCCCCCTCTGGTGCCCCCAAGTCTGAGTATAGTTGTCATTGATTCAATGCAGTCACATGTGTCCTTTGCTGCGTTGGCCAGCAGGTATTGCCCGTGTCAAGGTCACCCTGAGAGGGTGGTGAAGGGATGGGCTCTGCCCCCTGCAGCATGTGGTACACTGAGACCCACATGAGTGTTTTGGGGGTAACCTGGAGGAGCTGCACCTGGGCACACAGCTGGAACTCCAGGACATGTCACAGTCAGGGTGATGAGATGCTGGGAGCGGAGCTTCAAGGTGGCGTTGGCACCGATCGATCTGCTGCCCTCTGCACTCCACGTGCTTGTGCCTCCTTGCTATGGGAGGTTAGACCATGTGGTGCCTAATGTAGGCAGCATTTGGCCAAGGGGACGGTGGGGACAGGCCTAGCATCTTTGTGTGAATGTTGGGCGGCTGCGGGGTGAGGAGGCACTGGAGCCCTGCAATGTCCCACTCTGGTTGGGGTGGGCTGTGCGCCAAGAGAGTCCGGGTACAATTTGCACTAATCAAAGCTCTTCTCTCCTTTCCAGGAGATGAATGTACATGATGCAGCCGAGCGGGTGAGGACTGGCAGAGGGCTGGCCCAGTTAGCGATTCTCAGCCGCTTCGAGCAGGAGGCCCTGGATCTGGAGAGGCGCCATGTGCCCAAGTCCACTGGGGTGGGTGAGGCTGGGGTGCCACGGGCAGGTATTTGTGCCCAGCAGTGAGGTCACCATTATTCTCCCAGCAGCCATGGCAGTGCTGAATGTTCAGTGATTGAAGTTTGCAACACGGCTTGACCCTTGCTTATGGAAGGATGAGTGCACAATGATCCGGGAGACAGGAATGCACATTGACATTGTCTCCACGTTAACTGATCCAATGTCCTTGTTCTTCCTTTCAGCATCAGCGGAGCAGGGCTGGGAGGAGGAGCAGAGGCCTCCTCTCACACCCGAGGGCCCTGAAGCCTCACCAGCGTCACACCATCTCTGCCAGGCAGGCACCAGCGCAGATACTGGCACCTCGGTGGGAATTCGAACATTGGCTCGTGTCCAGGGGCACAGTCGCTGGAGGAGCTGGCAGAGACAGAGTGCCCTTGGTGCCAGCAGTCGAAGGACTGTAGGGGACCAGGCACATGCTCAGTCAGTGCCTGATGATGTGCCTCTGGAATTGTCCATGATGCCGCAGCTGCAGGAAATGTGGCCAGGTGTGCGGGAGCATCTGGGGGAGATACATGAGGCTGTGCTTAGCTTGGTGTCCGTGGTGGAGGTGTCTATGTGGATGATCGCCGAAACAATGCGCCTCTTGGGCGAGCACCATGTGACCTCCATGGAGAGAGTGGCGATTCTCGTGGAGAGGCTCCTCCAGGAGACCCGTCAGGGCTTCCTGGGGATGGGTTCGGACCAGCAAGCCCTCACATCGGCATTGACCTCAGATGGTCAGTGCCAGTATCGGAGATGGTCTGGGCCCCAAGTTTCCCAGCTCGGTGCCCATCCACCCACAGTGAACAGGGTGGTCCGAAGTGACCTCACGTCGGCACAGCAGCTGCCTGGCACCTCTGTGGGCTCCTCTCAGGGCGCTCCGGATGAGGGCACCAGCTGCTCCACTTTCTCCCAGTGACCATGGCATCCGGTGAGGCTGCGACGACTGAGGAGATGCCAGCTGTGGAACTGGCAGCTCCCTCCCAGGCGGGGCCAGCACAGGCTCCACGGGCCGGAGGACGCCCGCCAAGGTCATCGAGGCCAGCAGGGCAGCAGGGTCAGCAGGGCTGGCTCAGATGCCACTCCCAGCGAGAGGGCAGCACCAAGACCCAGCACCTGGACACGTAAACATAAGGCAACTTAGGCACATCACTGGTGCTTTTGTGTTGGCCGCAATCAGGGAAAAATAGAAGCCAGGAGCAGGAGGAGGCCATTCAGCCCTTCGAGCCTGCTCTGCTGTTCATTATGATCATGGCTGATCATCCAACTCAATATCCTGCTCCCGCTTTCTCCCCATTCCCTTTCACCCCAAGAGCTATATCTAACTCCTTCAAAACATACAATGTTCTGGCCTCAACTACTTTCTGTGGTAGTGAATTCCCAGGCTCACCACTCTCTGGGTGAAGACATTTCTCCTCATCTCAGTCCTAAATGGTCTACCCCATATCCCCAGACTGTGACCCCTGGTTCTGGACTTCCCCCACCATCGGGAACATCCTTCCTGCATCTACCCTGTCTAGTCCTGTTAGAATTTTATAGGTCTCTATGAGATCCCCCCTCATTCTCCTGATCTCCAGTGAATATAATCCTAACCGACTCAATCTCTCCTCATATGTCAGTCCCACCATCCCAGGAATCAGTCTGGTAAACCTTCGCTGCTCTCCCTCTATAGCCAGAACATCCTTCCTCAGATAAGGAATCAGTCTGGTAAACCTTCGCTGCTCTCCCTCTATAGCCAGTACATCCTTCCTCAGATAAGGAATCAGTCTGGTAAACCTTCGCTGCTCTCCCTCTATAGCCAGAACATCCTTCCTCAGATAAGGAATCAGTCTGGTAAACCTTCGCTGCACTCCATCTATAGCCAGAACATCCTTCCTCAGATAAGGAATCAGTCTGGTAAACCTTCGCTGCTCTCCCTCTATAGCCAGAACATCCTTCCTCAGATAAGGAATCAGTCTGGTAAACCTTCGCTGCTCTCCCTCTATAGCCAGAACATCCTTCCTCAGATAAGGAATCAGTCTGTTAAACCTTCGCTGCTCTCCCTCTATAGCAAGTACATCCTTCCTCAGATAAGGAGACCAAAACTGTACACAATATTCCAGATGTGGTCTCACCAAGACCCTGTACAATTGCAGCAAGACATCCCTGTTCCTGTACTCGAATCCTCTGACTATGAAGGCCAACATACCATTTACCTTCTTTACCGCCTGCTGCACCTGCATGTTTACCTTCAGCGACTGGTGTACAAGGTCACCCAGGTCTCGTTGCACATTCCCCTCTCTCAATTTATAACCATTCAGATAATAATCTGCCTTCCTGTTTTTGTTACCAAAGTGGACAACCTCACATTTACCCACATTATACTGCATCGGCCATGCATTTGCTCACTCACTCAGCTTGTCCAAATCACACTGAAGCATCTCTGCATCCTCCTCACAGCTCACCCTCCCACCCAGCTTTGTGTCATCTGCAAATTTGGAGATATTACATTTCGTTCCCTCATCTAAATCATTAATATATATTGTGAATAACTGGTGTCCCAACACCGATCCCTGCGATACCCCACTAGTCACTGCCTGCATTCAGAAAAAGACCCGTTTACTCCTACTCTTTGTTTCCTGTCTGCCAACCAGTTTTCTGTCCATCTCGATACACTACCCCCAATCCCATGTGCTTTAATTTTACACGCCAATCTCTTATGTGGGACTTTGTCGAAAGCCTTCTGAAAGTCCAAATAAACCACATTCACTGGCTCCCCCTCATCAACTCTACTAGTTACACCCTCGAAAAATTCCAGTAGATTTGTCAAGCATGATTTCCCTTTTGTAAATCCATGCTGACTCTGTCCGATTCTGCCTCTGTTTTCCACCTGCTCAGCTATTAAATCTTTTATAATGGACTCTAGAATTTTCCCCACTACCGACGTCAGGCTGACTGGTCTGTAATTCCCTGTTTTCTCTCTGCCTTTCTTTTTAAATAGCGGGGTTACATTAGCTACCCTCCAATCTGTAGGAACTTTATGAGTTGTGATGTTGTTTAAGACCTTTGTCATTTTGTTTATGTTCCTTTGGTTGTCATATTAAATTCAGACATGTCACCATACTGAGGCCTCTTTTCTTCTGCAGATGAATGGTTACCAATGATGTAATGAGTGTTTCGTGGGACATTCAGCTTTATTAAAAAGGCCCTTAGTGACTGTTCCTAACCAGGCAGATTTTGCACTCAGGTATCGAGTATGGAGCCTGCAGCCCAGGCTTGTCCTGGAGTTCCATACGTGCTGTGCTAGCTGAAGGTTCATTGGATCAAAGCCTCCCGGGTGTCCCTGCCTCCCTGGAGTATGCCCGGGTCAGCATCTACCCCCTCAGCATTTCCCTGTGTGTGCTCATCCTCGGACTCACTGCTGGACTCATCGTGTGCAGCTGCAGCTACTGTGTCTACATCTTCATCGTCCACTGTGTCCCTCCTTTCCAGCGCAAGGTTGTGGAGAGTGCAGCATGTAACCACTATCACTGAGACACGATCTGGGGGGTACTGGAGTGCGCCCCCTGAGCGGTCCAGGCATCGGAAGCGCATCTTGAGAAGACCAATGGTTGGAGCCCTGGCTCCTATTGTACCGCTGCTCTGTCTCTGTTCTTGGATGGTGGAGAGGTGTCATGAGCCACCTTCTGAGGGGATAGCCCTTGTCACCCAGCAGCCATCCATCCAGCCGGGCTGGAGCACTGAAGAGCCTCGATACCTGGGAGTGTCTGAGGATGTCGGTGTTGTGGGAGCTGCCTGGGTACCTTGCACAGACTTGTAGAATCAGCATCCTGTGATCACACACTATCTGCACGTTCATGGAGTGGAAGCCCTTCCTGTTGACGAAGGCACCGGGCTCACCTGCTGGCGCCTTGATGGCCACATGTGTACAGTCTATAGCACCCTGGATGCGGGGGAACCCAGCAATGGCCGTGAAGCCTCTGGCTCACTGTGTCTGACTGGCCTGGTCCCAGTGGAAGTGGATGAAGGTCGATGCCCGTCTGAACAGAGCGTCTGTAACCTGCTTGACACAAGTGTGGACAGCTGATTGGGAGACACCGCAAAGATCACCCACTGAGTCCTGGAAGGAGCCAGAGGCATAGAAGTTGAGGGCAACTGAGACCTTCAGAGCCACTGGCATGGGGTGTCCACCCACACAGTTAGGGGAGATCTCAGGGCCAATCATCTGACAGATGGAGGTGACTGTGTCCCTTGACAGACAAAGTCTCCTTCGGAACTGCACCTCAGACATATTGAGGTAGCTGCTTTGCCGCCTGTAAACCCTGCCAGCAGGATAGTGGTGTCTTCTGCAGCTCCGTCCACATTGGACGATCCCTTGGCCCTGCGCCCCTTGTGCCTGCGCCTGGCCTCCCAAAGGTGGCTCCCCTGGAGGCTGATTGTCCACTCATGGCCTCCTCCTTATTCTATCCCTCCTGTCCTCCTCAGGGGAGCTGCCTCCTGTGGGAGAGTTCAGCTCCCATTCCCAGGCGAAAGGGGAGGCTTCCTAAAAGCTGCAGGCCCAGAGAAGATTCCTCACTGCAGACAGCTGACCTGAAGGTTGTGAGTCCAGACCCAACGGCAGGTGTGTGTTTTGAAGAATTGCAGATCACACTGGCGAGTATAAATAACTCTGCAAATAAAACATGTGACAGTACAAACCCGCGACCCTACTGAGCCCTCTTATCCTGCCCGTGGAGGAGGTTAATTTAACTCTGTCCTACCCGCCTGCCCGCTGTGCCCGAGTGCCAAAGCGGAGATCGCACGGGGACCAAAAATTCGGGGTCGATTGGTGAGTCAAGGGCCTTAAGTGTCCTGTTAATGAATGGTGGGCGCAGATCGGACATCATCACACACACGCACAATGCAGTATCGCAACGGTACAAGGGTAACGTTGGGACACTCACCTATTTCACCCATCGGGGGTGCGGGTCCTGCCCCCACACACCAAGAGGGAAATTCCTGCCATAACATAATCCCGGAGACCCCCTGTACATATTAACACATGCCCGGGGACCCCCTGTAAATATCAAACACTCCCGGGGACCCCCTGTAAATAATAACACACAGCCGGGGAGACCCTGTAAAAATTAACACACTCCCGGCGAGCCCCTGTAAATATTAACACACTCCCGGGGATACCCTGTAGATATTAACACACTCCCGGAGACACCCTGTAAATATCAACACACTCCCGGATACACCCTGTAAATATTAACACACTCCTGGAGACGCCCTGTAAATATTAACACATTCCCGGAGACACCCTGTAAATAGTAACACACTCCCGGAGACCCCCTGTAAATATTAACACACTCCCGGAGACCCCCTGTAAATATTAACACACTCCCGGGGAGCCCCTGTAAATATTAACACACTCCCGATGACACCATGTAAATATTAACATTTTCCCGGAGACCCCCTGTAAAAATTAACACACTCCAGGGGAGCCCCAGAAAATATTAACACAATCTGGGGGAGCCCTTGTAAATATTAACATGCTCCTGGAGACGCCCTGTAAATATCAACACATTTCCGGAGACACCCTGTAACTATTAACAACCCCGGTGACACCCTGTAAATATTAACACACTCCCGGGGAGCCCCTGTAAATATTAACACACTCCTGGAGACGCCCTGTAAATATTAACACACTTCCAGAGACACCCTGTAAATATTAACATATTCCCGGGAAGCCCCTGTAAATATTAACACACTCCTGGAGACGCCCTGTAAATATTAACACACTCTCGGAGACCCCCTGTAAATATAAACACACTCCCGGGGAGCCCCTGTAAATATTAACACACTCCTGGAGACTCCCTGTAAATATTAACACACTCCCGGGAAACCCCTGTAAATATTAACACACTTCCGGGGACCCCCTGTAAATATTAACACACTCCCGGAGACACCCTGTCAATATTAACAGACTCCTGGGGAGCCCCTGTAAATATTAACACACTCCCAGGGACCCCTTGTAAATATTAACACACAACCAGAGACATCCTGTAAATATTAACACACTCCCGGGGACGCCCTGTAAATATTAACACACTCCAAGGACACCCTGTAAATATTAACACACTCCCGGGGACCCCTTGTAAATATTAACACATTCCTGGAGACCTCCTGTAAATATTAACATACTCCCGGGGACCCCCTGCAAATATTAACACACTCCCGCAGACCTCCTGTAAATATTAACACACACCCAGAGACCACCTGTAAAGATTAACACACTCCCAGAGACATCCTGTAAATAATAACACACTCCCGGAGACACCCTGTAAATATTAACACACTCCCGGGGACCCCCTGTAAATATTAACACACTCCCGGGGACACCCTGTAAATATTAACACACTCCCGGGAACACCCTGTAAATATTAACACACTCCCAGAGACACGCTGTAAATATTAACACACTCCTGGGGAGCCCCGGTAAATATTAAGACACTCCCGGAGACCTCCTGTAAATATTAACACAATCTAGGAGACACCCTGTAAATATTAACACACCACCGGGACCCCCTGTAAATGTTAACACTCAACCAGAGACCCCCTGTAAATATTAACACACTCCCGGATACACCATGTAAATATTAACACACTCCTGGAGTCGCCCTGTAAATATTAACACATTCCCGGAGACACCCTGTAAATAGTAACACACTCCCGGGGACACCCTGTAAATATTAACACACTCCCGGAGACACCCTGTAAATATTAACACACTCCCAGAGACCCCCTGCAAATATTAACACACTCCCAGAGACATCCTGTAAATATTAACACTCCTGGAGACGCCCTGTAAATATTAACACATTCCCGGAGACCCCCTGTAAATATTAACACACACCCGGGGAGCCCCTATAAATATTAACACACTCCCGGGAACAGCCTGTAAATATTAACAGACTCCAGGGGATGCTATTTAAATATTAACACACTCCCGGAGACACCCTGTAAATATTAACACTCCCGGTGACGCCCTGTAAATATTAACACACTTCAGGAAACTCCCTGTAAATATTAACACACTCCCAGGGAAACCCTGTAAATATTAACACACTCCCGGGGAGACCCGGTAAAAATTAACACACTTCCGGAGACGCCCTGAAAATATTAACACACTCCCGGGGAGCCCCTGTAAATATTAACACACTCCCGGGGAACCCCTGTAAATATTAACACACACCCGGGGAGACCCTGTAAAAAATAACACACTCCCGGCGAGCTCCTGTAAATATTAACACACTCCCGGGGAGCCCCTGTAAATATTAACACACTCCTGGAGACGCCCTGTAAATATCACCACATTTCCGGAGACCCCCTGTAAATATTAACACACTCCCGGGAAACCCCTGTAAATATTAACACTCAACCAGAGACCCCCTGTAAATATTAACACACTCCCGGATACACCCTGTAAATATTAACACACTCCTGGAGACGCCCTGTAAATATTAACACATTCCCGGAGACACCCTGTAAATAGTAACACACTCCCGGGGACACGCTGTAAATATTAACGCACTCCCGGAGACACCCTGTAAATATTTACACACTCCCGGAGATCCCTTGTAAATATTAACACACTCCCGGGGAGCCCCTGTAAATATTAACACACTCCCGATGACACCATGTAAATATTAACACATTCCCGGAGACCCCGTGTAAATATTAACACACTCCCGGAGACCACCTGTAAATATTAAAACACTCCCGGGGAGCCCCTGTAAATATTAACACACTCCAGGGGAGCCACTGTAAATATTAACACACTCCAGGGGAGCCCCAGTAAATATTAACACACTTCCGGAGACACCCTGTAAATATAAACACACTCCCAGGGAAACACTGTAAATATTAACACACTCCCGGGGCACCCCTGTAAATATTAACACACTCCCGAGGAGGCCCTGTAAAAATTAACACAGTCCAGGGGAGCCCCAGTAAATATTAACACGCTCCGGGGGAGCCCTTGTAAATATTAACATACTCCTGGAGACGCCCTGTAAATATCAACACATTTCCGGAGACACCCTGTAAATATTAACACCCCCGGAGACACCCTGTAAATATTAACACACTCCCGGGGAGCCCCTGTAAATATTAACACACTCCCGGGGCACCCCTGTAAATATTAACACACTCCCGAGGAGCCCCTGTAAATATTAACACACTCCCGAGGAGCCCCTGTAAATATTAACACACTCCCGGGGACGCCCTGTAAATATTAACACACTTCCAGAGACACCCTGTAAATATTAACATATTCCCGGGAAGCCCCTGTAAATATTAACACACTCCTGGAGACGCCCTGTAAATATTAACACACTCTCGGAGACCCCCTGTAAATATTAACACACTCCCGGGGAGCCCCTGAAAATATTAACACACTCCTGGAGACTCCCTGTAAATATGAACACACTCCCGGGAAACACCTATAATTTTAACACATTTCCGGGGACCCCCTGTAAATATTAACACACTCCCGGAGACACCCTGTCAATATTAACATATTCCCGGGAAGCCCCTGTAAATATTAACACACTCCTGGAGACGCCCTGTAAATATTAACACACTCCCGGGGACACGCTGTAAATATTAACACACTCCCGGAGACACACTGTAAATATTGTCACACACCCGGAGACCCCCTGTAAATATTAACACACTCCCGATGACACCATGTAAATATTAACACATTCCCGGAGACCCCGTGTAAATATTAACACACTCCCGGAGACCACCTGTAAATATTAAAACACTCCCGGGGAGCCCCTGTAAATATTAACACACTCCAGGGGAGCCCCAGTAAATATTAACACACTCCCGGAGACACCCTGTAAATATAAACACACTCCCGGGGAGACACTGTAAATATTAACACACTCCCAGGGACACGCTGTAAATATTAACACACTCCCGGGGCACCCCTGTAAATATAAACACACTCCCGGGGAGACACTGTAAATATTAACACACTCTCGGAGACCCCCTGTAAATATAAACACATTCCCGGGGACACCCTTTAAATATTAACACGCTCCTGGAGACTCCCTGTAAATATGAACACACTACCGAGTAGCGCCTGTAAAAATTAACACGGTCCAGGGGAGCCCCAGTAAATATTAACACGCTCCGGGGGAGCCCTTGTAAATATTAACACACTCCCGGATACACCCTGTAAATATCAACACATTTCCGGTGACACCCTGTAACTATTAACACCCCCGGAGATACCCTGTAAATATTAACACACTCCCGGGGACCCCCTGTAAATACTAACACACTGCTGGAGACGCCCTGAAAATATTAACACACTTCCAGAGACACCCTGTAAATATTAACATATTCCCAGGAAGCCCCTGTAAATATTAACACACTCCTGGAGACGCCCTGTAAATATTAACACACTCTCGGAGACCCCCTGAAAATAGAAACACATTCCCGGGGAGCCCCTGTAAATATTAACACACTCCTGGAGACTCCCTGTAAAAATGAACACACTCCCGGGAAACACCTGTAAATATTAACACACTTCCGGGGACCCCCTGTAAATATTAACACACTCCCGGAGACACCCTGTCAATATTAACATATTCCCGGGAAGCCCCTGTAAATATTAACACACTCCTGGGGACGCTATTTAAATATTAACACACTCCCGGAGACACCATGTAAATATTAACACACTCCCGGTGACGCCCTATAAATATTAACACACTTCCGGAGACGCCCTGTAAATATTAACACACAGCTGGAGACTCCCTGTAAATATTAACACGCTCCCGGGAACACCCTGTAAATATTAACACACTCCTGGAGACACCATGTAAATATTAACACACTCCTGGAGACACCCTGTAAATATTAACACACTCCTGGAGACACCCTGTAAATATTAACACACTCCCAGAGACCCCCTGAAAATATTAACATAATCCCGGGAAGCCCCTGTAAATACTAACACACTCCTGGAGACTCCCTGTAAATATTAACACACTTCCGGGGAGCCCCTGTACATATTAACACACTCCCGGGGAGCCCCTGTAAATATTAACACACTCCTGGAGAAGCCCTGTAAATATTAACACACTCCCGGGAACACACTGTAAATATTAACACACTCCCGGGAACACCCTGTAAATATTAACACACTCCCAGGGACGCTATTTAAATATTAACACACTCCCGGAGACACCCTGTAAATATTAACACACTCCCGGTGACGCCCTGTAAATATTAACACACTTCCGGAGACCCCCTGTAAATATTAACACACTCCCGGGGAACCCCTGTAAATATTAACACACTCCCGGGAACAGCCTGTAAATATTAACACACTCCTGGGGACGCTATTTAAATATTAACACACTCCCGGAGACACCCTATAAATATTAACACACTCCCGGTGACGCCCTGTAAATATTAAAGCACTTCCGGAGACGCCCTGTAAATATTAACACAATTCCGGAGACGCCCTGTAAATATTAACACACTCCCTGGGAGCCCCTGTAAATATTAACACACACCCGGGGAACCCCTGTAAATATTAACACACACCCGGGGAGACCCTGTAAAAATTAACACACTCCCGGGGAGCCCTTGTAAATATTAACACACTCCCGGGGAGCCCCTGTAAATATTAACACACTCCTGGAGACACCCTGTAAATATTAACACACTCCTGGAGACGGCCTGTAAATATTAACACATTCCCAGAGACACCCTGTAAATATTAACATAATCCCGGGAAGCCCCTGTAAATATTAACACACTCCTGGAGACCCCCTGTAAATATTAACACACTTCCGCAGACCCCCTGTAAATAATAACACACTCCCGGGGAGCCCCTGTAAATATTAACACACTCCTGGAGACGCCCTGTAATTATTAACACACTCCCGGAGACGCCCTGTAAATATTAACACACTCCCGGGAAGCCGCTGTAAATATTAACACACTCCCAGGAACACCCTGTAAATAATAACACACTCCCAGGGACGCTATTTAAATATTAACACACTCCCGGAGACACCCTGTAAATATTAACACACTCACGGTGACGCCCTGTAAATATTAACAGACTCCCGGGGAACCCCTGTAAATATTAACACACTCCCGGGGACCCCCTGTAAATATTAACACACTCCTGGAGACCTCCTGTAAATATTAACATACTCCCAGGGACCCCTGTAAATATTAACACACTACCGGAGACCTCCTGTAAATATTAACACACTCCCGGGAATCCCCTCTAAATATTAACACACACCCAGAGACCCCCTGTAAAGATTAACACACTCCCAGAGACATCCTGTAAATATCAACACACTCCTGGAGATGCCCTGTAAATATTAACACACTCCCGGGGAGCCCCTGTAAATATTAACACACTCCTGGAGACACCATGTAAATATTAACACACTCCTGGAGACACCCTGTAAATATTAACACACTCCTGGAGACACCCTGTAAATATTAACACACTCCCAGAGACCCCTGAAAATATTAACATAATCCCGGGAAGCCCCTGTAAATATTAACACACTCCTGGGGACGCCCTGTAAATATTAACACACTTCCGGGGAGCCCCTGTACATATTAACACACTCCCGGGGAGCCCCTGTAAATATTAACACACTCCTGGAGAAGCCCTGTAAATATTAACACACTCCCGGGAACACACTGTAAATATTAACACACACCCGGGAACACCCTGTAAATATTAACACACTCCCAGGGACGCTATTTAAATATTAACACACTGCCGGAGACACCCTGTAAATATTAACACACTCCCGGTGACGCCCTGTAAATATTAACACACTTCCGGAGACCCCCTGTAAATATCAACACACTCCCGGGGAACCCCTGTAAATATTAACACACTCCCGGGAACAGCCTGTAAATATTAACACACTCCTGGGGACGCTATTTAAATATTAACACACTCCCAGAGACACCCTGTAAATATTAACACACTCCCGGTGATGCCCTGTAAATATTAACACACTCCCGAGGAGCCCCTGTAAAAATTAACACAGTCCAAGGGAGCCCCAGTAAATATTAACACGCTCCGGGGGAGCCCTTGTAAATATTAACATACTCCTGGAGACGCCCTGTAAATACCAACACATTTCCGGAGACACCCTGTAACTATTAACAGCCCCGGAGACACCCTGTAAATATTAACACACTCCCGGGGACCCCCTGTAAATATTAACACACCCCCGGAGACACCCTGTAAATATTAACACACTCCCGGGGAGCCCCTGTAAATATTAACACACTGCTGGAGACGCCCTGAAAATATTAACACACTTCCAGAGACACCCTGTAAATATTAACATATTCCCGGGAAGCCCCTGTAAATATTAACACACTCCTGGAGACGCCCTGTAAATATTAACACACTCTCGGAGACCCCCTGTAAATATTAACACATTCCCGGGGAGCCCCTGTAAATATTAACACACTCCTGGAGACTCCCTGTAAATATGAACACACTCCCGGGAAACACCTGTAAATATTAACACATTTCCGGGGACCCCCTGTAAATATTAACACACTCCCGGAGACACCCTGTAAATATTAACATATTCCCGGGAAGCCCCTGTAAATATCAACACACTCCTGGAGACGGCCTGTAAATATTAACACACTCCCGGGGACACCATGTAAATATTAACACATTCCCGGAGACCCCGTGTAAATATTAACACACTCCCGGAGACCCCCTGTAAATATTAACACACTCCCGGAGACCCCCTGTAAATATTAACACACTCCCGATGACACCATGTAAATATTAACACACTCACGGAGACCCCGTGCAAATATTAACACACTCCAGGAGACCCCCTGTAACTATTAACACCCCCGGAGACACCCTGTAAATATGAACACATTGCCGGAGACCCCCCTGTAAATATTAACACGCTCCCGGGGAGCCCCTGTAAATATTAACACACTCCCGGGGAGCCCCTTTAAATATTAACACACTCCTGGAGACCACCTGTAAATATTAATACACTCCCGGGAACACCCTGTAAATATTAACACACTCCCAGAGGCCACCTGTAAATATTAACACACTCCCGGGGAACCCCTGTAAATAGTAACACACTCCCGGGGAGCCCCTTTAAATATTAACACACTCCCGGAGACCCCCTGTAAATATTAACACACACCCGGAGACCCCCTGTAAATATTAACACACTCCCGGGAAGCCCCTATAAATATTAAAACACGCCCGGGGACACCCTGTAAACATTAACACATTCCCGGGGAGACCACCTGTAAATATTAACACACTCCCGGATACACCCTGCAAATATTAACACACTCCCGGGGACCCCCTGTAAATATTAACGCACTCCCGGGGACCCCCTGTAATTATTAACACACTCCCGGGGACCCCCTGTAATTATTAACACACTCCCGGGGACCCCCTGTAAATATTAACACACTCCCGGGTACACCCTGTAAATATTAACACACTCCCAGGAACCCCCTATAAATATTAACAAACTCACGGAGACCCCCGGTAAATATTAACACACTCCCGGGGAGCCCCTGTAAATATTCACGCACACCCGGGGAACTCCTGTAAATATTAACACACTCCTGGGGAGACCCTGTAAAAATTAACACACTCCCGGGGAGCCCCTGTAAATATTAACACACTCCCGGGGAGCCCCTGTAAATATTAACACACTCCTGGAGACGCCCTGTAAATATCAACACATTTCCGGTGACCCCTCTAACTATTAACAGCCCCGGAGACACCCTGTAAATATCAACACATTGCCGGAGACCCCCCTGTAAATATGAACACACAGCTGGAGACCACCTGTAAATATTAACACGCTCCCGGGGTCCCCCTGTAAATATTAACACACTCCTGGAGACCCCCTGTAAATATTAACACACTCCCGGGGACACCTTGTAAAAAATTAACACACTCCCGGGGAACCCCTGTAAATATTAACACACTCCCGGGGAGATCCTGTAAATATTCACAGACACCTGGGGAACCCCTGTAAATATTAACACAATCCTGGGGACACCCTGTAAATATTAACACACTCCCGGGGAGACCCTGTAAATATTAACACACTCCCGGGGAGACCCTATAAATATTAACACACTCCCAGGGACACGCTATAAATATTAACAAACTCACGGAAACCCCCTGTAAATATTAACACACTCCCGGGGAGCCCCTGTAAATATTAACACACACCCGCGGAACCCCTGTAAATATTAACACACTCCTGGGGAGACCCTGTAAAAATTAACACACTCCCGGCGAGCCCCTTTAAATATTAACACACTCCCGGGGCGAACCTGTAAGTATTAACACACTCCAGGAGACACCCTGTAAATATCAATACATTTCCGGAGACCCCTGTAACAATTAACAGCCCTGGAGACAACCTGTAAATATCAACACATTGCCGGAGACCCCCCTGTAAATATTAACACACAGCTGGAGACAACCTGTAAATATTAACAAGCTCCCGGGGTCCCCCTGTAAATATTAACACATCCTGGAGACCCCCTGTAAAAATTAACACACTCCCGGGGAGCCCCTGTAAATATTAACACACTCCCGGAGACACCCTGTATATATTAACACACTCCCGGGGACCCACTGTAAATATTAACACACTTCCGGAGACACCCTGTAAATATCAACACACACCCGGGAACAGCCTGTAAATATTAACACACTCCTGGGGACGCTATTTAAATATTAACACACTCCCGGAGACATCCTGTAAATATTAACACACTTCCGGTGACGCCCTGTAAATATTAACACACTCCCGGAGACACCCAGTAAAAATTAACACACTCCCGGAGACACCCTGTAAATATTAACACACTCCCGGTGACGCACTGTAAATATTAACACACTTCCGGAGACGCCCTGTAAACATTAACACACTCCCGGGGACCCCCTGTAAATATTGACACACTCCTGGAGACCCCCTGTAAATATTAACACACTCCCGGGGACCCCTTGTAAAAAATTAACACACTCCCGGGGAACCCCTGTAAATATTAACACACTCCCGGGGAGACCCTGTAAATATTCACAGACACCTGGGGAACCCCTGTAAATATTAACACAATCCTGGGGACACCCTGTAAATATTAACACACTCCCGGGGAGACCCTGTAAATATTAACACACTCCCGGGGAGACCCTATAAATATTAACACACTCTCAGGGACACGCTATAAATATTAACAAACTCACGGAAACCCCCTGTAAATATTAACACACTCCCGGGTAGCCCCTGTAAATATTAACACACACCCGCGGAACCCCTGTAAATATTAACACACTCCTGGGGAGACCCTGTAAAAATTAACACACTCCCGGCGAGCCCCTTTAAATATTAACACACTCCCGGGGAGAACCTGTAAGTATTAACACACTCCAGGAGACAGCCTGTAAATATCAATACATTTCCGGAGACACCTGTAACAATTAACAGCCCTGGAGACACCCTGTAAATATCAACACATTGCCGGAGACCCCCCTGTAAATATTAACACACAGCTGGAGACAACCTGTAAATATTAACAAGCTCCCGGCGTCCCCCTGTAAATATTAACACATCCTGGAGACCCCCTGTAAATATTAACACACTCCCGGGGAGCCCCTGTAAATATTAACACACTCCCGGAGACACCCTGTATATATTAACACACTCCCGGGGACCCACTGTAAATATTAACCCACTTCCGGAGACACCCTGTAAATATCAACACACTCCCGGGAACAGCCTGTAAATATTAACACACTCCTGGGGACGCTATTTAAATATTAACACACTCCCGGAGACATCCTGTAAATATTAACACACTTCCGGTGACGCCCTGTAAATATTAACACACTCCCGGAGACACCCAGTAAAAATTAACACACTCCCGGAGACACCCTGTTAATATTAACACACTCCCGGTGACGCACTGTAAATATTAACACACTTCCGGAGACGCCCTGTAAACATTAACACACTCCCGGGGCGTCCCCCTGTAAATATTAACACATCCTGGAGACCCCCTGTAAATATTAACACACTCCCGGGGAGCCCCTGTAAATATTAACACACTCCCGGAGACACCCTGTATATATTAACACACTCCCGGGGACCCACTGTAAATATTAACCCACTTCCGGAGACACCCTGTAAATATCAACACACTCCCGGGAACAGCCTGTAAATATTAACACACTCCTGGGGACGCTATTTAAATATTAACACACTCCCGGAGACATCCTGTAAATATTAACACACTTCCGGTGACGCCCTGTAAATATTAACACACTCCCGGAGACACCCAGTAAAAATTAACACACTCCCGGAGACACCCTGTAAATATTAACACACTCCCGGTGACGCACTGTAAATATTAACACACTTCCGGAGACGCCCTGTAAACATTAACACACTCCCGGGGACCCCCTGTAAATATTGACACACTCCTGGAGACCCCCTGTAAATATTAACACACTCCCGGGGACCCCTTGTAAAAAATTAACACACTCCCGGGGAACCCCTGTAAATATTAACACACTCCCGGGGAGACCCTGTAAATATTCACAGACACCTGGGGAACCCCTGTAAATATTAACACACTCCTGGGGACACCCTGTAAATATTAACACACTCCCGGGGAGACCCTGTAAATATTAACACACTCCCGGGGAGACCCTATAAATATTAACACACTCCCAGGGACCCCCTATAAATATTAACAAACTCACGGAGACCCCCTGTAAATATTAACACACTCCTGGTGACGCCCTGTAAATATTAACACACTCCCGCAGATGCCCTGTAAATATTAACACACTCACGGGAACCCCCTGTAAATATTAACACACTCCAGGAGACACGTTGTAAATATTAACACCCCCGGAGACACCTTGTAAATACGAACACATTGCCGGAGACCCCCCTGTAAATATTAACACACTCCCGGGGACCCTCTGTAAATATTAACACACTCCCGGAGACACCCTGTAAATATTAACACTCTCCCGGGGAGCCCCTGTAAATATTAACACATTCCCGGGGAAACCATGTAAATATTAACACACTCCCGGGGAGGCCCTGTAAATATTAACACACTCCCGGAGACACCCTGTCAATATTAACACACTCCCGGAAACCCCCTGTAAATATAAAAGCACTCCCGGGGTACCCCTGCAAATATTAACACATTCCCGGGGACCTGCTGTAAATATTAACACACTCCCAGAGACATCCTGTAAATATTAACACACTGCCGGAGACACCCTGCAAATATTAACACACTCCCGGTGACGCACTGTAAATATTAACACACTTCCGGAGACGCCCTGGAAATATTAACACACTCCCGGGGAGCCCCTGTAAAAATTAACACACTCCCGGAGACGCCATGCAAAGATTAACACACTCCCAGGGAGACCCTGTAAATATTAACACACTCACGGAGACACCCTGTAAATATTAACACACTCCCGGGTACACCCTGTAAATATTAACACACTCCAGGGACCCCCTATAAATATTAACAAACTCACGGAGACCCCCTGTAAATATTAACACACTCCCGGGGAGCCCCTGTAAATATTAACACACACCCGGGGAACCCCTGTAAATATTAACACACTCCTGGGGAGACCCTGTAAAAATTAACACACTCCCGGGGAGCCCCTGTAAATATTAACACACTCCCGGGGAGCCCCTGTAAATATTAACACACTCACGGAGACACCCTGTAAATATTAACACACTCCCGGGTACACCCTGTAAATATTAACACACTCCCAGGGACCCCATATAAATATTAACAAACTCACGGAAACCCCCTGTAAATATTAACACACTCCCGGGGAGCCCCTGTAAATATTAACACACACCCGCGGAAACCCTGTAAATATTAACACACTCCTGGGGAGACCCTGTAAAAATTAACACACTCCCGGCGAGCCCCTTTAAATATTAACACACTCCCGGGGAGAACCTGTAAATATTAACACACTCCAGGAGACACCCTGTAAATATCAATACATTTCCGGAGACCCCTGTAACAATTAACAGCCCTGGAGACACCCTGTAAATATCAACACATTGCCGGAGACCCCCCTGTAAATATTAACACACAGCTGGAGACAACCTGTAAATATTAACACGCTCCCGGGGTACCCCTGTAAATATTAACACATCCTGGAGACCCCCTGTAAATATTAACACACTCAAAGGGGAGCCCCTGTAAAGATTAACACACTCCCGGAGACACCCTGTAGATATTAACACACTCCCGGGGACCCACTGTAAATATTAACACACTTCCGGAGACACCCTGTAAATATCAACACACTCCCGGGAACAGCCTGTAAATAATAACACACTCCTGGGGACGCTATTTAAATATTAACACACTTCCGGAGACATCCTGTAAATATTAACACACTTCCGGTGATGCCCTGTAAATATTAACACACTCCCGGAGACACCCAGTAAATATTAACACACTCCCGGAGACACCCTGTAAATATTAACACACTCCCGGTGACGCACTGTAAATATTAACACACTTCCGGAGACGCCCTGTAAATATTAACACACTCCCGGGGACCCCCTGAAAAT
This sequence comes from Isurus oxyrinchus, assembly GCA_026770705.1. Classification (NCBI taxonomy): domain Eukaryota; kingdom Metazoa; phylum Chordata; class Chondrichthyes; order Lamniformes; family Lamnidae; genus Isurus; species Isurus oxyrinchus. The sequence continues at coordinate 51,948 of JANJGN010000940.1, read as the reverse complement.
ATTGACACACTCCAAGGGAACCCCTGTAAATATTAACACACTCCCGGAGATGCCCTGTAAAAATTAACACACTCCCGGAGACGCCCTGTAAATATTAACACACTCCCAGGGAGACCCTGTAAATATTAACACACTCCAGGAGACACCCTGTAAATATCAATACATTTCCGGAGACCCCTGTAACAATTAACAGCCCTGGAGACACCCTGTAAATATCAACACATTGCCGGAGACCCCCCTGTAAATATTAACACACAGCTGGAGACAACCTGTAAATATTAAGACGCTCCCGGGTTCCCCCTGTAAATATTAACACATCCTGGAGACCCCCTGTAAATATTAACACACTCCCGGGGAGCACCTGTAAATATTAACACACTCCCGGAGACACCCTGTATATATTAACACACTCCCGGGGACCCACTGTAAATATTAACACACTTCCGGAGACACCCTGTAAATATCAACACACTCCCGGGAACAGCCTGTAAATATTAACACACTCCTGGGGACGCTATTTAAATATTAACACACTCTCGGAGACCCCCAGTAAATATAAACACACTCCCGGGGAGCCCCTCTAAATATTAACACACTTCCAGAGACACCCTGTAAATATTAACATATTCCCGGGAAGCCCTGTAAATATTAACACACTCCTGGAGACGCCCTGTAAATATTAACACACTCTCGGGGACCCCCTGTAAATAAAAAAACACTCCCGGGGAGCCCCTGTAAATATTAACACACTCCTGGAGACTCCCTGTAAATATGAACACACTCCCGGGAAACACCTGTAAATATTAACACACTTCCGGGGACCCCCTGTAAATATTAACACACTCCCGGAGACACCCTGTCAATATTAACAGACTCCTGGGGAGCCCCTGTAAATATTAACACACTCCCAGGGACCCCTTGTAAATATTAACACACAACCAGAGAGATCCTGGAAATATTAACACACTCCCGGGGACCCCCTGTAAATATTAACACACTCCCGGGGACCCCCTGTAGATATTAACACACTCCTGGAGACCTCTCGTAAATATTAACGTAATCCCGGGGACCCCCTGTAAATATTAACACACTCCCGGAGACCTTCTGTAAATATTAACACACTCCCGGGAATCCCCTCTAAATATTAACACACACCCAGAGACCCCCTGTAAAGATTAACACACTCCCAGAGACATCCTGTAAATATCAACACACTCCTGGAGACACCCTGTAAATATTAACACATTCCCGGAGACGCCCTGTAAATAGTAACACACTCCCGGGGAGCCCCTGTAAATATTAACACACTCCCGGGAACAGCCTGTAAATATTAACACACTCCTGGGGACGCTATTTAAATATTAACACACTCCCGGAGACATCCTGTAAATATTAACACACTTCCGGTGACACCCTGAAAATATTAACACACTCCCGGAGACACCCAGTAAATATTAACACACTCCCGGAGACACCCTGTAAATATTAACACACTCCCGGTGACGCACTGTAAATATTAACACACTTCCGGAGACGCCCTGTAAATATTAACACACTCCCGGGGACCCCCTGTAAATATTGACACACTCCCAGGGAACCCCTGTAAATATTAACACACTCCCGGAGATGCCCTGTAAAAATTAACACACTCCCGGAGACGCCCTGTAAATATTAACACACTCCCAGGGAGACCCTGTAAATATTAACACACTCACGGAGACACGCTGTAAATATTAACACACTCACGGAGACACCCTGTAAATATTAACACACTCACGGAGACACCCTGTAAATATTAACACACTACCGGGTACACCCTGTAAATATTAACACACTCCCTGGGACCCCCTATAAATATTAACAAACTCACGGAGACCCCCTGTAAATATTAACACACTCCCGGGAAGCCCCTGTAAATATTAACACACACCCGGGGAACCACTGTAAATATTAACACACTCCTGGGGAGACCCTGTAAAAATTAACACACTCCCGGGGAGCCCAGGTAAATATTAACACACTCCCGGGGAGCCCCTGTAAATAGTAACACCCTCCTGGAGACGCCCTGTAAATATCAACACATTTCCGGAGACCCCTGTAACTATTAACAGCCCCGGAGACACCCTGTAAATATCAACACATTGCCGGAGACCCCCCTGTAAATATTAACACACAGCTGGAGACTACCTGTAAATATTAACACGCTCCCGGGGTCCCCCTGTAAATATTAACACACTCCTGGAGACCCCCTGTAAATATTAACACACTCCTGGGGAGCCCCTGTAAATATTAACACACTCCCGGGGACGCCCTGTAAATATTAACACACTCTCGGAGACCCCCAGTAAATATAAACACACTCCCGGGGAGCCCCTCTAAATATTAACACACTTCCAGAGACACCCTGTAAATATTAACATATTCCCGGGAAGCCCTGTAAATATTAACACACTCCTGGAGACGCCCTGTAAATATTAACACACTCTCGGGGACCCCCTGTAAATAAAAAAACACTCCCGGGGAGCCCCTGTAAATATTAACACACTCCTGGAGACTCCCTGTAAATATGAACACACTCCCGGGAAACACCTGTAAATATTAACACACTTCCGGGGACCCCCTGTAAATATTAACACACTCCCGGAGACACCCTGTCAATATTAACAGACTCCTGGGGAGCCCCTGTAAATATTAACACACTCCCAGGGACCCCTTGTAAATATTAACACACAACCAGAGAGATCCTGGAAATATTAACACACTCCCGGGGACCCCCTGTAAATATTAACACACTCCCGGGTACCCCCTGTAGATATTAACACACTCCTGGAGACCTCCCGTAAATATTAACGTAATCCCGGGGACCCCCTGTAAATATTAAAACACTCCCGGAGACCTCCTGTAAATATTAACACACGCCCGGGAATCCCCTCTAAATATTAACACACACCCAGAGACCCCCTGTAAAGATTAACACACTCCCAGAGACATCCTGTAAATATCAACACACTCCTGGAGACGCCCTGTAAATAGTAACACACTCCCGGGGAGCCCCTGTAAATATTAACACACTCCCGGGAACAGCCTGTAAATATTAACACACTCCTGGGGACGCTATTTAAATATTAACACACTCCCGGAGACACCCTGTAAATATTAACACACTCCCGGTGACGCCCTATAAATATTAACACACTTCCGGAGACTCCCTGTAAATATTAACACGCTCCTGGGGGCCCCTTGTAAATATTAACACACTCCCGGGGACACCCTGTAAATATTAACACACTTCCGGGGAGCCCCTGTACATATTAACACACTCCCGGGGAGCCTCTGTAAATATTAACACATTCCTGGAGACGCCCTGCAAAGATTACCACACTCCCGGGAACACACTGTAAATATTAACACATTCCTGGAGACGCCCTACAAAGATTAACACACTCCCGGGAACACACTGTAAATATTAACACACTCCCGGGAAAACCCTGTAAATATTAACACACTCCCAGGGACGCCTTTTAAATATTAACACACTCCCGGAGACACCCTGTAAATATTAACACACTCCCGGTGACGCCCTGTAAATATTAACACACTTCCGGAGACCCCCTGTAAATATTAACACACTCCCGGGGAACCCCTGTAAATATTAACACACTCCCGGGAACAGCCTGTAAATATTAACACACTCCTGGGGACGCTATTTAAATATTAACACACTCCCGGAGACACCCTGTAAATATTAACACAGTCCCGGTGACGCCCTGTAAATATTAACACACTCCCGGAGACACCCTGTAAATATTAACACACTCCCGGAGACACCCGGTAAATATTAACACTCTCCCGGGGACACCCTGTAAATATTAACACACTCCCGGGAACCCCCTGTAAATATTAACACACTCCCGGGGATGACCTGTAAATATTAACACACTTCCGGAGATGCCCTGTAAATATTAACACACAGCTGGAGACAACCTGTAAATATTAACACGCTCCCGGGGTCCCCCTGTAAATATTAACACACTTCCGGAGACACCCTGTAAATATCAACACACTCCCGGGAACAGCCTGTAAATATTAACACACTCCTGGGGACGCTATTTAAATATTAACACACTCCCGGAGACATCCTGTAAATATTAACACACTTCCGGCGACGCCCTGTAAATATTAACACACTCCCGGAGACACCCAGTAAATATTAACACACTCCCGGAGACACCCTGTAAATATTAACACACTCCCGGTGACGCACTGTAAATATTAACACACTTCCGGAGACGCCCTGTAAATATTAACACACTCCCGGGGACCCCCTGTAAATATTGACACACTCCCAGGGAACCCCTGTAAATATTAACACACTCCCGGAGATGCCCTGTAAAAATTAACACACTCCCGGAGACGCCCTGTAAATATTAACACACTCCCAGGGAGACCCTGTAAATATTAACACACTCACGGAGACATCCTGTAAATATTAACACACTCACGGGGAGCCACTGTAAAAATTAACACACTCCCGGAGATGCCCTGTAAATATTAACACACTCCCAGGGAGACCCTGTAAAAATTAACACACTCCCGGGGAGCCCCTGTAAATATTAACACACTCCCGGGGAGCCCCTGTAAATATTAACACACTCCTGGAGACGCCCTGTAAATATCAACACATTTCCGGTGACCCCTCTAACTATTAACAGCCCCGGAGACACCCTGTAAATATCAACACATTGCCGGAGACCCCCCTGTAAATATTAACATGCAGCTGGAGACTACCTGTAAATATTAACACGCTCCCGGGGTCCCCCTGTAAATATTAACACACTCCTGGAGACCCCCTGTAAATATTAACACACTCCCGGGGACCCCTTGTAAAAAATTAACACACTCCCGGGGAACGCCTGTAAATATTAACACACTCCCGGGGAGACCCTGTAAATATTCACAGACACCTGGGGAACCCCTGTAAATATTAACACACTCCTGGGGACACCCTGTAAATATTAACACACTCCCGGGGAGACCCTGTAAATATTAACACACTCCCGGGGACCCCCTATAAATATTAACAAACTCACGGAGACCCCCTGTAAATATTAACACACTCCTGGTGACGCCCTGTAAATATTAACACACTCCCGCAGATGCCCTGTAAATATTAACACACACATGGGGACACCCTGTAAGTATTAACACACTCCCGGAGACACCCTGTAAATATTAACACACTCCCGGAGACACCCTGTAAATATTAACACACTCCAGGAGACACGTTGTAAATATTAACACCCCCGGAGGCCCCTGTAAATATTAACGCACTCATGGGAAACCCCTGTAAATATTAACACACTCCAGGAGACACGCTGTAAATATTAACACCCCCGGAGACACCTTGTAAATATGAACACATTGCCGGAGACCCCCGTGTAAATATTAACACTCTCCCGGGGAGCCCCTGTAAATATTAACACATTCCCGGGGAAACCATGTAAATATTAACACACTCCCGGGGAGGCCCTGTAAATATTAACACACTCCCAGAGACACCCTGTCAATATTAACACACTCCCGGAAACCCCCTGTAAATATAAAAGCACTCCCGGGGTACCCCTGCAAATATTAACACATTCCCGGGGACCTGCTGTAAATATTAACACACTCCCAGATACATCCTGTAAATATTAACACACTGCCGGAGACACCCTGTAAATATTAACACACTCCCGGTGACGCACTGTAAATATTAACACACTTCCGGAGACACCCTGTAAATATTAACACACTCCCGGAGACGCCATGTAAATATTAACACACTCCCAGGGAGACCCTGTAAATATTAACACACTCACGGAGACACCCTGTAAATATTAACACACTCACGGAGACAACCTGTAAATATTAACACACTCCCGGGTACACCCTGTAAATATTAACACACTCCCAGGGACCCCCTATAAATATTAACAAACTCACGGAGACCCCCTGTAAATATTAACACACTCCCGGGGAGCCCCTGAAAATATTAACACACACCCGGGGAGCCCCTGTAAATATTAACATACTCCTGGGGAGACCCTGTAAAAATTAACACACTCCCGGCGAGCCCCTTTAAATATTAACACACTCCCGGGGAGAACCTGTAAATATTAACACACTCCAGGAGACACCCTGTAAATATCAATACATTTCCGGAGACCCCTGTAACAATTAACAGCCCTGGCGACACCCTGTAAATATCAACACATTGCCGGAGACCCCCCTGTAAATATTAACACACAGCTGGAGACAACCTGTAAATATTAACACGCTCCCGGGGTCCCCCTGTAAATATTAACACATCCTGGAGACCCCCTGTAAATATTAACACACTCCCGGGGAGCCCCTGTAAATATTAACACACTCCCGGAGACACCCTGTATATATTAACACACTCCCGGGGACCCACTGTAAACATTAACCCACTTCCGGAGACACCCTGTAAATATCAACACACTCCCGGGAACAGCCTGTAAATATTAACACACTCCTGGGGACGCTATTTAAATATTAACACACTCCCGGAGACATCCTGTAAATCTTAACACACTTCCGGTGACGCCCTGTAAATATTAACACACTCCCGGAGACACCCAGTAAATATTAACACACTCCCGGAGACACCTTGTAAATATTAACACACTCCCGGTGACGCACTGTAAATATTAACACACTTCCGGAGACGCCCTGTAAATAAAAACACACTCCCGGGGACCCCCTGTAAATACTGACACACTCCCAGGGAACCCCTGTAAATATTAACACACTCCCGGAGATGCCCTGTAAAAATGAACACACTCACGGAGACACCCTGTAAATATTAACACACTCACGGAGACACCCTGTAAATATTAACACACTACCGGGTACACCCTGTAAATATTAACACACTCCCTGGGACCCCCTATAAATATTAACAAACTCACGGAGACCCCCTGTAAATATTAACACACTCCCGGGAAGCCCCTGTAAATATTAACACACACCCGGGGAACCACTGTAAATATTAACACACTCCTGGGGAGACCCTGTAAAAATTAACACACTCCCGGGGAGCCCAGGTAAATATTAACACACTCCCGGGGAGCCCCTGTAAATAGTAACACCCTCCTGGAGACGCCCTGTAAATATCAACACATTTCCGGAGACCCCTGTAACTATTAACAGCCCCGGAGACACCCTGTAAATATCAACACATTGCCGGAGACCCCCCTGTAAATATTAACACACAGCTGGAGACTACCTGTAAATATTAACACGCTCCCGGGGTCCCCCTGTAAATATTAACACACTCCTGGAGACCCCCTGTAAATATTAACACACTCCTGGGGAGCCCCTGTAAATATTAACACACTCCCGGGGACGCCCTGTAAATATTAACACACTCTCGGAGACCCCCAGTAAATATAAACACACTCCCGGGGAGCCCCTGTAAATATTAACACACTTCCAGAGACACCCTTTAAATATTAACATATTCCCGGGAAGCCCTGTAAATATTATCACACTCCTGGAGACGCCCTGTAAATATTAACACACTCTCGGGGACCCCCTGTAAATAAAAAAACACTCCCCGGGAGCCCCTGTAAATATTAACACACTCCTGGAGACTCCCTGTAAATATGAACACACTCCCGGGAAACACCTGTAAATATTAACACACTTCCGGGGACCCCCTGTAAATATTAACACACTCCCGGAGACACCCTGTCAATATTAACAGACTCCTGGGGAGCCCCTGTAAATATTAACACACTCCCAGGGACCCCTTGTAAATATTAACACACAACCAGAGAGATCCTGGAAATATTAACACACTCCCGGGGACCCCCTGTAAATATTAACACACTCCCGGGGACCTCCTGTAGATATTAACACACTCCTGGAGACTTCCCGTAAATATTAACGTAAACCCGGGGACCCCCTGTAAATATTAACACACTCCCGGAGACCTCCTGTAAATATTAACACACTCCCGGGAATCCCCTCTAAATATTAACACACACCCAGAGACCCCCTGTAAAGATTAACACACTCCCAGAGACATCCTGTAAATATCAACACACTCCTGGAGACACCCTGTAAATATTAACACATTCCCGGAGACGCCCTGTAAATAGTAACACACTCCCGGGGAGCCCCTGTAAATATTAACACACTCCCGGAGACCTCCTGTAAATATTAACACACTCCCGGTAATCCCCTCTAAATATTAACACACACCCAGAGACCCCCTGTAAAGATTAACACACTCCCAGAGACATCCTGTAAATATCAACACACTCCTGGAGACACCCTGTAACTATTAACACATTCCCGGAGACGCCCTGTAAATAGTAACACACTCCCGGGGAGCCCCTGTAAATATTAACACACTCCCGGGAACAGCCTGTAAATATAAACACACTCCTGGGGACGCTATTTAAATATTAACACACCCCCGGAGACACCCTGTAAATATTAACACACTCCCGGTGACGCCCTATAAATATTAACACACTTCCGGAGACTCCCTGTAAATATTAACACGCTCCTGGGGTCCCCCTGTAAATATTAACACACTCCCGGGGACACCCTGTAAATATTAACACACTCCCGGAGACACCCTGTAAATATTAACACACTTCCGGGGAGCCCCTGTACATATTAACACACTCCCGGGGAGCCCCTGTAAATATTAACACACTCCGGGAGACACCCTGTAAATATTAACACACTTCCGGGGAGCCCCTGTACATATTAACACACTCCCGGGGAGCCCCTGTAAATATTAACACACTCCCGGGGAGCCCCTGTAAATATTAACAGACTCCCGGGGAGCCCCTGTACATATTAACACACTCCTGGAAACGCCCTGCAAAGATTAACACACTCCCGGGAACACACTGTAAATATTAACACACTCCCGGGAAAACCCTGTAAATATTAACACACTCCCAGGGACGCCTTTTAAATATTAACACACTCCCGGAGACACCCTGTAAATATTAAAACACTCCCGGTGACGCCCTGTAAATATTAACACACTTCCGGAGACCCCCTGTAAATATTAACACACTCCCGGGGAACCCCTGTAAATATTAACACACTCCCGGGAACAGCCTGTAAATATTAACACACTCCTGAGGACGCTATTTAAATATTAACACACTCCCGGAGACACCCTGAAAATATTAACACAGTCCCGGTGACGCCCTGTAAATATTAACACACTCCCGGGGAGCCCCTGTAAATATTAACACACTCCCGGGGAGCCCCTGTACATATTAACACACTCCTGGAAACGCCCTGCAAAGATTAACACACTCCCGGGAACACACTGTAAATATTAACACACTCCCGGGAAAACCCTGTAAATATTAACACACTCCCGGGGACGCCTTTTAAATATTAACACACTCCCGGAGACACCCTGTAAATATTAACACACTCCCGGTGACGCCCTGTAAATATTAACACACTCCCGGGGAATCCCTGTAAATATTAACACACTCCCGGGAACAGCCTGTAAATATTAACACACTCCTGGGGACGCTATTTAAATATTAACACACTCCCGGAGACACCCTGTAAATATCAACACAGTCCCGGTGACGCCCTGTAAATATTAACACACTCCCGGAGACACCCTGTAAATATTAACACACTCCCGGAGACACCCTGTAAATATTAACACTCTCCCGGGGACACCCTGTAAATATTAACACACTCCCGGGAACCCCCTGTAAATATTAACACACTCCCGGTGACGCCCTGTAAATATTAACACACTTCCGGAGATGCCCTGTAAATATTAACACATTGCCGGAGACACCCCTGTAAATATTAACACACAGCTGGAGACAACCTGTAAATATTAACACGCTCCCGGGGTCCCCCTGTAAATATTAACACACTCCTGGAGACCCCCTGTAAATATTAACACACTCCCGGGGAGACCCTGTGAATATTAACACATTCCCGGGGACAACCTGTAAATATTAACACACACCCGGAGACACCCTGTATATATTAACACACTCCCGGGGACCCCCTGTAAATATTAACACATTTCCGGAGACACCCTGTAAATATCAACACACTCCCGGGAACAGCCTGTAAATATTAACAAACTCCTGGGGACGCTATTTAAATATTAACACACTCCCGGAGACATCCTGTAAATATTAACACATTTCCGGTGACGCCCTGTAAATATTAACACACTCCCGGGGAGCCCCTGTAAATATTAACACACTTCCAGAGACACCCTTTAAATATTAACATATTCCCGGGAAGCCCTGTAAATATTAACACACTCCTGGAGACGCCCTGTAAATATTAACACACTCTCGGGGACCCCCTGTAAATAAAAAAACACTCCCCGGGAGCCCCTGTAAATATTAACACACTCCTGGAGACTCCCTGTAAATATGAACACACTCCCGGGAAACACCTGTAAATATTAACACACTTCCGGGGACCCCCTGTAAATATTAACACACTCCCGGAGACACCCTGTCAATATTAACAGACTCCTGGGGAGCCCCTGTAAATATTAACACACTCCCAGGGACCCCTTGTAAATATTAACACACAACCAGAGAGATCCTGGAAATATTAACACACTCCCGGGGACCCCCTGTAAATATTAACACACTCCCGGGGACCTCCTGTAGATATTAACACACTCCTGGAGACTTCCCGTAAATATTAACGTAAACCCGGGGACCCCCTGTAAATATTAACACACTCCCGGAGACCTCCTGTAAATATTAACACACTCCCGGGAATCCCCTCTAAATATTAACACACACCCAGAGACCCCCTGTAAAGATTAACACACTCCCAGAGACATCCTGTAAATATCAACACACTCCTGGAGACACCCTGTAAATATTAACACATTCCCGGAGACGCCCTGTAAATAGTAACACACTCCCGGGGAGCCCCTGTAAATATTAACACACTCCCGGAGACCTCCTGTAAATATTAACACACTCCCGGTAATCCCCTCTAAATATTAACACACACCCAGAGACCCCCTGTAAAGATTAACACACTCCCAGAGACATCCTGTAAATATCAACACACTCCTGGAGACACCCTGTAACTATTAACACATTCCCGGAGACGCCCTGTAAATAGTAACACACTCCCGGGGAGCCCCTGTAAATATTAACACACTCCCGGGAACAGCCTGTAAATATAAACACACTCCTGGGGACGCTATTTAAATATTAACACACCCCCGGAGACACCCTGTAAATATTAACACACTCCCGGTGACGCCCTATAAATATTAACACACTTCCGGAGACTCCCTGTAAATATTAACACGCTCCTGGGGTCCCCCTGTAAATATTAACACACTCCCGGGGACACCCTGTAAATATTAACACACTCCCGGAGACACCCTGTAAATATTAACACACTTCCGGGGAGCCCCTGTACATATTAACACACTCCCGGGGAGCCCCTGTAAATATTAACACACTCCGGGAGACACCCTGTAAATATTAACACACTTCCGGGGAGCCCCTGTACATATTAACACACTCCCGGGGAGCCCCTGTAAATATTAACACACTCCCGGGGAGCCCCTGTAAATATTAACAGACTCCCGGGGAGCCCCTGTACATATTAACACACTCCTGGAAACGCCCTGCAAAGATTAACACACTCCCGGGAACACACTGTAAATATTAACACACTCCCGGGAAAACCCTGTAAATATTAACACACTCCCAGGGACGCCTTTTAAATATTAACACACTCCCGGAGACACCCTGTAAATATTAAAACACTCCCGGTGACGCCCTGTAAATATTAACACACTTCCGGAGACCCCCTGTAAATATTAACACACTCCCGGGGAACCCCTGTAAATATTAACACACTCCCGGGAACAGCCTGTAAATATTAACACACTCCTGAGGACGCTATTTAAATATTAACACACTCCCGGAGACACCCTGAAAATATTAACACAGTCCCGGTGACGCCCTGTAAATATTAACACACTCCCGGGGAGCCCCTGTAAATATTAACACACTCCCGGGGAGCCCCTGTACATATTAACACACTCCTGGAAACGCCCTGCAAAGATTAACACACTCCCGGGAACACACTGTAAATATTAACACACTCCCGGGAAAACCCTGTAAATATTAACACACTCCCGGGGACGCCTTTTAAATATTAACACACTCCCGGAGACACCCTGTAAATATTAACACACTCCCGGTGACGCCCTGTAAATATTAACACACTCCCGGGGAATCCCTGTAAATATTAACACACTCCCGGGAACAGCCTGTAAATATTAACACACTCCTGGGGACGCTATTTAAATATTAACACACTCCCGGAGACACCCTGTAAATATCAACACAGTCCCGGTGACGCCCTGTAAATATTAACACACTCCCGGAGACACCCTGTAAATATTAACACACTCCCGGAGACACCCTGTAAATATTAACACTCTCCCGGGGACACCCTGTAAATATTAACACACTCCCGGGAACCCCCTGTAAATATTAACACACTCCCGGTGACGCCCTGTAAATATTAACACACTTCCGGAGATGCCCTGTAAATATTAACACATTGCCGGAGACACCCCTGTAAATATTAACACACAGCTGGAGACAACCTGTAAATATTAACACGCTCCCGGGGTCCCCCTGTAAATATTAACACACTCCTGGAGACCCCCTGTAAATATTAACACACTCCCGGGGAGACCCTGTGAATATTAACACATTCCCGGGGACAACCTGTAAATATTAACACACACCCGGAGACACCCTGTATATATTAACACACTCCCGGGGACCCCCTGTAAATATTAACACATTTCCGGAGACACCCTGTAAATATCAACACACTCCCGGGAACAGCCTGTAAATATTAACAAACTCCTGGGGACGCTATTTAAATATTAACACACTCCCGGAGACATCCTGTAAATATTAACACATTTCCGGTGACGCCCTGTAAATATTAACACACTCCCGGAGACACCCAGTAAATATTAACACACTCCCGGAGACACCCTGTAAATATTAACATACTCCCGGTGACGCACTGTAAATATTAACACACTTCCGGAGACACCCTGTAAATATTAACACACTCCCGGGTAACCCCTGTAAATATTGACACACTCCCAGGGAACCCCTGTAAATATTAACACACTCCCGGGGAGCCACTGTAAAAATTAACACACTCCCGGAGACACCCTGTAAATATTAACACACTCACGGAGACACCCTGTAAATATTAACACACTCCCGGGTACACCCTGTAAATATTAACACACTCCCTGGGACCCCTATAAATATAAAAAAAACTCACGGAGACCCCCTGTAAATATTAACACACTCCTGGGGAACCCCTGTAAATATTAACACACTCCTGGGGAGACCCTGTAAAAATTAACACACTCCCGGGGACACCCTGTAAATATTAACACACTCCCGGTGAGCCCCTGTAAATATTAACACCCTCCTGGAGACGCCCTGTAAATATCAACACATTTCCGGAGACCCCTGTAACTATTAACAGCCCCGGAGACACCCTGTAAATATCAACACATTGCCGGAGACCCCCCTGTAAATATTAACACACAGCTGGAGACTACCTGTAAATATTAACACGCTCCCGGGGTCCCCCTATAAATATTAACCACTCCTGGAGACCCCCTGTAAATATTAACACACTCCTGGGGAGCCCCTGTGAATATTAACACACTCCCGGGGACGCCCTGTAAATATTAACACACTCCCGGGGAGCCCCTGTAAATATTAACGCACTCCCGGGGACCCCTTGTAAAAAATTAACACACTCCCGGGGAACCCCTGTAAATATTAACACACTCTCGGGGAGACCCTGTAAATATTCACACACACCTGGGGAACCCCTGTAAATATTAACACACTCCCGGGGAGCCCCTGTAAATATTAACACACTCTCGGGAAGACCCTGTAAATATTAACACACTCCAGGAGACACGCTGTAAATATTAACACACTCCCGGGGACACCTTGTAAATATTAACACACTCCAGGAGACACGCTGTAAATATTAACACCCCCGGAGACACCTTGTAAATATGAACACATTGCCGGAGACCCCCCTGTAAATATTAACACTCTCCCGGGGAGCCCCTGTAAATATTAACACACTCCCGGGGACACGCTGTAAATATTAACAAACTCCCGGGGACCCCCTGTAAATATTAACACACTCCCGGGGACACCCAGTAAATATTAACACACTCCCGGAGACCCCGTGTAAATATTAATACACTCCCGGGGAGACCCTGTAAATACAAACACACTTCCGGAGACCCCTTGTAAATATTAACACACTCCCGGAGACACCCTGTAAATGTTAACACCCTCCCGGGGACATCCTGTAAATACTAACACAATCCCAGAGACCGCGTGTAAATATTAACACACTCCCGGGGACCCCCTGTAAATATTAACACATTTCCGGAGACACCCTGTAAATATCAACACACTCCCGGGAACAGCCTGTAAATATTAACAAACTCCTGGGGACGCTATTTAAATATTAACACACTCCCGGAGACATCCTGTAAAGATTAACACATTTCCGGTGACGCCCTGTAAATATTAACACACTCCCGGAGACACCCAGTAAATATTAACACACTCCCGGAGACACCCTGTAAATATTAACATACTCCCGGTGACGCACTGTAAATATTAACACACTTCCGGAGACACCCTGTACATATTAACACACTCCCGGGTAACCCCTGTAAATATTGACACACTCCCAGGGAACCCCTGTAAATATTAACACACTCCCGGGGAGCCACTGTAAAAATTAACACACTCCCGGAGACACCCTGTAAATATTAACACACTCACGGAGACACCCTGTAAATATTAACACACTCCCGGGTACACCCTGTAAATATTAACACACTCCCTGGGACCCCCTATAAATATAAAAAAAACTCACGGAGACCCCCTGTAAATATTAACACACTCCCGGGGAACCCCTGTAAATATTAACACACTCCTGGGGAGACTCTGTAAAAATTAACACACTCCCGGGGACACCCTGTAAATATTAACACACTCCCGGTGAGCCCCTGTAAATATTAACACCCTCCTGGAGACGCCCTGTAAATATCAACACATTTCCGGAGACCCCTGTAACTATTAACAGCCCCGGAGACACCCTGTAAATATCAACACATTGCCGGAGACCCCCCTGTAAATATTAACACACAGCTGGAGACTACCTGTAAATATTAACACGCTCCCGGGGTCCCCCTATAAATATTAACCACTCCTGGAGACCCCCTGTAAATATTAACACACTCCTGGGGAGCCCCTGTGAATATTAACACACTCCCGGGGACGCCCTGTAAATATTAACACACTCCCGGGGAGCCCCTGTAAATATTAACGCACTTCCGGGGACCCCTTGTAAAAAATTAACACTCTCCCGGGGAGCCCCTGTAAATATTAACACACTCCCGGGGAGACCCTGTAAATATTAACACACTCCCGGGGAGACCCTATAAATATTAACACACTCCCAGGGACCCCCTATAAATATTAACAAACTCACGGAGACCCCCTGTAAATATTAACACACTCCTGGTGACGCCCTGTAAGAATTAACACACTCCCGCAGATGCCCTGTAAATATTAACACACTCACGGGGACACCCTGTAAATATTAACACACTCCAGGAGACACGCTGTAAATATTAACACACTCCCGGGGACACCTTGTAAATATTAACACACTCCAGGAGACACGCTGTAAATATTAACACCCCCGGAGACACCTTGTAAATATGAACACATTGCCGGAGACCCCCCTGTAAATATTAACACTCTCCCGGGGAGCCCCTGTAAATATTAACACACTCCCGGGGAGACCCTGTAAATATTAACACACTCACGGAGACACCCTGTAAATATTAACACACTCCCGGAGATGCCCTATAAATATTAACACACTCACGGGGTCCCCCTGTAAATATTAACACACTCCCGGAGACACCCTGTAAATATTAACACACACCCGGAGACCCCCTGTAAATATTAACACACACCCGGAGACCCCCTGTAAATATTAACACACTCCCGGGCACCCCTGTAAATATTAACACACTACCGGAGATCCCCTGTAAATATTAACACACTCCCGGGGACACCCTGTAAATATTAACACACTCCCGGGGACACCACCTGTAAACATTAACACACTCCCGGGGAAACCACCTGTAAATATTAACACACACCTGGGTACACCCTGCAAATATTAACACACTCCCGGGGACACCCTGTAAATATTAACACACTCCCGGGGACACCCTGTAAATATTAACACACTCCCGGAAACACCGTGTAATTATTAACACACTCCCGGGGACCCCCTGTAAATATTAACACACTCCCGGGGCGCCCCTGTAAATATTAACACACTCCCGGGGACACCCTGTAAATATTAACACACACCCAGGAAACCCCTGTAAATATCAACACACACCCAGAGACCCGCTGTAAATATTAACACACTCCCGGAGACACCCTGTCAATATTAACACACTCCTGGGGAGCTACTGTAAATATTAACACACTCCCGGGAAAAACTGTAAATATTAACGCACAACCGGGGACCCCCTGTAAATATTAACACACACGGGGACCGCCTGTAAATATTAACACACTCCCGGGGACCCCCTGTAAATATTAACACACTTCCGGAGACCACCTGTAAATATCAACACATTCCCGGGAACAGCCTGTAAATATTAACAAACTCCTGGGGACGCTATTGAAATATTAACACACTCCGGGGAGACCCTGTAAATATTAACACACTCCCGGCGAGACCCTGTAAAAATTAACACACTCCCGCAGATGCCCTGTAAATATTAACACACTCACGAGGACCCCCTGCAACTATTAACACACTCCAGGAGACACGCTGTAAATATTAACATCCCCGGAGACCCCTGTAAATATGAACACACTCACGGGGACCCCCTGTAAATATTAACACACTCCAGGAGACACGCTGTAAATATTAACACCCCCGGAGACACCTTGTAAATATGAACACATTGCCGGAGAACCCCCTGTAAATATTAACACACTCCCGGGGCCACCCTGTAAATATTAACACACTCCTGGGGAACCCCTGTAAATATTAACACACACCCGGGGACCCCCTGTAAATATTAACACACTCCCGGAGACACCCTGTCAATATTAACATACTCCTGGAAACCCCCTGTAAATATTAACACACTCCCGGGGACCCCCTGTAAATATTAACACACTCCTGGAGACCTCCTGTAAATATTAACACACTCCCGGAGACCTCCTGTAAATATTAACACACTCCCGGGAATTCCCTCTAAATATTAACACACACCCAGAGACCCCCTGTAAAGATTAACACACTCCCAGAGACATCCTGTAAATATCAACACACTCCTGGAGACGCCCTGTAAATATTAACACATTCCCGGAGACGCCCTGTAAATAGTAACACACTCCCGGGGAGCCCCTGTAAATATTAACACACTCCCGGGAACAGCCTGTAAATATTAACACACTCCTGGGGACGCTATTTAAATATTAACACACTCCCGGAGACACCCTGTAAATATTAACACACTCCCGGTGACGCCCTATAAATATGAACACACTTCCAGAGACGCCCTGTAAATATTAACATACTTCCGGAGACTCCCTGTAAATATTAACACGCTCCTGGGGTCCCCCTGTAAATATTAACACACTCCCGGGGACACCCTGTAAATATTAACACACTCCTGGAGACGCCCTGTAAATATTAACACACTTCCGGGGAGCCCCTGTAAATATTAACACACTCCTGGAGACGCCCTGTAAATATTAACACACTCCCGGGGACACCCTGTAAATATTAACACACTCCCAGGGACGCTATTTAAATATTAACACACTCCCGGAGACACCCTGTAAATATTAACACACACCCGGAGACCCCCTGTAAATATTAACACACTCCCGGGCACCCCTGTAAATATTAACACACTCACAGGGAGCCCCTTTAAATATTAAAACACTCCCGGGGACACCCTGTAAATATTAACACACTCCCGGAGACACACTGTAAATATTAACACACTCCCGGAGATGCCCTATAAATATTAACACACTCACGGGGTCCCCCTGTAAATATTAACACACTCCCGGGGACACCCTGTAAATATTAACACACTCCCGGAGATGCCCTATAAATATTAACACACTCACGGGGTCCCCCTGTAAATATTAACACACTCCCGGGGAGCCCCTGTAAATATTAACACACTCCCGGGGAGCCCCTATAAATATTAAAACACTCCCGGGCACCCCTGTAAATATTAACACACTCCCGGGGAGCCCCTATAAATATTAAAACACTCCCGGGGACACCCTGTAAATATTAACACACTCCCGGGGAGACCTCCTGTAAACATTAACACACTCCCGGGGAAACCACCTGTAAATATTAACACACTCCCGGGTACACCCTGCAAATATTAACACACTCCCGGGGACCCCCTGTAAATATTAACGCATTCCCGGGGACCCCCTGTAATTATTAACACACTCCCGGGGACCCCCTGTAAATATTAACGCACTCCGGGGGACCCCCAGTAAATATTAACACACTCCCGAGGAGACCACCTGTAAATATGAACACACTGCTGGGAACCCCCTGTAAATATTAACACACTCCCGGGGACCCGCTGAAAATATTAACACACTCCCGAGGAGACCACCTGTAAATATGAACACACTGCTGGGAACCCCCTGTAAATATTAACACACTCCCGGGAACCCCCTGTAAATATGAACACACTCCTGGGGACACCCTGTAAATATTAACACACTCCCGGGAACCCCCTGTAAATATTAACACACTCCTGGGGACACCCTGTAAATATTAACACACTCCCGGGAACCCCCTGTAAATATTAACACACTCCTGGGGACACCCTGTAAATATTAACACACTCCCGGGGAGCCCCTGTAAATATTAACGCACTCCTGGAGACACCCTGTAAATATTAACACACTCCCGGAGACCCCCTGTAAATATTAACACACTCCCGGGGACCCCCTGTAAATATTAACGCACTCCTGGAGACACCCTGTAAATATTAACACACTCCCGGTGACGCCCTGTTAATATTAACACACTCCCGGGGACACGCTGTAAATATTAACACACTCCCGGGGACCCCTTGTAAAAAATTAACACACTCCCGGGGAACCCCTGTAAATATTAACACACTCCCGGGGAGGCCCTGTAAATATTAACACACTCCAGGGGAACCACTGTAAATATTAACACACTCCGGGGACACCCTGTAAATATTAACACACTCCCGGAGACACCCTGTAAAAATTAACACACTCCCGCAGATGCCCTGTAAATATTAACACACTCACGGGGACCCCCTGTAAATATTAACACACTCCAGGAGACACGCTGTAAATATTAAGACCCCCGGAGACACCTTGTAAATATGAACACACTCCCGGAGAGCCCCCTGTAAATATTAACACACTCCCAGGGACACCCTGTAAATATTAACACACTCCTGGGGAACCCCTGTAAATATTAACACACTCCCGGGGACCCCCTGTAAATATTAACACACTCCCGGAGACACCCTGTCAATATTAACACACTCCCGGAGACCTCGTGTAAATATTAACACACTCCCAGAGACATCCTGTAAATATTAACACACTCCCAGAGACACTCTGTCAATATTAACACAATCCTGGGGACCCACTGTAAATATTAACACACATACGGAGACACCCGGTAAATATTAACACGCTCCCGGAGACACGCTGTAAATATTAACACACTCCCGGGCACCCCTGTAAATATTAACACACTCCCGGGGAGCCCCTATAAATATTAAAACACTCCCGGGCACCCCTGTAAATATTAACGCACTCCCGGGGAGCCCCTATAAATATAAAAACACTCCCGGGGACACCCTGTAAATATTAACATACTCCCGGGGAGACACTGTAAATATTAACACACTCTCGGAGACCCCCTGTAAATATTAACGCATTCCCGGGGACCCCCTGTAATTATTAACACACTCCCGGGGACCCGCTGTAAATATTAACACACTCCCGAGGAGACCAACTGTAAATATGAACACACTGCTGGGAACCCCCTGTAAATATTAACACAATCCCGGGAACCCCCTGTTAATATTAACACACTCCCGGGGACCCCCTGTAAATATTAACACACTCCCGGGGACACCCTGTAAATAGTAACACACTCCTGGAGACACCCTGTAAATATTAACACACTCCCGGGGAGGCCCTGTAAATATTAACACACTCCAGGGGAACCACTGTAAATATTAACACACTCCGGGGAGGCCCTGTAAATATTAACACACTCCCGGAGACCCCCTGTAAATATTAACACACTCACGGGGACCCCCTGTAAATATTAACACACTCCAGGAGACACGCTGTAAATATTAACATCCCCGGAGACCCCTGTAAACATTAACACACTCACGGGGATCCCCTGTAAATATTAACACACTCCAGGAGACACGCTGTAAATATTAAGACCCCCGGAGACACCTTGTAAATATGAACACACTCCCGGAGAGCCCCCTGTAAATATTAACACACTCCCAGGGCCACCCTGTAAATATTAACACACTCCTGGGGAACCCCTGTAAATATTAACACACTCCCGGGGACCGCCTGTAAATATTAACACACTCCCGGAGACACCCTGTCAATATTAACACAGTCCTGGAGACACCCTGTAAATATTAACACACTCCCGGAGACACCCTGTAAATATTAACACACTCCCAGAGACATCCTGTAAATATTAACACTCTTCTGGTGATGCCCTGTAAATATTAACACACTCCTGGGGACGCTATTTAAATATTAACACACTCCCGGAGACATCCTGTAAATATTAACACTCTTCCGGTGAGGCCCTGTAAATATTAACACACTCCCGGAGACACCCAGTAAATATTAACACACTCCCGGAGACACCCTGTAAATATTAACACACTCCCGGGGACACCCTGTAAATATTAACACACTCCCAGAGATCCCCTGTAAATATTAACACACTCCCAGGGACCCCCTGTAAATATTAACACACTCCCGATGACGCACTAAATATTAACACACTTCCGGAGACGCCCTGTAAATATTCACACACTCCCAGGGACCCCCTGTAAATATTAACACACTCCCAGGGAACGCCTGTAAATATTAACACACTCCCAGGGAGACCCTGTAAATATTAACACACTCACGGAGACACCCTGTAAATATCAACACACTCATGGAGACACCCTGTAAATATTAACACACTCCCGGGAAGCCCCTGAAAATATTAACACACTCCCGGGGAGCCCCTGTAAATATTAACACACTCTCGGGGAGCCCCTGTAAATATTAACACACTCCAGGAGACACGCTGTAAATATTAACATCCCCGGAGACCCCTGTAAATATTAACACACTCACGGGGACACCCTGTAAATATTAACACACTCCCGGGGACACCCTGTAAATATTAACACACTCCCAGGGAGCCCCTGTAAATATTAACACACTCCAGGAGACCCCTGTAAATATTAACACACTCCCGGGGACACCCTGTAAATATTAACACACTCCCGGGGACCCCCTGTAAATATTAACACACTACCGGGGTGAACCTGTAAATATTAACACACTCCTGGAGACACCCTGTAATATTAACACACTCCCGGAGATGCCCTGTAAATATTAACACACTCCTGGAGACACCCAGTAAATATTAACACACTCCCGGAGACACCCTGTAAATATTAACACACTCCCGGGGACACCCTGTAAATATTAACACACTCCCAAAGATCCCCTGTAAATATTAACACACTCCCAGGGACCCCCTGTAAATATTAACACACTCCCGATGACGCACTGTAAATATTAACACACTTCCGGAGACGCCCTGTAAATATTAACACACTCCCAGGGAACCCCTGTAAATATTAACACACTCCCGGAGATGCCCTGTAAATATTAACACACTCCCAGGGAGACCCTGTAAATATTAACACACTCCCGGAGACACCCTGTAAATATTAACACACTCCCGGGGAGACCCTGTAAATATTAACACACTCCCGGGGACACCCTGTAAATATCAACACACTCATGGAGACACCCTGTAAATATTAACACACTCCCGGGAACCGCCTGTAAATATTAACACACTCCCTGGGATCCCCTATAAATATTAACAAACTCACGGAGACCCCCTGTAAATATTAACACACTCCCGGGAAGCCCCTGTAAATATTAACACACTCCCGGGGACACCCTGTAAATATTAACACACTCCTGGGGAGCCCCTGTAAATATTAACAGACTCCAGGAGACCCCTGTAAATATTAACACACTCCCGGGGACACCCTGTAAATATTAACACACTCCCGGGGACCCCCTGTAAATATTAACACACTCCCGGGGTGAACCTGTAAATATTAACACAATCCTGGAGACACCCTGCAAATATTAACACACTCCCGGGGACACCCTGTAAATATTAACACACTCCCGGGGAGACCCTGTAAATATTAACACACTCACGGGGACCCCCTGCAAATATTAACACAATCCAGGAGACCCGCTGTAAATATTAACAGCACCGGAGACACCCTGTAAACATTAACACGCACCCGGGGAGCCCCTGTAAATATTAACACACTCCTGGAGACACCCTGTAAATATTAACACACTCCTGGAGACGACCTGTAAATATTAACACACTCCCGGGGAACCCCTGGAAATATTAACACACTCCCGGGGAGCCCCTGTAAAAATTAACACACTCCCGGGGAGCCACTGTAAATATTAACACACTCCCGGGAAGCCCCCGTAAATATTAACACACTCCCGGGGAGCCCCTGTAAATATTAACACACTCCCGGGGAGCCCCTGTAAAAATTAACACACTCCCGGAGGCGCCCTGTAAATATTAACACACTCCCAGGGACACCCTGTAAATACTAACACACTCACGGAGACACCCTGTAAATATTAACACACTCCCGGGTACCACCAGTAAATATTAACACACTCCCGGGGAGTCCCTGTAAATATTAACACACTCCCGGAGAGCCCCTGTAAATATTAACACACTACCGGGGAGCCCCTGTAAATATTAACACACTCCCGGGAACACCCTGTAAATATCAACACACTCTCGGGGAGCCCCTGTAAATATTAACACACTCCCGGAGACCCCCTGTAAATATTAACACACTCCCGGAGAGCCCCTGTAAATATTAACACACTACCGGGGAGCCCCTGTAAATATTAACACACTCCTGGGAACACCCTGTAAATATCAATACACTCCCGGGGAGCCACTGTAAATATTAACACACTCCTGGAGACGCCCTGTAAATATCAACACATTTCCGGAGACCCCCTGTAAATATAAACACACTATCGCAGACACCCTGTAGATATTAACACACTCACGGGGACCCCCTGTAAATATAAACACACTCCCGGGGAGCCCCTGTAAATATTAACACACTCCCGGGAAACCCATGTAAATATAAACACAGTCCCGCAGACCCCCTGTAAATATTAACACACACCCGGAGACCCCCTGTAAATATTTACACACTCCCGGGCACCCCTGTAAATATTAACACACTCCAGGAGACCCCTGTAAATATCAACACACTCATGGAGACACCCTGTAAATATTAACACTCTCCCGGGAAGCCCCTGTAAATATTAACACACTCCCTGGGATCCCCTATAAATATTAACAAACTCACGGAGACCCCCTGTAAATATTAACACACTCCCGGAGACCCCCTGTAAATATTAACACACTCCCGGGAAGCCCCTGTAAATATTAACACACTCCCGGGGACACCCTGTAAATATTAACACACTCCTGGGGAGCCCCTGTAAATATTAACACACTCCAGGAGACCCCTGTAAATATTAACACACTCCCGGGGACACCCTGTAAATATTAACACACTCCCGGGGACCCCCTGTAAATATTAACACACTCCCGGGGTGAACCTGTAAATATTAACACACTCCTGGAGACACCCTGCAAATATTAACACACTCCTGGGGACAACCTGTAAATATTAACACACTCCCGGGGAGACCCTGTACATATTAACACACTCCCGGCGTGAACCTGTAAATATTAACACACTCCTGGAGACACCCTGTAAATATTAACACACTCCCGGAGATGCCCTGTAAATATTAACACACTCCTGGAGACACCCAGTAAATATTAACACACTCCCGGAGACACCCTGTAAATATTAACACACTCCCGGGGACACCGTGTAAATATTAACACACTACCAGAGATCCCCTGTAAATATTATCACACTCCCAGGGACCCCCTGTAAATATTAACACACTCCCGATGACGCACTGTAAATATTAACACACTTCCGGAGACGCCCTGTAAATATTAACACACTCCCGGGGACCCCCTGTAAATATTGACACACTCCCAGGGAACCCCTGTAAATATTAACACACTCCCGGAGATGCCCTGTAAATATTAACACACTCCCAGGGAGACCCTGTAAATATTAACACACTCACGGAGACACCCTGTAAATATCAACACACTCATGGAGAACCCTGTAAATATTAACACATTCCTGGGGACCCCCTGTAAATATTAAAACACTCCCGGGGAGACGCTGTAAAAATTAACACACTCCCGGGGAGCTCCTGTAAATATTAACACACAACCGGGGAGCCCCTGTAAATATTAACACACTCCCGGGGAGCACCTGTAAATATTAACACACTCCCGGATACGCCCTGTAAATATTAACACACTGCCAGGGAGACCCAGTAAATATTAACACACTCACGGAGATACTCTGTAAATACTAACACACTCACGGAAACACCCTGTAAATATTAACACACTCCTGGGTACCCCCTGTAAATATTAACACACTCCCAGGGATCCCCTGTAAATATTAACACACTCACGGGGACCCCCTGCAAATATTAACACACTCCAGGAGACCCGCTGTAAATATTAACACCACCAGAGACACCCTGTAAATATTAACACGCTCCCGGGGTCCCACTGTAAATATTAACACACTCCCGGGGAGCCCCTGTAAATATTAACACACTCCCGGGGACACCCTGTAAATATTAACACATTCCTGGAGACACCCTGTAAATACTAACACACTCCTGGAGACGACCTGTAAATATTAACACACTCCCTGAGACCCCCTGTAAATATTAACTTAATCCCAGGAAGCCCCTGTAAATATTAACACACTCCTGAAGACGCCCTGTAAATATTAACACACTCCCGGTGATGCCCTGTAAATATTAACACACTCCCGGAGACGCCCTGTAAATATTAACAAACTTCCGGAGACCCCCTGTAAATATTAACACACTCCCGGGGAACCCCTGTAAATATTAACACACACCCGGAGACACCCTGTAAATATTAACACACTCCCGGAGACACCCTGTAAATATTAACACACTCCCGGAACCCACTGTAAATATTAACACACTCACGGAGACAACCTGTAAATATTAACACACTCCCGGGGACACCCTGTAAAAATTAACACACTCCCGGGGACCCCTGTAAATATTAACACACTTCCGGAGACGCCCTGTAAATATTAACACACTCCCGGGGAGCCCCTGTAAATATTAATACACTCCTGGGGAACCCCTGTAAACATTAACACACTCCCAGGGAGACCCCGTAAAAATTAACACACTCCCGGGGAGCCTCTGTAAATATTAACACACTCCCGGGAAGCCCCTGTAAATATTAACACACTCCCGGGGAGCCCCTGTAAATATTAACACACTCCCGGGGAGCCCCTGTAAAAATTAACACACTCCCGGAGACGCACTGTAAATATTAACACACTCCCAGGAGACCCTGTAAATATTAACACACTCACGGAGACACCCTGTAAATATTAGCACACTCACGGAGACACCCTGTAAATATTAACACACTCCCGGGTACCCCCAGTAAATATTAACACACTCCCGGGGAGTCCCTGTAAATATTAACACACTCCCGGAGAGCCCCTGTAAATATTAACACACTCCCGGGGAGCCCCTGTAAATATTAACACACTCCCGGGAACACCCTGTAAATATCAACACACTCCCGGGGAGCCCCTGTAAATATTAACACACTCCTGGAGACGCCCTGTAAATATCAACACATTTCCGGAGACCCCCTGTAAATATTAACACACTCCCGCAGACACCCTGTTAATATTAACACACTCACGGGGACCCCCTGCAAATATTAACACACTCCAGGAGACCCCCTGTAAGTATTAACACCTCCAGAGACACCCTGTAAATATTAACACATTGCCGGAGACCCTCCTGTAAATATTAACACACAGCTGGAGACTGGCTGTAAATATTAACACGCTCCCGGAGACACCCTGTAAATATTAACACACGCCCGGGAACACCCTGTAAATATTAACACACTCCCGGAGACCACCTGTAAATATTAACACACTCACGGGGACCCCCTGCAAATATTAACACACTCCAGGAGACCCCCTGTAAGTATTAACACCTCCAGAGACACCCTGTAAATATTAACACATTGCCGGAGACCCCCCTGTAAATATTAACACACAGCTGGAGACTGGCTGTAAATATTAACACGCTCCCGGAGACACCCTGTAAATATTAACACACGCCCGGGAACACCCTGTAAATATTAACACACTCCCGGAGACCACCTGTAAATATTAACACACTCACGGGGAACCCCTGTAAATATTAACACACTCCCGGGGAACCCCTGTAAATATTAACACACACCCGGGGAGCCCCTTTAAATATTAACACATTCATGGAGACACCCTGTAGATATTAATACACTCCTGGTGACGCCCTGTAAATATTAACAGACTCCCGGGGAGCACCTGTAAATATTAACAAACTCCCGCATTCGCCCTGTAAATATTAACACACTGCCAGGGAGACCCAGTAAATATTAACACACTCACGGAGATACTCTGTAAATACTAACACACTCACGGAAACACCCTGTAAATATTAACACACTCCTGGGTACCCCCTGTAAATATTAACACACTCCCAGGGATCCCCTATAAATATTAACAAACTCACGGAGACCCCCTGTAAATATTAACACACTCCCGGGGACACCCTGTAAATATTAACACACTCCCGGGGAGACCCTGTAAATATTAACACACTCACGGGGACCCCCTGCAAATATTAACACAATCCAGGAGACCCGCTGTAAATATTAACAGCACCGGAGACACCCTGTAAACATTAACACGCACCCGGGGAGCCCCTGTAAATATTAACACACTCCTGGAGACACCCTGTAAATATTAACACACTCCTGGAGACGACCTGTAAATATTAACACACTCCCGGGGAACCCCTGGAAATATTAACACACTCCCGGGGAGCCCCTGTAAAAATTAACACACTCCCGGGGAGCCACTGTAAATATTAACACACTCCCGGGAAGCCCCCGTAAATATTAACACACTCCCGGGGAGCCCCTGTAAATATTAACACACTCCCGGGGAGCCCCTGTAAAAATTAACACACTCCCGGAGGCGCCCTGTAAATATTAACACACTCCCAGGGACACCCTGTAAATACTAACACACTCACGGAGACACCCTGTAAATATTAACACACTCCCGGGTACCACCAGTAAATATTAACACACTCCCGGGGAGTCCCTGTAAATATTAACACACTCCCGGAGAGCCCCTGTAAATATTAACACACTACCGGGGAGCCCCTGTAAATATTAACACACTCCCGGGAACACCCTGTAAATATCAACACACTCTCGGGGAGCCCCTGTAAATATTAACACACTCCCGGAGACCCCCTGTAAATATTAACACACTCCCGGAGAGCCCCTGTAAATATTAACACACTACCGGGGAGCCCCTGTAAATATTAACACACTCCTGGGAACACCCTGTAAATATCAATACACTCCCGGGGAGCCACTGTAAATATTAACACACTCCTGGAGACGCCCTGTAAATATCAACACATTTCCGGAGACCCCCTGTAAATATAAACACACTATCGCAGACACCCTGTAGATATTAACACACTCACGGGGACCCCCTGTAAATATAAACACACTCCCGGGGAGCCCCTGTAAATATTAACACACTCCCGGGAAACCCATGTAAATATAAACACAGTCCCGCAGACCCCCTGTAAATATTAACACAGACCCGGAGACCCCCTGTAAATATTTACACACTCCCGGGCACCCCTGTAAATATTAACACACTCCAGGAGACCCCTGTAAATATCAACACACTCATGGAGACACCCTGTAAATATTAACACTCTCCCGGGAAGCCCCTGTAAATATTAACACACTCCCTGGGATCCCCTATAAATATTAACAAACTCACGGAGACCCCCTGTAAATATTAACACACTCCCGGAGACCCCCTGTAAATATTAACACACTCCCGGGAAGCCCCTGTAAATATTAACACACTCCCGGGGACACCCTGTAAATATTAACACACTCCTGGGGAGCCCCTGTAAATATTAACACACTCCAGGAGACCCCTGTAAATATTAACACACTCCCGGGGACACCCTGTAAATATTAACACACTCCCGGGGACCCCCTGTAAATATTAACACACTCCCGGGGTGAACCTGTAAATATTAACACACTCCTGGAGACACCCTGCAAATATTAACACACTCCTGGGGACAACCTGTAAATATTAACACACTCCCGGGGAGACCCTGTACATATTAACACACTCCCGGCGTGAACCTGTAAATATTAACACACTCCTGGAGACACCCTGTAAATATTAACACACTCCCGGAGATGCCCTGTAAATATTAACACACTCCTGGAGACACCCAGTAAATATTAACACACTCCCGGAGACACCCTGTAAATATTAACACACTCCCGGGGACACCGTGTAAATATTAACACACTACCAGAGATCCCCTGTAAATATTATCACACTCCCAGGGACCCCCTGTAAATATTAACACACTCCCGATGACGCACTGTAAATATTAACACACTTCCGGAGACGCCCTGTAAATATTAACACACTCCCGGGGACCCCCTGTAAATATTGACACACTCCCAGGGAACCCCTGTAAATATTAACACACTCCCGGAGATGCCCTGTAAATATTAACACACTCCCAGGGAGACCCTGTAAATATTAACACACTCACGGAGACACCCTGTAAATATCAACACACTCATGGAGACACCCTGTAAATATTAACACATTCCTGGGGACCCCCTGTAAATATTAAAACACTCCCGGGGAGACGCTGTAAAAATTAACACACTCCCGGGGAGCTCCTGTAAATATTAACACACAACCGGGGAGCCCCTGTAAATATTAACACACTCCCGGGGAGCACCTGTAAATATTAACACACTCCCGGATACGCCCTGTAAATATTAACACACTGCCAGGGAGACCCAGTAAATATTAACACACTCACGGAGATACTCTGTAAATACTAACACACTCACGGAAACACCCTGTAAATATTAACACACTCCTGGGTACCCCCTGTAAATATTAACACACTCCCAGGGATCCCCTGTAAATATTAACACACTCACGGGGACCCCCTGCAAATATTAACACACTCCAGGAGACCCGCTGTAAATATTAACACCACCAGAGACACCCTGTAAATATTAACACGCTCCCGGGGTCCCACTGTAAATATTAACACACTCCCGGGGAGCCCCTGTAAATATTAACACACTCCCGGGGACACCCTGTAAATATTAACACATTCCTGGAGACACCCTGTAAATACTAACACACTCCTGGAGACGACCTGTAAATATTAACACACTCCCTGAGACCCCCTGTAAATATTAACTTAATCCCAGGAAGCCCCTGTAAATATTAACACACTCCTGAAGACGCCCTGTAAATATTAACACACTCCCGGTGATGCCCTGTAAATATTAACACACTCCCGGAGACGCCCTGTAAATATTAACAAACTTCCGGAGACCCCCTGTAAATATTAACACACTCCCGGGGAACCCCTGTAAATATTAACACACACCCGGAGACACCCTGTAAATATTAACACACTCCCGGAGACACCCTGTAAATATTAACACACTCCCGGAACCCACTGTAAATATTAACACACTCACGGAGACAACCTGTAAATATTAACACACTCCCGGGGACACCCTGTAAAAATTAACACACTCCCGGGGACCCCTGTAAATATTAACACACTTCCGGAGACGCCCTGTAAATATTAACACACTCCCGGGGAGCCCCTGTAAATATTAATACACTCCTGGGGAACCCCTGTAAACATTAACACACTCCCAGGGAGACCCCGTAAAAATTAACACACTCCCGGGGAGCCTCTGTAAATATTAACACACTCCCGGGAAGCCCCTGTAAATATTAACACACTCCCGGGGAGCCCCTGTAAATATTAACACACTCCCGGGGAGCCCCTGTAAAAATTAACACACTCCCGGAGACGCACTGTAAATATTAACACACTCCCAGGAGACCCTGTAAATATTAACACACTCACGGAGACACCCTGTAAATATTAGCACACTCACGGAGACACCCTGTAAATATTAACACACTCCCGGGTACCCCCAGTAAATATTAACACACTCCCGGGGAGTCCCTGTAAATATTAACACACTCCCGGAGAGCCCCTGTAAATATTAACACACTCCCGGGGAGCCCCTGTAAATATTAACACACTCCCGGGAACACCCTGTAAATATCAACACACTCCCGGGGAGCCCCTGTAAATATTAACACACTCCTGGAGACGCCCTGTAAATATCAACACATTTCCGGAGACCCCCTGTAAATATTAACACACTCCCGCAGACACCCTGTTAATATTAACACACTCACGGGGACCCCCTGCAAATATTAACACACTCCAGGAGACCCCCTGTAAGTATTAACACCTCCAGAGACACCCTGTAAATATTAACACATTGCCGGAGACCCTCCTGTAAATATTAACACACAGCTGGAGACTGGCTGTAAATATTAACACGCTCCCGGAGACACCCTGTAAATATTAACACACGCCCGGGAACACCCTGTAAATATTAACACACTCCCGGAGACCACCTGTAAATATTAACACACTCACGGGGACCCCCTGCAAATATTAACACACTCCAGGAGACCCCCTGTAAGTATTAACACCTCCAGAGACACCCTGTAAATATTAACACATTGCCGGAGACCCCCCTGTAAATATTAACACACAGCTGGAGACTGGCTGTAAATATTAACACGCTCCCGGAGACACCCTGTAAATATTAACACACGCCCGGGAACACCCTGTAAATATTAACACACTCCCGGAGACCACCTGTAAATATTAACACACTCACGGGGAACCCCTGTAAATATTAACACACTCCCGGGGAACCCCTGTAAATATTAACACACACCCGGGGAGCCCCTTTAAATATTAACACATTCATGGAGACACCCTGTAGATATTAATACACTCCTGGTGACGCCCTGTAAATATTAACAGACTCCCGGGGAGCACCTGTAAATATTAACAAACTCCCGCATTCGCCCTGTAAATATTAACACACTGCCAGGGAGACCCAGTAAATATTAACACACTCACGGAGATACTCTGTAAATACTAACACACTCACGGAAACACCCTGTAAATATTAACACACTCCTGGGTACCCCCTGTAAATATTAACACACTCCCAGGGATCCCCTATAAATATTAACAAACTCACGGAGACCCCCTGTAAATATTAACACACTCCCGGGAAGCCCCTGTAAATATTAACACACTCCCGGGGACACCCTGTAAATATTAACACACTCCCGGAGAGCCCCTGTAAATATTAACGCACTCACGGGGACCCCCTGCAAATATTAACACAATCCAGGAGACCCGCTGTAAATATTAACAGCACCAGAGACACCCTGTAAATATTAACACGCACCCGGGGAGCCCCTGTAAATATTAACACACTCCTGGAGACACCCTGTAAATATTAACACACTCCTGGAGACGACCTGTAAATATTAACACACTCCCGGGGAACCCCTGGAAATATTAACACACTCCCGGGGAGCCACTGTAAAAATTAACACACTCCCGGGGAGCCACTGTAAATATTAACACACTCCCGGGAAGCCCCCGTAAATATTAACACACTCCCGGGGAGCCCCTGTAAATATTAACACACTCCCGGGGAGCCCCTGTAAAAATTAACACACTCCCGGAGGCGCCCTGTAAATATTAAAACACTCCCAGGGACACCCTGTAAATACTAACACACTCACGGAGACACCCTGTAAATATTAACACACTCCCGGGTACCACCAGTAAATATTAACACACTCCCGGGGAGTCCCTGTAAATATTAACACACTCCCGGAGAGCCCCTGTAAATATTAACACACTACCGGGAACACCCTGTAAATATCAACACACTCTCGGGGAGCCCCTGTAAATATTAACACACTCCCGGGAACACCCTGTAAATATCAACACACTCTCGGGGAGCCCCTGTAAATATTAACACACTCCCGGAGACCCCCTGTAAATATTAACACACTCCCGGAGAGCCCCTGTAAATATTAACACACTACCGGGGAGCCCCTGTAAATATTAACACACTCCCGGGAACACCCTGTAAATATCAATACACTCCCGGGGAGCCCCTGTAAATATTAACACACTCCTGGAGACGCCCTGTAAATATCAACACATTTCCGGAGACCCCCTGTAAATATAAACACACTATCGCAGACACCCTGTAGATATTAACACACTCACGGGGACCCCCTGTAAATATAAACACACTCCCGGGGAGCCCCTGTAAATATTAACACACTCCCGGGAAACCCATGTAAATATAAACACAGTCCCGCAGACCCCCTGTAAATATTAACACACACCCGGAGACCCCCTGTAAATATTTACACACTCCCGGGCACCCCTGTAAATATTAACACACTCCAGGAGACCCCTGTAAATATTAACACACTCCCGGGGAGACCCTGTAAAGATTAACACACTCCCGGGGAGCGCCTGTAAATATTAACACACTCCCGGGGAGCCCCTGGAAATATTAACACACTCCCGGGGATACCCTGTAAATATTAACACACTCCTGGAGACGCCCAGTAAATATCAACACATTTCCGTAGACGCCCTGTAAATATAAACACACTCCCGCAGACACCCTGTAAATATTGACACACTCACGGGGACCCCCTGTAAATATTAACACACTCCTGGTGACGCCCTGTAAATATTAACACACTCCCGGGGAGCCCCTGTAAATATTAACACACTCCCGGGGACACCCTGTAAATATTAACACACTCCCGGGGACACCCTGTAAATATTAACACACACCCGCAGACACCCTGTAAATATTAACACACTCCCGGAGACCCGTGTCAATACTAACACACTCACGGGGACCCCCTGTAAATATTAACACACTCCCGGAGACACCCTGTAAATATTAACACTCTCCCGGGAACCGCCTGTAAATAATAACACACTCCCTGGGATCCCCTATAAATATTAACAAACTCACGGAGACCCCCTGTAAATATTAACACACTCCCGGGAAGCCCCTGTAAATATTAACACACTCCCGGGGACACCCTGTAAATATTAACACACTCCTGGGGAGCCCCTGTAAATATTAACACACTCCAGGAGACCCCTGTAAATATTAATACACTCCCGGGGACACCCTGTAAATATTAACACACTCCCGGGGACCCCCTGTAAATATTAACACACTCCCGGGGTGAACCTGTAAATATTAACACACTCCTGGAGACACCCTGCAAATATTAACACACTCCCGGGGACACCCTGTAAATATTAACACACTCCCGGGGAGACCCTGTACATATTAACACACTCCCGGCGTGAACCTGTAAATATTAACACACTCCTGGAGACACCCTGTAAATATTAACACACTCCCGGAGATGCCCTGGAAATATTAACACACTCCTGGAGACACCCAGTAAATATTAACACACTCCCGGAGACACCCTGTAAATATTAACACACTCCCGGGGACACCGTGTAAATATTAACACACTACCAGAGATCCCCTGTAAATATTATCACACTCCCAGGGACCCCCTGTAAATATTAACACACTCCCGATGACGCACTGTAAATATTAACACACTTCCGGAGACGCCCTGTAAATATTAACACACTCCCGGGGACCCCCTGTAAATATTGACACACTCCCAGGGAACCCCTGTAAATATTAACACACTCCCGGAGATGCCCTGTAAATATTAACACACTCCCAGGGAGACCCTGTAAATATTAACACACACACGGAGACACCCTGTAAATATCAACACACTCATGGAGACACCCTGTAAATATTAACACATTCCTGGGGACCCCCTGTAAATATTAAAACACTCCCGGGGAGACGCTGTAAAAATTAACACACTCCCGGGGAGCCCCTGTAAATATTAACACACAACCGGGGAGCCCCTGTAAATATTAACACACTCCCGGGGAGCACCTGTAAATATTAACACACTCCCGGATACGCCCTGTAAATATTAACACACTGCCAGGGAGACCCAGTAAATATTAACACACTCACGGAGATACTCTGTAAATACTAACACACTCACGGAAACACCCTGTAAATATTAACACACTCCTGGGTACCCCCTGTAAATATTAACACACTCCCAGGGATCCCCTGTAAATATTAACACACTCACGGGGACCCCCTGCAAATATTAACACACTCCAGGAGACCCGCTGTAAATATTAACACCACCAGAGACACCCTGTAAATATTAACACACTCCCGGGGTATCACTGTAAATATTAACACACTCCCGGGGAGCCCCTGTAAATATTAACACACTCCCGGGGACACCCTGTAAATATTAACACATTCCTGGAGACACCCTGTAAATACTAACACACTCCTGGAGACGACCTGTAAATATTAACACACACCCTGAGACCCCCTGTAAATATTAACTTAATCCCGGGAAGCCCCTGTAAATATTAACACACTCCTGAAGACGCCCTGTAAATATTAACACACTCCCGGTGATGCCCTGTAAATATTAACACACTCCCGGAGACGCCCTGTAAATATTAACAAACTTCCGGAGACCCCCTGTAAATATTAACACACTCCCGGGGAACCCCTGTAAATATTAACACACACCCGGAGACACCCTGTAAATATTAACACACTCCCGGAGACACCCTGTAAATATTAACACACTCCCGGAACCCACTGTAAATATTAACACACTCACGGAGACAACCTGTAAATATTAACACACTCCCGGGGACACCCTGTAAAAATTAACACACTCCCGGGGACCCCTGTAAATATTAACACACTCTCGGGGAGCCCCTGTAAATATTAACACACTCCCGGAGACCCCCTGTAAATATTAACACACTCCCGGAGAGCCCCTGTAAATATTAACACACTACCGGGGAGCCCCTGTAAATATTAACACACTCCCGGGAACACCCTGTAAATATCAATACACTCCCGGGGAGCCCCTGTAAATATTAACACACTCCTGGAGACGCCCTGTAAATATCAACACATTTCCGGAGACCCCCTGTAAATATAAACACACTATCGCAGACACCCTGTAGATATTAACACACTCACGGGGACCCCCTGTAAATATAAACACACTCCCGGGGAGCCCCTGTAAATATTAACACACTCCCGGGAAACCCATGTAAATATAAACACAGTCCCGCAGACCCCCTGTAAATATTAACACACACCCGGAGACCCCCTGTAAATATTTACACACTCCCGGACACCCCTGTAAATATTAACACACTCCAGGAGACCCCTGTAAATATTAACACACTCCCGGGGAGACCCTGTAAAGATTAACACACTCCCGGGGAGCGCCTGTAAATATTAACACACTCCCGGGGAGCCCCTGGAAATATTAACACACTCCCGGGGATACCCTGTAAATATTAACACACTCCTGGAGACGCCCTGTAAATATCAACACATTTCCGTAGACGCCCTGTAAATATAAACACACTCCCGCAGACACCCTGTAAATATTAACACACTCACGGGGACCCCCTGTAAATATTAACACACTCCTGGTGACGCCCTGTAAATATTAACACACTCCCGGGGAGCCCCTGTATATATTAACACACTCCCGGGGACACCCTGTAAATATTAACACACTCCCGGGGACACCCTGTAAATATTAACACACACCCGCAGACACCCTGTAAATATTAACACACTCCCGGAGACCCGTGTCAATACTAACACACTCACGGGGACCCCCTGTAAATATTAACACACACCAGGAGACACGCTGTAAATATTAACACCCCTAGAGACACCTTGTAAATATGAACACATTGCCAGAGACCCCCCTGTAAATATTAACACACTCCCGGAGACACCCTGTAAATATTAACACACTCCCAGAGACACCCTGTAAATATTAACACACTCCCAGAGACACCCTGTAAATATTAACACACTCCCGGGGTCACCCTGTAAATATTAACACACCCCCGGGGAGCCCCTGTAAATATGAACACACTCCCAGAGACACCCTGTAAATATTAACACACACCCGGAGACCCCCTGTAAATATTAACACACACCCGGAGACCCCCTGTAAATACTAAGACACTCCCGGGAACCCCTGTAAATATTAACACACTCCCGGGGACACCCTGTAAATATTAACACACTCCTGGAGACACCCTGTAAATATTAACACACTCCCGGAGACGCCCTGTAAATATTAACACACTCCCGGAGACACCCTGTAAATATTAACACACTCCAGGAGACACGCTGTAAATATTAACACACACCAGGGGACCCCTTGTAAATATTAACACACTCCCGGAGACACCCTGTAAATATTAACACACACCCGGAGACCCCCTGTAAATATTAACACACCCCCGGGGAGCTCCTGTAAATATTAACACACTCCCGGAGTCACCCTGTAAATATTAACACACTCCCGGAGACGCCCTGTAAATATTAATACACTCCCGGGGTCCCCCTGTAAATATTAACACACTCCCTGAGACCCCCTGTAAATATTAACACACAACCGGAGACTCCATGTAAATATTAGCACACACCCGGAGACCCCCTGTAAGTATTAACACACACCCGGTGATACCTTGTAAATATTAACACACTCCCGGGGACCCCCTGTAAATATTAACACACTCACGGAGACAACCTGTAAATATTAACACACTCCAGAGGACAACCTGTAAATAATAACACACTCACGAAGACAACCTGTAACTATTAACAACCCCGGAGACCCCCTGTAAATATTAACACATTGCCGGAGACCCCCCTGTAAATATTAACACACAGTTGGAGACCCCCTATAAATATCAACACAAACCCGGTGATACCTTGTAAATATTAACACACTCCCGGGGACCCACTGTAAATATTAACACACTCCCGGGGACACCCTGTAAATATTAACACACTCCCGGGAACCCCTGTAAATATTAACACACTCCTGGAGACGCCCTGTAAATATTAACACACACCCGGAGACCCCCTGTAAATACTAACACACTCCCGGGGAGTCCCTGTAAATATTAACACACTCCCGGAGAAACCGTGCAAATATTAACACACTCCCGGGGACAGCCTGTAAATATTAACACACTCCTGGAGACGCCATGTAAATATTAACACACTCCCGCAGACCCCCTGTAAATATTAACACACTTCCGGGGACCCCCTGTAAATATTAACACTCTACCAGGCAGCCCCTGTAAATATTAACACACTCCCAGAGACAGCCTGTAAATATTAACACACTCCCAGAGATACCCTGTAAATATTAAGACACTCCCGGGGACCCCCTGTAAATATTAACACACTCCCGGGGAGAGCACCTGTAAATATTATCACACTCCCGGGGACACCCTGTAAATATTAAAACACTACCAGAGATCCCCCTGTAAATATTAACACACTCCCGGGGACCACCAGTAAATATTAACACTGTCCCGGAGACCCCGTGTAAATATTAACACACTCCCGGGGACCCCCTGTAAATATTAACACACTCCCGGAGATGCCCTGTAAATATTAACACACTCCCGGAAACCCCCTGTAAATATTAACACACTCCAGGAGACCCCCTGTAAATATTAACACACTCCCGGAGACGCTCTGTAAACATTAACACACTCCCGGAGACCCGTGTAAATACTAACACAATCACGGGGACCCCCTATAATTATTAACACCCCCGGAGACACCCTGTAAATATGAACACATTGCCGGAGACCCCCCTGTAAATATTAACACACCCCCGGGGAGCCCCTGTAAATATGAACACACTCCCGGAGACACCCTGTAAATATTAACACACACCCAGAGACCCCCTGTAAATATTAACACACTCCCGGGCACCTGTGTAAATATTAACACACTCCAGGAGACCCCTGTAAATATTAACACACTCCCGGGGACCCCCTGTAAATATTAACACGGTCCCGGTGAGCCCCTGTAAATATTAACACACTCCCGGGGTGACCATGTAAATATTAACACACTCCCGCAGACACCCGGTAAATAGTAACACACTCCCGGAGACACCTGTAAATATTAACACACTCCCGGAGACACCCTGTAAATATTAACACACTCCCGGAGACGCCCTGTAAATAGTAACACACTCCCGGAGACCCCCTGTAAATATTAACACACTCCCAGGGACCCCCTGTAAATATTAACCCACTCCCGGTGATACCCTGTAAATATAAACACACTCCCGGATACACACTGTAAATATTAACACACTCCCAGAGACACCCTGTAAATATTTACACACTCCCGGGGACACCCTGTAAATATTAACACACTCCCGGAGACACCCTGTAAATATTAACACACTCCCGGAGACCCCCTGTAAATATTAACACACTCCCGGAGACCCCCTGTAACTATTAACACACTCCCGGGGACACCCTGTAAATATTAACACTCCCGGGGGGCCACTGTGCTGCACTGTCAGAGGGTCAGTACTGAAGGAGCGCTGCAGTCGTAGGGTCAGTACTGAGGGAGCGCCGCACTGTCGTAGGGTCAGTATTGATGGAATGCTGCTCTGTCGGAGGTCAGTGCTGAGGGAGTGCTGCACTGTCAGAGGGTCAGTACTGAGGGAGTGCTGCACTGTCAGAGGGTCAATACTGAGGGAGTGCTGCACTGTCAGAGGGTCAGTACTGAGGGAGTGCTGCACTGTCAGAGGGTCAGTACTGAGGGAGTGCTGCACTGTCAGAGGGTCAGTACTGAGGGAGTGCTGCACTGTCAGAGTGTCAGTACTGAGGGAGTGCTGCACTGTCAGAGGGTCAGTACGGAGGGAGTGCTGCACTGTCAGAGGGTCAGTAATGAGAGAGAGCTGCACTGTCAGAGGGTCAGTACTGAGGGAGTGCTGCACTGTCAGAGGGTCAGTACCGAGGGAGTGCCACACCGTCGGAGGGTCTGTACTGAAGGAGTGCTGCAGTTAGAATTGTCGGTGGATATCATCGGGTTCATGGGTCCCCTGTTTCAGGGAAGGGAAGGCGATGAGCTCTCTCCAGTGTCCTGAGGCCAATAATTATCCCACAACCAGCATTCCTGGAAAGCGGATAATCTGGCTCATTATCACTTTCCTATCTGTGAGATCTTGCTCTGCACATATTGGCTGCTGTGGTTCCTACACTATAACTTTTGACTACAGTTCAAATGTCCTTCATTGGATGTAAAGTGCATTGAAACGTCTGCTGGTTGTGATTGGTGCTCCAGTAACGAAAGTGTTTCTTTCAATAACCTGCTCACTGACACCAGTTTGGGTTCCGCCAGGGCCACTCAGCTCCTGATCTCGCTACAGCCTTGGTTCAAACATGGACAAAAGGGCTGACCTCCTGAGGTGAGGTGAGAGTGACTGCCCTTGACATCAAGGCAGCATTTGACCGAGTGTGGCATCAAGGACCCCTAGCAAAACTGGAGTCAATGGGAATCAGGGGGGAAACTCTCCGCTGGTTGGAGTCACACCCAGCACAAAGGAAGATGGTTGTGGTGGTTGGAGGTCAGTCATCTCAGCTCCAGGACATCTCTGCAGGAGTTCCTCAGGGTAGTGTCCTCAGCCCAACCATCTTCAGCTGCTTCATCAATGACCTTCCTTCCACCATAAGGTCAGAAGTGGGGATGTTTGCTGATGATTGCACAATGTTTAGCACCATTCCCGGCTCCTCAGATACTGAAGGAGCCCCATGTCCAAATGCAGCAAGACCTGGGCAATATCCAGGTTTGGACTGACAAGTGGTGAGTAACATTCGCACCACACAAGTGCCAGGCAATGACCATCTCCAACAAGAGAGAATCCAACCATCGCCCCTTGATGTTCAATGTCAGCCTCACTGAATCCCCCACTATCAACATCCTGGGGGTGACCATTGACCAGACACTGAACTGGGACCAGCCATATAAATACTGTGGCTACAAGAGCAGGTCAGAGGCTGGGAATCCTGCGGTGAGTAACTCACCTCCTGACTCCCCAAAGCCTGTCCACCATCTACAAGGCACAAGTCAGGAGTGAGATGGAATACTCCCCACTTGCCTGGATGAGTGCAGCTCCCACAACACTCAAGAAGCTCGACACTGTCCAGGACAAAGCAGCCCCGCTTGATCAGCCCCCCATCCACAAACATTCACTCCCTCCACCACCGACACACAGTAGCAGCAGTGTGTGCACCATCTACAAGATGCACTGCAGCAACTCACCAAGGCTCCTTCAACAGCAGCTTCCAAACACACGACCACTACCATCTAGAAGGACAAGGGCATCAGACACATGGGAACACCCCCACCTGGAAGTTCCCCTCCAAGTACCTCACCATCCTGACTTGGAAATATATCGGCCGTTCCTTCACTGTCGCTGGGTTAAAATCCTGGAACTACCTCCCTAACAGCGCCGTGGGTGTACCTACACCACACGGACAAAATCCTGGAACTCCCTCCCTAACAGCGCCGTGGGTGTACCTACACCACACGGACAAAATCCTGGAACTCCCTCCCTAACAGCGCCGTGGGTGTACCTACACCACACGGACAAAATCCTGGAACTCCCTCTCCAACAGCGCCGTGGGTGTACCTACACCACACGGACAAAATCCTGGAACTCCCTCTCCAACAGCGCCGTGGGTGTACCTACACCACACGGACAAAATCCTGGAACTCCCTCCCTAACAGCGCCGTGGGTGTACCTACACCACACGGACAAAATCCTGGAACTCCCTCCCTAACAGCGCCGTGGGTGTACCTACACCACACGGACAAAATCCCGGAACTCGCTCCCTAACAGCACCGTGGGTGTACCTACACCACACGGACAAAATCCTGGAACTCCCTCCCTAACAGCGCCGTGGGTGTACCTACACCACAGGGGACAAATTCCTGGAACTCCCTCCCTAACAGCGCCGTGGGTGTACCTACACCACACGGACAATATCCTGGAACTCCCTCCCTAACAGCGCCGTGGGTGTACCTACACCACACGGACAAAATCCTGGAACTCCCTCCCTAACAGCGCCGTGGGTGTACCTACACCACACGGACAATATCCTGGAACTCCCTCCCTAACAGCGCCGTGGGTGTACCTACACCACACAGACAAAATCCTAGAACTCCCTCCCTAACAGCGCCGTGGGTGTACCTACACCACACGGACAAAATCCTGGAACTCCCTCCCTAACAGCGCCGTGGGTGTACCTACACCACACGGACAAAATCCTGGAACTCCCTCCCTAACAGCGCCGTGGGTGTACCTACACCACACGGACAAAATCCTGGAATTCCCTCCCTAACAGCGCCGTGGGTGTACCTACATCACACGGACAAAATCCTGGAACTCCCTCCCTAACAGCGCCGTGGGTGTACCTACAGCACACGGACAAAATCCTGGAACTCTCACCCTAACAGCGCCGTGGGTGTACCTACACCACACGGACAAAATCCTGGAACTCTCACCCTAACAGCGCCGTGGGTGTACCTACTCCACACGGACAAAATCCTGGAACTCTCACCCTAACAGCGCCGTGGGTGTACCTACACCACAGGAACTGCAGCGGCTCAAGGAGACAGCTCACCATCACCTTCTCAAGGGGCGTGAGACAAATGAATAAACCACGGGCCGACAGTGCAGTCAATTTACGTACAGCAAGATTCCAGCAACATTCAGCAGTGTCTGCGAGGCTCCCGTGGTCCCTCGTCGGCCGGTCTGAGGGAGTGGCACGTCTCCCAGGGTGAGATGTTAACCCCCACCCACACCTCCCATGGCTATCATTTGGAAGTAGCGCTCAGAAGATTAAGTGGCTCATTCATCTCATTTTCTGCTCGTGGGATCTTGCTGTGCGCAAAAGGGCTGCTGCCCTTTAAGGTGTGAACAGTAGAGACATCACTTTGAAATCATTCTTGGTGCAAATAGAGGACATTAGTGAGAGGCTGGATGAAGTGATTCATTATTACAGTTCACTCGCTCCTTCTCCATTCAGTTCAGTGCCTCCCCCAGTTTTGGATTCAGTCACACCTTCACACGCCCACCCCCAACTCCCTCCCCGCTTCCCCAATCCTTAAGTCTCTTGCCCCTTCTGAAATTGTCTGTGCCATCACGGTGACGCTGACACTTGTGGCAAGGCATGTCCTTATGGCTCCGAACACCTCGCTGTCTGCAAAAGCAGCCTTTCATGTGCCGCAGCGCGTAAAGTGCCGCTGCTGTGTGTAAAGGGCCGCTGCAGCGCGTAAAGGGCCGCTGCAGCGCGTAAAGGGCCGCTGCAGTGCGTAAAGGGCCGCCAGCACTGTTTTTAAACCGTTGCAGCTGCAGTGTTTAAAGGGCTGCAGCGTTCAAACACAGTCACAGCTACAGCGTTCAAACACAGTCACAGCTACAGCGTTCAAACAGTCACAGCAACAGCGTTCAAACAGTCACAGCAACAGCGTTCAAACAGTCACAGCTACAGCATTCAAACAGTCACAGCTACAGCATTCAAACAGTCACAGCTGCAGCGTTCAAACAGTCACAGCTACAGCGTTCAAACAGTCACAGCTACAGCGTTCAAACAGTCACCGCTGCAGCATTCAAACAGTCACAGCTACAGCATTCAAACAGTCACAGCAACAGCGTTCAAACACAGTCACAGCAACAGCATTCAAACAGTCACAGCTGCAGCATTCAAACAGTCACCGCTACAGCATTCAAACACAGTCACAGCTGCAGCATTCAAACAGTCACAGCTACAGCATTCAAACAGTCACAGCTGCAGCATTCAGTCATAGCTGCAGCATTCAAACACAGTCACAGCTACAGCATTCAAACAGTCATAGCTACAGCATTCAAACAGTCATACCTTCAGCATTCAAACACAGTCACAGCTACAGCATTCAAACAGTCATAGCTACAGCATTCAAACAGTCATAGCTACAGCATTCAAACAGTCATACCTTCAGCATTCAAACACAGTCACAGCTACAGCATTCAAACAGTCATAGCTACAGCATTCAAACAGTCATAGCTGCAGCATTCAAAC
The DNA here is from genome assembly GCA_026770705.1 of Isurus oxyrinchus. Taxonomy (NCBI): domain Eukaryota; kingdom Metazoa; phylum Chordata; class Chondrichthyes; order Lamniformes; family Lamnidae; genus Isurus; species Isurus oxyrinchus. The sequence continues at coordinate 8,104 of JANJGN010000940.1, read as the reverse complement.
AGTCATAGCTGCAGCATTCAAACAGTCACAGCTACAGCATTCAAACACAGTCACAGCTACAGCATTCAAACACAGTCACAGCTACAGCATTCAAACACAGTCACAGCAACAGCATTCAAACACAGCCACAGCTACAGCATTCAAACACAGTCACAGCTGCAGCATTCAAACAGCCACAGCTGCAGCATTCAAACACAGTCACAGCTGCAGCATTCAAACACAGTCACAGCTACAGCGTTCAAACACAGTCACAGCTGCAGCATTCAAACACAGTCACAGCTGCAGCATTCAAACACAGTCACAGCTGCAGCATTCAAACACAGTCACAGCTGCAGCATTCAAACACAGTCACAGCTACAGCATTCAAACACAGTCACAGCTGCAGCATTCAAACACAGTCACAGCTGCAGCATTCAAACACAGTCACAGCTGCAGCATTCAAACACAGTCACAGCTGCAGCATTCAAACACAGTCACAGCTGCAGCATTCAAACAAAGTCACAGCTGCAGCATTCAAACACAGTCACAGCTGCAGCATTCAAACACAGTCACAGCTGCAGCATTCAAACACAGTCACAGCTGCAGCATTCAAACACAGTCACAGCTACAGCATTCAAACACAGTCACAGCTGCAGCATTCAAACACAGTCACAGCTACAGCATTCAAACACAGTCACAGCTGCAGCATTCAAACACAGTCACAGCTGCAGCATTCAAACACAATCACAGCTACAGCATTCAAACAAAGTCACAGCTGCAGCGTTCAAACACAGTCACAGCTACAGCATTCAAACACAATCACAGCTACAGCGTTCAAACAAAGTCACAGCTGCAGCGTTCAAACACAGTCACAGCTGCAGCATTCAAACACAGTCACAGCTGCAGCATTCAAACAAAGTCACAGCTGCAGCATTCAAACACAGTCACAGCTACAGCATTCAAACAGTCACAGCAACAGCGTTCAAACACAGTCACAGCTGCAGCATTCAAACAAAGTCACAGCTGCAGCATTCAAACACAGTCACAGCTACAGCATTCAAACACAGTCACAGCTGCAGCATTCAAACAGTCATAGCTGCAGCATTCAAACAGTCATAGCTGCAGCATTCAAACACAGCCACAGCGACAGCATTCAAACACAGTCATAGCTACAGCATTCAAACAGTCACAGCTGCAGCATTCAAACACAGCCACAGCTACAGCATTCAAACACAGTCACAGCTACAGCATTCAAACACAGTCACAGCTACAGCATTCAAACACAGTCACAGCTACAGCATTCAAACACAGTCACAGCTGCAGCATTCAAACACAGTCACAGCTGCAGCATTCAAACACAGTCACAGCTGCAGCATTCAAACACAGTCACAGCTACAGCGTTCAAACACAGTCACAGTTACAGCATTCAAACACAGTCACAGCTGCAGCATTCAAACAAAGTCACAGCTGCAGCATTCAAACAGTCACAGCTACAGCATTCAAACACAGTCACAGCTGCAGCATTCAAACACAGTCACAGCTACAGCATTCAAACAGTCACAGCTACAGCATTCAAACACAGTCACAGCTGCAGCATTCAAACACAGTCACAGCTGCAGCATTCAAACACAGTCACAGCTGCAGCATTCAAACACAGTCACAGCTGCAGCATTCAAACACAGTCACAGCTGCAGCGTTCAAACAAAGTCACAGCTGCAGCGTTCAAACACAGTCACAGTTGCAGCATTCAAACACAGCCACAGCTGCAGCATTCAAACACAGTCACAGCTGCAGCATTCAAACACAGTCACAGCTGCAGCATTCAAACAAAGTCACAGCTGCAGCATTCAAACAAAGTCACAGCTGCAGCATTCAAACACAGTCACAGCTGCAGCATTCAAACACAGTCACAGCTGCAGCATTCAAACACAGTCACAGCTGCAGCATTCAAACACAGTCACAGCTGCAGCATTCAAACACAGTCACAGCTGCAGCATTCAAACACAATCACAGCTACAGCATTCAAACAAAGTCACAGCTGCAGCGTTCAAACACAGTCACAGCTACAGCATTCAAACACAATCACAGCTACAGCGTTCAAACAAAGTCACAGCTGCAGCGTTCAAACACAGTCACAGCTGCAGCATTCAAACACAGTCACAGCTGCAGCATTCAAACAAAGTCACAGCTGCAGCATTCAAACACAGTCACAGCTACAGCATTCAAACAGTCACAGCAACAGCGTTCAAACACAGTCACAGCTGCAGCATTCAAACAAAGTCACAGCTGCAGCATTCAAACACAGTCACAGCTGCAGCATTCAAACACAGTCACAGCTACAGCATTCAAACACAGTCACAGCTGCAGCATTCAAACACAATCACAGCTACAGCATTCAAACAAAGTCACAGCTGCAGCGTTCAAACACAGTCACAGCTACAGCATTCAAACACAATCACAGCTACAGCGTTCAAACAAAGTCACAGCTGCAGCGTTCAAACACAGTCACAGCTGCAGCATTCAAACACAGTCACAGCTGCAGCATTCAAACAAAGTCACAGCTGCAGCATTCAAACACAGTCACAGCTACAGCATTCAAACAGTCACAGCAACAGCGTTCAAACACAGTCACAGCTGCAGCATTCAAACAAAGTCACAGCTGCAGCATTCAAACACAGTCACAGCTACAGCATTCAAACACAGTCACAGCTGCAGCATTCAAACAGTCATAGCTGCAGCATTCAAACAGTCATAGCTGCAGCATTCAAACACAGCCACAGCGACAGCATTCAAACACAGTCATAGCTACAGCATTCAAACAGTCACAGCTGCAGCATTCAAACACAGCCACAGCTACAGCATTCAAACACAGCCACAGCTACAGCATTCAAACACAGTCACAGCTGCAGCATTCAAACACAGTCACAGCTACAGCATTCAAACACAGTCACAGCTACAGCATTCAAACACAGTCACAGCTACAGCATTCAAACACAGTCACAGCTGCAGCATTCAAACACAGTCACAGCTGCAGCATTCAAACACAGTCACAGCTGCAGCATTCAAACACAGTCACAGCTACAGCGTTCAAACACAGTCACAGTTACAGCATTCAAACACAGTCACAGCTGCAGCATTCAAACAAAGTCACAGCTGCAGCATTCAAACAGTCACAGCTACAGCATTCAAACACAGTCACAGCTGCAGCATTCAAACACAGTCACAGCTACAGCATTCAAACAGTCACAGCTACAGCATTCAAACACAGTCACAGCTGCAGCATTCAAACACAGTCACAGCTGCAGCATTCAAACACAGTCACAGCTGCAGCATTCAAACACAGTCACAGCTGCAGCATTCAAACAGTCACAGCTGCAGCATTCAAACACAGTCACAGCTGCAGCATTCAAACACAGTCACAGCTGCAGCATTCAAACACAGTCACAGCTGCAGCATTCAAACACAGTCACAGCTGCAGCGTTCAAACAAAGTCACAGCTGCAGCGTTCAAACACAGTCACAGCTGCAGCATTCAAACACAGTCACAGCTGAAGCATTCAAACACAGTCACAGCTGCAGCATTCAAACACAGTCACAGCTACAGCATTCAAACACAGTCACAGCTGCAGCATTCAAACACAGTCACAGCTACAGCGTTCAAACAGTCACAGCTACAGCATTCAAACAGTCACCGCTGCAGCATTCAAACAAACAGTCACAGCTACAGCGTTCAAACACTCATAGCTGCAGCTTTGAAAGGGCTGCAGCATTCACACAGCGTTCAAAGGGCTGCTGCCATGTGCAGCCGCTGGTGGGTCCTCAGCGAGACGGAGCGGGTGAACCTCTTCCCACACACGGCGCACAGGAAGGGCTTCTCGCCGGTGTGCACCCTCTCGTGCCGGGAGAGCTTGCCGGACTCGATGAACCCCTTGCCGCAGACCCGGCAGCGGTAAGGCCTCTCGCCGGTGTGGATGCGCTGGTGGGCGGTCAGATTGCTGGAGGTGACGAAGCCCTTGCCACAGGTGCCACACTTGAAGGGCCTCTCGCCGGTGTGAATGCGCTGGTGCGCCATGAGGTTGCTGGTGGTGACGAAGGCCTTGCCGCAGGTGGCGCAGCCGAAGGGGCGGACGCCCGGCGTGGACCCGCTCGTGCTGGGCCAGCTTGCCGGACTCCAGGAAGCCGCGGCCGCACACCGGGCACTTGAAGGGGCGCCGGCCGGTGTGGATCTGCTCGTGCCGGGTCAGCTTGCCGGACTCCACGAAGCCCTTGCCGCAGGTCCGGCAGCGGAAGGGCCGCTCGCCGGTGTGGGTGCGCTGGTGCACCGTCAGGTTGGGGGAGGCCACGAAGCCCTTGCCGCACACCGTGCACTTGTAGGGCCCGCTCGCCGCTGTGGGTGCGCCGGTGGGCGATGAGGTTGCTGGAAGAGACGAAGCACTTGCCGCAGAGCGGGCAGCCGAAGGGCTTCAGCCCACTGTGCACCCGCTGGTGGTCGGTCAGGTTGCTGGAGGTTACGAAGCCTTTCCCGCACACCGGGCACTCGAAGGGCCTCTCCCCGCGGTGGTAGCGCTGGTGAGACTCTAGCACGCAGGCCCAGCGGAAACAGCTTGCCGCACACCGAGCACTGGTAGTTGGAGCCCGGCTCATCATCCCCCCGGCGCCCGGCGCCCGGCGCCGACGAAGGCCCGGCCAGCACCGGCGGCTCCAGCTCCCGGTGAACCCGCTGCTCCTCCTCCTCCTCCTCCTCCCCCTCCTCGCCGTCCATCTCCCATCGGCGCCTCTGGAACACAAACAAAAGGAGGAGGGGGCTCGGTCAGACGATGGTGGGGGGGGGGGGCCAAACCCACCAGCGCAGGGGGGAGGCGGTAAATTAAACGGAGGTACGAGAGAACAAGTGTCGCGAAAACAACGGGGGCTTCTTATCAAAAGGTTTCATCCGCCGCACATCGGGACAGGTGAAAGAATTCCAAATTTCAGAGGGAGCACAAGGGGGAAAACAGGAACGTAACCTCCGACTGGTCGAGCCGTTAGCACGGGAAACGCACCAAGGCACCGGGACCCCCGCAGACTGGCGGCACACAAGCTGCTGGGGCCTGGTGCGTGCTACCTTGCCCCCAGGAGAGGGACAGCTGGCTGGGTGGGAAGCGATCAAGACTCGGGCACGTACATGCGGGCCACGCAGCCCAAGGGGAGGGGGCATGGAAACCTGGAGCAGAGCACAGGGCGCGAATCGTCGACACCATTGTCACAATCTCAGCAATAGTTGGGCGGGAAAAAAGCAATCATCGTTCGAAAAGAACTGGCAGCTTCTCAAAGGGGTTAACAGAGTGGGTCAAATATCTCAGACATTTGTGTCACGCTCTCTCTCTCTCTCTCTCTCTCTCTGTGAGAATCTGCCTCTCTCTCTCTGTGAGAATCTGCCTCTCTCTCTCTGTGAGAATCTGCCTCTCTCTCTCTGTGAGAATCTGCCTCTCTCTCTTTCTCTGTGAGAATCTACCTCTCTCTCTCTGTGAGAATCTGCCTCTCTCTCTCTCTCTGTGAGAATCTGTCTCTCTCTCTCTGTGAGAATCTGCCTCTCTCTCTCTGTGAGAATCTGCCTCTCTCTCTCTGTGAGAATCTGCCTCTCTCTCTCTGTGAGAATCTGCCTCTCTCTCTCGCTGTGAGAATCAGCTCCTCTCTCTCTCTCTGTGAGAATCTGCCTCTCTCTCTCTCTGTGAGAATCTGCCTCTCTCTCTCTGTGAGAATCTGCCTCTCTCTCTCTGTGAGAATCTGCCTCTCTCTCTCTGTGAGAATCTGCCTCTCTCTCTCTCTCTGTGAGAATCTGCCTCTCTCTGTGAGAATCTGCCTCTCTCTGTGAGAATCTGCCTCTCTCTGTGAGAATCTGCCTCTCTCTGTGAGAATCTGCCTCTCTCTCTCTCTCTGTGAGAATCTGCCTCTCTCTCTTTCTCTGTGAGAATCTACCTCTCTCTCTCGCTGTGAGAATCAGCTCCTCTCTCTCTCTCTGTGAGAATCTGCCTCTCTCTCTCTGTGAGAATCTGCCTCTCTCTCTCTGTGAGAATCTGCCTCTCTCTCTCTCTCTGTGAGAATCTGCCTCTCTCTGTGAGAATCTGCCTCTCTCTGTGAGAATCTGCCTCTCTCTGTGAGAATCTGCCTCTCTCTCTCTCTCTGTGAGAATCTGCCTCTCTCTCTTTCTCTGTGAGAATCTACCTCTCTCTCTCTGTGAGAATCTGCCTCTCTCTCTCTCTCTGTGAGAATCTGCCTCCCTCTCTCTCTCTGTGAGAATCTGCCTCTCTCTCTCTGTGAGAATCTGCCTCTCTCTCTCTGTGAGAATCTGCCTCTCTCTCTCTGTGAGAATCTGCCTCTCTCTCTCTGTGAGAATCTGCCTCTCTCTCTCTGTGAGAATCTGCCTCTCTCTCTCTGTGAGAACCTGCCTCTCTCTCTCTGTGAGAATCAACTCCTCTCTCTCTCTGTGAGAATCTGCCTCTCTTTCTCTCTGTGAGAATCTGCCTCTCTCTCTCTCTCTGTGAGAATCTACCTCTCTCTCTCGCTGTGAGAATCAGCTCCTCTCTCTCTCTCTGTGAGAATCTGCCTCTCTCTCTCTGTGAGAATCTGCCTCTCTCTCTCTGTGAGAATCTGCCTCTCTCTCTCTCTCTGTGAGAATCTGCCTCTCTCTGTGAGAATCTGCCTCTCTCTGTGAGAATCTGCCTCTCTCTGTGAGAATCTGCCTCTCTCTGTGAGAATCTGCCTCTCTCTGTGAGAATCTGCCTCTCTCTCTCTCTCTGTGAGAATCTGCCTCTCTCTCTTTCTCTGTGAGAATCTACCTCTCTCTCTCTGTGAGAATCTGCCTCTCTCTCTCTCTCTGTGAGAATCTGCCTCCCTCTCTCTCTCTGTGAGAATCTGCCTCTCTCTCTCTGTGAGAATCTGCCTCTCTCTCTCTGTGAGAATCTGCCTCTCTCTCTCTGTGAGAATCTGCCTCTCTCTCTCTGTGAGAACCTGCCTCTCTCTCTCTGTGAGAATCAGCTCCTCTCTCTCTCTGTGAGAATCTGCCTCTCTCTCTCTCTCTGTGAGAATCTGCCTCTCTCTCTCTCTCTGTGAGAATCTGCCTCTCTCTCTGTGAGAATCTGCCTCTCTCTCTGTGAGAATCTGCCTCTCTCTCTGTGAGAATCTGCCTCTCTCTCTGTGAGAATCTGCCTCTCTCTCTGTGAGAATCTGCCTCTCTCTCTGTGAGAATCTGCCTCTCTCTCTGTGAGAATCTGCCTCTCTCTCTGTGAGAATCTGCCTCTCTCTCTGTGAGAATCTGCCTCTCTCTCTGTGAGAATCTGCCTCTCTCTCTGTGAGAATCTGCCTCTCTCTCTGTGAGAATCTGCCTCTCTCTCTGTGAGAATCTGCCTCTCTCTCTGTGAGAATCTGCCTCTCTCTCTGTGAGAATCTGCCTCTCTCTCTGTGAGAATCTGCCTCTCTCTCTGTGAGAATCTGCCTCTCTGTGAGAATCTGCCTCTCTCTCTGTGAGAATCTGCCTCTCTCTCTGTGAGAATCTGCCTCTCTCTCTGTGAGAATCTGCCTCTCTCTCTGTGAGAATCTGCCTCTCTCTCTGTGAGAATCTGCCTCTCTCTCTGTGAGAATCTGCCTCTCTCTCTGTGAGAATCTGCCTCTCTCTCTGTGAGAATCTGCCTCTCTCTCTGTGAGAATCTGCCTCTCTCTCTGTGAGAATCTGCCTCTCTCTCTGTGAGAATCTGCCTCTCTCTCTGTGAGAATCTGCCTCTCTCTCTGTGAGAATCTGCCTCTCTCTCTGTGAGAATCTGCCTCTCTCTCTGTGAGAATCTGCCTCTCTCTCTGTGAGAATCTGCCTCTCTCTCTGTGAGAATCTGCCTCTCTCTCTGTGAGAATCTGCCTCTCTCTCTGTGAGAATCTGCCTCTCTCTCTGTGAGAATCTGCCTCTCTCTCTGTGAGAATCTGCCTCTCTCTCTGTGAGAATCTGCCTCTCTCTCTGTGAGAATCTGCCTCTCTCTCTGTGAGAATCTGCCTCTCTCTCTGTGAGAATCTGCCTCTCTCTCTCTGTGAGAATCTGCCTCTCTCTCTGTGAGAATCCTGCCTCTCTCTCTGTGATGAATCTGCCTCTCTTCTCTGTG
>JANJGN010000939.1:45000-232574 GCA_026770705.1 Isurus oxyrinchus | reverse complement strand
CCACGGTCATCATCACTGATTCCCAATTTTATATTTCCAGATTTTTATTCATTGAGTTTAAATTCCACCAAGCTGCCATAGAGGTGATTTGAACCCACACCCCCCGCCCCCCCATTAGCCCAGGTTTCTGGAGTACAAGTCCAGTGATATTACCACTACGCCACCATCTCCCCAATCATCGCAGAGTTGTGCTAACAGGGACATGGGTCAAACGAGGTTAGGGATGGGCAATAAATGCTGACCCAGCCAACGAAGCCCACATCCCGTGAATGAATTTTAAAAAAGGGTCAGGAATGGGTGATTAATATTCCTCATTGCTGAGTATTAGCACCAAAGGTTCACTCAATTGCTCCCTGGGATGAGGAGGGGGTTGCCCTATGATGGGAGGCTGAGTAAATTGGGCTTCTATTCTCTGGGGTTTAGAAGAACAAGAGGGGATCTCATTGCAACCTGCAGAATTCTGGAAGGGGCTGGATAGGGTGGGACGCTGAGAGATTGTTTCCTCTGGTCGGGGAATCGAAAACACGGGCACAGCCTCAGGATAAGGGGTTGATCATTTACGACTGAAATGAGGGGAAATTACTTCACTCAGGGCTGTGAATCGTTGGAATTCTCTACCCCACAGGGCTGTGGATGCTTCATTGTTGAACACAGTAAAGGCCGGGGTGGACAGATGTTTTGGCCTCTGGGGGTAATTAAGGGATGTGGGGAGCGGGTGGGAAAATGGAGCTGAAGGTCCAAAGTCGGCCATGATCGTATTGAACGGCGCAGCAGGTTCGACAGGCCGTGTGGTCTAACCCTGCTCCTATTTCTTGTGCTCCTGCGTCCAGGAATAATAAGAGACGGTGAAAGAGGAGGGACTGCGGCTCCATTGATTCAGGACGATGTCGTATCGTCCAAACCGAGAAAACGTACAAGATGGTTCAGGGAGCCCACTGATTCGGCTTGAGCTGAGGAACACAGGGCGTTTAGGAGGTTATTAATTTTTGAATCAAACTCCCGAGGGAAGGCAGGAGGAGAAGCCGAGTGGTCAGTGAACTTCAGCGGCGTTTAACAAGAAACAGGGGCAGTGATATTAGGAGACTTTAGTTACTCTAACGTAGAGCAGGAGAAAGATGGTACGCAGGCAGGAGGAGGAAACACTGCTACATGCTGAGGAGAACGTTCATGGTCAACACATTTGAATTGAATTGATTACCAAAAGTAGGGAGGTTATGCCTCAGTTGTACAGGGCTCTGGTGGGACCACATCTGGAGTACCGTGTACAGCATTGGTCTCCTCATTTAAGGAAGGATGTAAATGCGTTGGAAGCAGTTCAGAGAAGGTTTACTAGACGAATACCTGGAATGGGCGGGTTGTCTTATGAGGGTAGGTTGGACAGGTTAGGCTTGTATCCGCTGGAGTTTGGAAGAGTAAGAGGTGACTAGGAGGTGGCGAGGTAGCGGTATTATAGCTGGGCTAGTAACCCAGGGACCCAGGGTAGTGCTCTGGGGACCTGGGTTCAAATCCTGCCATGGCAGATGGTGGAATTTGATTTCAATAATAAAAAAAAATCTGGGATTAAAAGACCATGAGACCATTTTTGTGAAAACCTATCTTGGTTCACTTTAGGTAATGGAATCTCCTGGCCTGGCCGATATGTGACTCCAGACCCACAGCAATGTGGTTGACTCTTAAATGCCCTCTGAATAAGAGGAATTAATAATAAATGCTGGCCTTGCCAGCGATGCCCACATCCCATGAATTAAAAAACAGACTTGTTGAAACCTTTAAGATCCTGAGGGGCCTCGACAGGATGTGGATGTGGAGAGCATGTTTCCTCTTGTGGGAGAATCTAGTACCGGGGGTCACTGTTTAAAAATAAGGGGTCGCTCATTTAAGACAGAGACGAGGAGAATTTTTTTTTCTCAGAGGGTGGTGAGTCTGTGGAACTCTCTTCCTTGAAAGGCGGTGGAAGCAGAGTCTTTGAATATTTTTAAGGCAGAGCTGAAGAGATTCTTGATTAACAAGGGGGGTGGGGGGGTGAAAGGTTATCGGGGGTTCAATGGGAATGTGGGGTTGAGGTTACAATCAGATCAGCCATGATCTTATTGGATCGGGGGAAGCAGGCTCGAGGGGCCTACTCCTGCTCCTAACTCGCATGTTTCCAGTCTAAGGAAGGAACCAGTGCTGCCTCTGGTTCTGGGGAGTGGATTAGGGCAAAGTGGAGCTTGCTGCAAAAGGAGGGTGTTCACACTCACACGGACCACAACATAATTCAGAGAAAAGGTATTGTAGAAGGAGCACACAGACACAGCAAGCTGTTAGGGTAAATGGTGTGTTGGCCTTCGTTGCGAGAGGACTTGAGTACAGGAGCAAGGATGTCTTACTGCAGCTGTACAGGGCCTTGGTGAGACCACGCCTGGAGCATTGTGTGCAGTTTTGGTCTCCTTACCTAAGAAAGGATATATTTGCCAAAGAGGCAGTGCAGCACAAGTTCATCAGACTGATTCCTGTGATGCGGGACTGTTGTGTGAGGAGAGATTGGGCTGACTAGGCCTGTGTTCACTGGAGTTTAGGAGAATGAGAGGGGATCTCATTGAAACGTATAAAATTCTGACAGGCCTGGACAGACAGGATGCAGGGATGATGTTTCCTCTGGCTGGGGAAGGATCTAGAACAAGGGGTTACAGTCTCAGGATACGGGGTAGGCTATTCAGGACTGAGGGGAGGAGAAACTTCTTCACTCAGAGGGTGGTGAACCTGTGGAATTCTCTACCTCAGGGGCTGTGGAGACCAAGTCACTGAATATATTTCAGAAGGAAATAGATTTCTCGACTCTAAAGGTGTCATGGCGCAAGGGGAGAGAGTGGGATAACGGCATTGAGATAGAGGATCAGCCACGATCATACTGAATGGCGGAGCAGGCGCGAAGGGCCGAATGGCCTACTCTTGCTCTGAGTTTCTATGTTTCTATGAGACTAGAAGCTACTGAGGGCAAAAAAATGGTCCACTGCGGCAGGGTGAATTTCAGTCATTTAAGGAGGGGCCCAGCAGGGCTAGACTGGGAATAGTGATTTCAGGGTGAAGCTGGGGGAAGGGACCGTCGAGGTACAAATCAGGCAGGTTACAAGGTTAGGTTGGAAATGTTGGGCTGGTTCCGCTCAGGGCGAAGGAGGTGGAGGGGAGATTTGAAAGAGGTGTACAAGATTATGACAGGCTCACGTAAGAGGGAGGTGGTGGGTGCAGTGATAACGTCTCTGCGCTAATAATCCAGAGACCAGGGCTAATGCTTTGGGGGATGTGGGTTCAAATCCCACCACGGCAGCTGGTGAAATTTAAATTCAATTAAGTAAGAAAAGCCTAGAATTGAAAGCCAGTTTCAGTCATGGGATACAGCTATCATTGATTGTCATTAAAAAAAAAACAACCATTGGGTTCATGAATGCCCTTTTATCTGGTGTGTCCTGCATGTGACTCCAGCCCTGCTACAGCCATGTGGTTTAGAAGAGTATAAAATTTTGACAGGACTGGACACAGCGGTCATGTTTTCTGTGGCTGGGGGTGTCTAGAGCAAGGAGCCACAGTCTCAGGATACGGGGCCGGCCATTCAGGACTGAGATGAGGAGAAAGGTCTTCACTCAGAGGGTGATGAACCTGTGGAATTCTCTACCACAGAGGGCTGTGGATGCGAGGTCACTGAATATATTTAGGAAGGAATTATATTTCTGGACGCTAAAGGTGTCAAGGGGTATGGGAGAGAGTGGGAATATGGGTGTTGAGATAGAGGATCTGCCATGATCATGTTGAATGGTGGAGCAGGCTCGAAGGGCCGAATGGCCTACTCCTGCTCCTATTTTCTATTTTTCTACTCTTAACTGCTCCCAATCACAGATTCTTAACCGTACAGGAGGCCATTCGGTCTATCATATCTGCACTGGCTCTCCAAGTGAGCATTATGACCTAGTGCCATTGCCCTGCCTTTTCCCCTGCACCCCTGCACATTGTTACAATCAATAAGGAGGAGTGAGTGTGTTGTGGTGGAGTTTTGGGGGGGGAAATGCAGAGATTTATAGTTTGAGAGGGAGAAGGATGTCCTGTGAGAACTGGATTCGACAGTCCTGGTTTCCCACCCTTTACTTTTGTCATCTTTTCTAATCTCCTTTCCATCCTCCTGCCTTTTCCCCCTACCCCTGCACTTTGTTTCTATTCAAATAACCATCCAACGCCCTCTTGAATGCCTCGATTGAACCAGCCTCCACCACACTCCCAGACAGCGCGTTCCAGACCCCAACCTCTCGCTGTGTGAAATTCTTTTTTCTCGCGTCATATTTTCTTCTTATGCAAATCACTTTAAATCTGTGCCCCTCTCGCTCTCAATCCTTTTACGAGTTGAACCGTTTTTCCCTATCAACTCTATCCACTCCTCACGATTTTAAACACCTCTATCAAATCTCTTCTTAGCCTTCCCCTCTCCAAGGAGAACAGTCCCAACTCTTCAATCTTTCCTCATGGCTGAAGTTTCTCATCCCAGGAACCATTCTTGTAAACCTCTCCTGCACCTCTCTCCAATGTGTCCACATCCTTCCTATAGTGTGGTGCCCAGAACTGTACACAACACGCCAGCTGAGGTCTAACCAGTGTCTTATATAAATTCAGCATCATCTCCCCGCTCTTGTACTCTATGCCCCTATTAATAAAGCCCAGGATATGTTATTCTTTATTTACTGCTCTCTGCCACCTTCAATGATCTATGCACATATACACCCAAGTCTTTCTGCTCCTGCACCTCCTTCAAAATGTCACCCCTTCTCTTATATTGTCTGTCCACGTTCTTCTGACCAAAATTACCTCACACTTCTCCACATTGAACTTCGTCGGCCGCCCATCTGCCCACTCCACCAGCTGTCCTGTGTTCCAAAAGGCAACTTGGGATGTAGAACAATGCTGGCCTCACAGGTGAAGCTGCATCGCATGAACTTTGGTGCTAGGACCGCATCTTGAACACCCTGTGCAGTCCTGGTCTCCTTGTTTAAGGAAGGATGTCAAGGTGTTGGAGGCGGTTCAGAGCAGGTTCACGAGGTTGATATCTGGAATGAGCGGATTGTCTTGTTAGGAAAGGTTGGACAGGCTGGGCTGTTTTTCACTGGAGGTTAGAAGAGTGAGGGGCGATTTGACTGAAGTGAACAAGATGCTGAACGGTCTCGACAGGGTGGACGTGGAAAGGATGCTTCCTCTTGTGGGTGAGTCCAGAACTGGAGGGCACAGGTTTAAAATTAGGGGGGTGGGGGGTGGCCCTTTTAGCACCGAGATGTGGAGAAATGTTTTCTCTGAGGGTTGTGCAACTTTGGAACTTTCTGCCTCAGAGCTGGTGGAGGCGGAGCTCACACTAATCTCCTCCTGTCTGATATAAACCAGCCTCAGAGTCACTGACACTAATCTCCTCCTGTCTGATATAAACCAGCCTCACAGTCACTGACACTAATCTCCTCCTGTCTGATATAAACCAACCTCACAGTCCAATGACACCAATCTCCTCCTGTCTGATATAAACCAGCCTCACAGTCAATGACACCAATCTTTTCCTGTCTGATATAAACCAACCACACAGTCACTGACACTAATCTCCTCCTGTCTGATATAAACCAGCCTCACAGTCACTGACACTAATCACATCCTGTCTGATATGAACGAGCCTCACAGTCACTGTCACCAATCTCCTCCTGTCTGATATAAACCAACCACACAGTCATTGACACTAATCACCTCCTGTCTGATATAAACCACACCCACAGTCACTGTCACCAATCTCCTACTGTCTGATATAAACCAACCACACAGTCACTGACACGAATCATCTCCTGTCTGATATAAACCAACCCCACGGTCACTGTCACCAATCTCCTACTGTCTGATATAAACCAACTCCACAGTCACTGTCACCAATCTCCTCCTGTCTGATATAAACCAACTACACAGTCACTGACACTAACCTTTGCCTGTCTGATATAAACCAACCTCACAGTCACTGACAGCAATCTCCTCCTGTCTGATATAAACCAACCACACAGTCACTGACAGCAATCTCCTCCTGTCTGATATACACCAACACCACAGTCACTGACACTAATCTCTGCCTGTCTGATATAAACCAAACTCACAGTCACTGACAGCAATCTCCTCCTGACTGATATAAACCAACCACACAGTAACTGACACTAATCTCCTCCTGTCTGATATAAACCAGCCTCACAGTCACTGACACTAATCACATCCTGTCTGATATGAACGAGCCTCACAGTCACTGTCACCAATCTCCTCCTGTCTGATATAAACCAACCACACAGTCATTGACACAAATCACCTCCTGTCTGATATAAACCACACCCACATTCACTGTCACCAATCTCCTACTGTCTGATATAAACCAACCACACAGTCACTGACACTAATCACCTCCTGTCTGATATAAACCAAGCCCACGGTCACTGTCACCAATCTCCTACTGTCTGATATAAACCAACTCCACAGTCACTGTCACCAATCTCCTCCTGTCTGATATAAACCAACTACACAGTCACTGACACTAACCTCTGCCTGTCTGATATAAACCAACCTCACAGTCACTGACAGCAATCTCCTCCTGTCTGATATAAACCAACCACACAGTCACTGACAGCAATCTCCTCCTGTCTGATATAAACCAACACCACAGTCACTGACACTAATCTCTGCCTGTCTGATATAAACCAACCTCACAGTCACTGACAGCAATCTCCTCCTGACTGATATAAACCAACCACACAGTCACTGACAGCAATCTCCTCCTGTCTGATATAAACTAACCTCACAGTCACTGACAGCAATCTCCTCCTGTCTGATATAAACCAACCCCACAGTCACTGACACTAATCTGTGCCTGTCTGATATAAACCAACCTCACAGTCACTGACAGCAATCTCATCCTGTCTGATATAAACCAACCACACAGTCACTGACAACAATCTGCTCCTGTCTGATATAAACCAATCACACAGTCACTGTCACCAATGTCCTCCTGTCTGATATAAACCAACCACAGTCACTGACACTAATCTCTGCCTGTCTGATATAAACCAACCTCACAGTCACTGAAAGCAATCTGCTCCTGTCTGATATAAACCAACCACACAGTCACTGACAGCAATCACCTCCTGTCTGATATAAACCAACCCCACAGTCACTGACACTAATCTCTGCCTGTCTGATATAAACCAACCACACAGTCACTGACAGCAATCTCCTCGTGTCTGATATAAACCAACCACACAGTCACTGACAGCAATCACCTCCTGTCTGATATAAACCAACCCCACAGTCACTGACACTAATCTCTGCCTGTCTGATATAAACCAACCACACAGTCACTGACAGCAATCTCCTCGTGTCTGATATAAACCAACCACACAGTCACTGACAGCAATCTCCTCCTGTCTGATATAAACTAACCTCACAGTCACTGACAGCAATCTCCTCCTGTCTGATATAAACCAACCCCACAGTCACTGACTCTAATCTGTGCCTGTCTGATATAAACCAACCTCACAGTCACTGACAGCAATCTCCTCCTGTCTGATATAAATCAACCACACAGTCACTGACACTAATCACCTCCTGTCTGATATAAACCAACCCCACGGTCACTGTCACCAATCTCCTACTGTCTGATATAAACCAACTCCACAGTCACTGTCACCAATCTCCTCCTGTCTGATATAAACCAACTACACAGTCACTGACACTAACCTCTGCCTGTCTGATATAAACCAACCTCACAGTCACTGACAGCAATCTCCTCCTGTCTGATATAAACCAACCACACAGTCACTGACAGCAATCTCCTCCTGTCTGATATACACCAACACCACAGTCACTGACACTAATCTCTGCCTGTCTGATATAAACCAACCTCACAGTCACTGACAGCAATCTCCTCCTGACTGATATAAACCAACCACACAGTCACTGACACTAATCTCCTCCTGTCTGATATAAACCAGCCTCACAGTCACTGACACTAATCACATCCTGTCTGATATGAACGAGCCTCACAGTCACTGTCACCAATCTCCTCCTGTCTGATATAAACCAACCACACAGTCATTGACACAAATCACCTCCTGTCTGATATAAACCACACCCACATTCACTGTCACCAATCTCCTACTGTCTGATATAAACCAACCACACAGTCACTGACACTAATCACCTCCTGTCTGATATAAACCAACCTCACAGTCACTGACAGCAATCTCATCCTGTCTGATATAAACCAACCACACAGTCACTGACAACAATCTGCTCCTGTCTGATATAAACCAATCACACAGTCACTGTCACCAATGTCCTCCTGTCTGATATAAACCCACCACAGTCACTGACACTAATCTCTGCCTGTCTGATATAAACCAACCTCACAGTCACTGAAAGCAATCTGCTCCTGTCTGATATAAACCAACCACACAGTCACTGACAGCAATCACCTCCTGTCTGATATAAACCAACCCCACAGTCACTGACACTAATCTCTGCCTGTCTGATATAAACCAACCACACAGTCACTGACAGCAATCTCCTCGTGTCTGATATAAACCAACCACACAGTCACTGACAGCAATCTCCTCCTGTCTGATATAAACTAACCTCACAGTCACTGACAGCAATCTCCTCCTGTCTGATATAAACCAACCCCACAGTCACTGACTCTAATCTGTGCCTGTCTGATATAAACCAACCTCACAGTCACTGACAGCAATCTCCTCCTGTCTGATATAAACCAACCACAAAGTCACTGACACTAATCACCTCCTGTCTGATGTAAACCAACCCCACGGTCACTGTCACCAATCTCCTACTGTCTGATATAAGCCAACTCCACAGTCACTGTCACCAATCTCCTCCTGTCTGATATAAACCAACTACACAGTCACTGACACTAACCTCTGCCTGTCTGATATAAACCAACCTTACAGTCACTGACAGCAATCTCCTCCTGTCTGATATAAACCAACCACACAGTCACTGACAGCAATCTCCTCCTGTCTGATATAAACCAACACCACAGTCACTGACACTAATCTTTGCCTGTCTGATATAAACCAACCTCACAGTCACTGACAGCAATCTCCTCCTGACTGATATAAACCAACCACACAGTCACTGACAGCAATCTCCTCCTGTCTCATATAAACCAACCACACAGTCACTGACAGCAATCTCCTCCTGTCTGATATAAACCAACCTCACAGTCACTGACAGCAATCTCCTCCTGTCTGATATAAACAAAACCCACAGTCACTGACACTAATCTCTGCCTGTCTGATGTAAAGCAACTTCACAGTCACTGACAGCAATCTCCTCCTGTCTGGTATAAACCAACCACACAGTCACTGACAGCAATCTCCTCCTGTCTGATATAAACCAACCACACAGTCACTGACAGTAATCTCCGCCTGTCTGATATAAACCAACCACACAGTCACTGACACTAATCTCCTCCTGTCTGCTATAAACCAACCACACAGTCACTGACACCAATCATCTCCTGCCTGATATAAATCGACACCACAGTCACTGACCGCAATCTCCTCCTGTCTGATACAAACCACCCACACAGTCACTGACAGCAATCTCCTCCTGTCTGATATAAACCAACCACACAGTCACTGACACTAATCTGCCTGTCTGATATAAACCAACCTCACAGTCACTGAAAGCAATCTCCTCCTGTCTGATATAAACCAGCCTCACAGTCACTGACACCAATCTCCTCCTGTCTGCTATAAAACAGCCTCACAGTCACTGACACCAATCTCCTCCTGTCTGATATAAACCAACCTCACAGTCAATGACACCAATCTCCTCCTGTCTGATATAAACCAGCCTCACAGTCAATGACACCAATCTCTTCCTGTCTGATATAAACCAACCACATAGTCACTGACACTAATCTCCTCCTGTCTGATATAAACCAGCCTCACAGTCACTGACAGTAATCACATCCTGTCTGATATGAACGAGCCTCACAGTCACTGTCACCAATCTCCTCCTGTCTGATATAAACCAACCACACAGTCATTGACACTAATCACCTCCTGTCTGATATAAACCACACCCACAGTCACTGTCACCAATCTCCTACTGTCTGATATAAACCAACCACACAGTCACTGACACGAATCATCTCCTGTCTGATATAAACCAACCCCACGGTCACTGTCACCAATCTCCTACTGTCTGATATAAACCAACTGCACAGTCACTGTCACCAATCTCCTCCTGTCTGATATAAACCAACTACACAGTCACTGTCACTAACCTCTGCCTGTCTGATATAAACCAACCTCACAGTCACTGACAGCAATCTCCTCCTGTCTGATGTAAACCAACCACACAGTCACTGACAGCAATCTCCTCCTGTCTGATATACACCAACACCACAGTCACTGACACTAATCTCTGCCTGTCTGATATAAACCAACCTCACAGTCACTGACAGCAATCTCCTCCTGACTGATATAAACCAACCACACAGTCACTGACACTAATCTCCTCCTGTCTGATATAAACCAGCCTCACAGTCACTGACACTAATCACATCCTGTCTGATATGAACGAGCCTCACAGTCACTGTCACCAATCTCCTCCTGTCTGATATAAACCAACCACACAGTCATTGACACAAATCACCTCCTGTCTGATATAAACCACACCCACATTCACTGTCACCAATCTCCTACTGTCTGATATAAACCAACCACACAGTCACTGACACGAATCATCTCCTGTCTGATATAAACCAACCCCACGGTCACTGTCACCAATCTCCTACTGTCTGATATAAACCAACTCCACAGTCACTGTCACCAATCTCCTCCTGTCTGATATAAACCAACTACACAGTCACTGTCACTAACCTCTGCCTGTCTGATATAAACCAACCTCACAGTCACTGACAGCAATCTCCTCCTGTCTGATGTAAACCAACCACACAGTCACTGACACCAATCTCCTCCTGTCTGATATACACCAACACCACAGTCACTGACACTAATCTCTGCCTGTCTGATATAAACCAACCTCACAGTCACTGACAGCAATCTCCTCCTGACTGATATAAACCAACCACACAGTCACTGACACTAATCTCCTCCTGTCTGATATAAACCAGCCTCACAGTCACTGACACTAATCACATCCTGTCTGATATGAACGAGCCTCACAGTCACTGTCACCAATCTCCTCCTGTCTGATATAAACCAACCACACAGTCATTGACACAAATCACCTCCTGTCTGATATAAACCACACCCACATTCACTGTCACCAATCTCCTACTGTCTGATATAAACCAACCACACAGTCACTGACACTAATCACCTCCTGTCTGATATAAACCAACCCCACGGTCACTGTCACCAATCTCCTACTGTCTGATATAAACCAACTCCACAGTCACTGTCACCAATCTCCTCCTGTCTGATATAAACCAACTACACAGTCACTGACACTAACCTCTGCCTGTCTGATATAAACCAACCTTACAGTCACTGACAGCAATCTCCTCCTGTCTGATATAAACCAACCACACAGTCACTGACAGCAATCTCCTCCTGTCTGATATAAACCAACACCACAGTCACTGACACTAATCTTTGCCTGTCTGATATAAACCAACCTCACAGTCACTGACAGCAATCTCCTCCTGACTGATATAAACCAACCACACAGTCACTGACAGCAATCTCCTCCTGTCTCATATAAACCAACCACACAGTCACTGACAGCAATCTCCTCCTGTCTGATATAAACCAACCTCACAGTCACTGACAGCAATCTCCTCCTGTCTGATATAAACAAAACCCACAGTCACTGACACTAATCTCTGCCTGTCTGATGTAAAGCAACTTCACAGTCACTGACAGCAATCTCCTCCTGTCTGGTATAAACCAACCACACAGTCACTGACAGCAATCTCCTCCTGTCTGATATAAACCAACCACACAGTCACTGACAGTAATCTCCGCCTGTCTGATATAAACCAACCACACAGTCACTGACACTAATCTCCTCCTGTCTGCTATAAACCAACCACACAGTCACTGACACCAATCATCTCCTGCCTGATATAAATCGACACCACAGTCACTGACCGCAATCTCCTCCTGTCTGATACAAACCACCCACACAGTCACTGACAGCAATCTCCTCCTGTCTGATATAAACCAACCACACAGTCACTGACACTAATCTGCCTGTCTGATATAAACCAACCTCACAGTCACTGAAAGCAATCTCCTCCTGTCTGATATAAACCAGCCTCACAGTCACTGACACCAATCTCCTCCTGTCTGCTATAAAACAGCCTCACAGTCACTGACACCAATCTCCTCCTGTCTGATATAAACCAACCTCACAGTCAATGACACCAATCTCCTCCTGTCTGATATAAACCAGCCTCACAGTCAATGACACCAATCTCTTCCTGTCTGATATAAACCAACCACATAGTCACTGACACTAATCTCCTCCTGTCTGATATAAACCAGCCTCACAGTCACTGACAGTAATCACATCCTGTCTGATATGAACGAGCCTCACAGTCACTGTCACCAATCTCCTCCTGTCTGATATAAACCAACCACACAGTCATTGACACTAATCACCTCCTGTCTGATATAAACCACACCCACAGTCACTGTCACCAATCTCCTACTGTCTGATATAAACCACCCACACAGTCAAAGACACGAATCATCTCCTGTCTGATATAAACCAACCCCACGGTCACTGTCACCAATCTCCTACTGTCTGATATAAACCAACTGCACAGTCACTGTCACCAATCTCCTCCTGTCTGATATAAACCAACTACACAGTCACTGTCACTAACCTCTGCCTGTCTGATATAAACCAACCTCACAGTCACTGACAGCAATCTCCTCCTGTCTGATGTAAACCAACCACACAGTCACTGACAGCAATCTCCTCCTGTCTGATATACACCAACACCACAGTCACTGACACTAATCTCTGCCTGTCTGATATAAACCAACCTCACAGTCACTGACAGCAATCTCCTCCTGTCTGATATAAACCAACCACACAGTCACTGACAGCAATCTCCTCGTGTCTGATATAAACCAACCACACAGTCACTGACAGCAATCTCCTCCTGTCTGATATAAACTAACCTCACAGTCACTGACAGCAATCTCCTCCTGTCTGATATAAACCAACCCCACAGTCACTGACTCTAATCTGTGCCTGTCTGATATAAACCAACCTCACAGTCACTGACAGCAATCTCCTCCTGTCTGATATAAATCAACCACACAGTCACTGACACTAATCACCTCCTGTCTGATATAAACCAACCCCACGGTCACTGTCACCAATCTCCTACTGTCTGATATAAACCAACTCCACAGTCACTGTCACCAATCTCCTCCTGTCTGATATAAACCAACTACACAGTCACTGACACTAACCTCTGCCTGTCTGATATAAACCAACCTCACAGTCACTGACAGCAATCTCCTCCTGTCTGATATAAACCAACCACACAGTCACTGACAGCAATCTCCTCCTGTCTGATATACACCAACACCACAGTCACTGACACTAATCTCTGCCTGTCTGATATAAACCAACCTCACAGTCACTGACAGCAATCTCCTCCTGACTGATATAAACCAACCACACAGTCACTGACACTAATCTCCTCCTGTCTGATATAAACCAGCCTCACAGTCACTGACACTAATCACATCCTGTCTGATATGAACGAGCCTCACAGTCACTGTCACCAATCTCCTCCTGTCTGATATAAACCAACCACACAGTCATTGACACAAATCACCTCCTGTCTGATATAAACCACACCCACATTCACTGTCACCAATCTCCTACTGTCTGATATAAACCAACCACACAGTCACTGACACTAATCACCTCCTGTCTGATATAAACCAACCTCACAGTCACTGACAGCAATCTCATCCTGTCTGATATAAACCAACCACACAGTCACTGACAACAATCTGCTCCTGTCTGATATAAACCAATCACACAGTCACTGTCACCAATGTCCTCCTGTCTGATATAAACCCACCACAGTCACTGACACTAATCTCTGCCTGTCTGATATAAACCAACCTCACAGTCACTGAAAGCAATCTGCTCCTGTCTGATATAAACCAACCACACAGTCACTGACAGCAATCACCTCCTGTCTGATATAAACCAACCCCACAGTCACTGACACTAATCTCTGCCTGTCTGATATAAACCAACCACACAGTCACTGACAGCAATCTCCTCGTGTCTGATATAAACCAACCACACAGTCACTGACAGCAATCTCCTCCTGTCTGATATAAACTAACCTCACAGTCACTGACAGCAATCTCCTCCTGTCTGATATAAACCAACCCCACAGTCACTGACTCTAATCTGTGCCTGTCTGATATAAACCAACCTCACAGTCACTGACAGCAATCTCCTCCTGTCTGATATAAACCAACCACAAAGTCACTGACACTAATCACCTCCTGTCTGATGTAAACCAACCCCACGGTCACTGTCACCAATCTCCTACTGTCTGATATAAGCCAACTCCACAGTCACTGTCACCAATCTCCTCCTGTCTGATATAAACCAACTACACAGTCACTGACACTAACCTCTGCCTGTCTGATATAAACCAACCTTACAGTCACTGACAGCAATCTCCTCCTGTCTGATATAAACCAACCACACAGTCACTGACAGCAATCTCCTCCTGTCTGATATAAACCAACACCACAGTCACTGACACTAATCTTTGCCTGTCTGATATAAACCAACCTCACAGTCACTGACAGCAATCTCCTCCTGACTGATATAAACCAACCACACAGTCACTGACAGCAATCTCCTCCTGTCTCATATAAACCAACCACACAGTCACTGACAGCAATCTCCTCCTGTCTGATATAAACCAACCTCACAGTCACTGACAGCAATCTCCTCCTGTCTGATATAAACAAAACCCACAGTCACTGACACTAATCTCTGCCTGTCTGATGTAAAGCAACTTCACAGTCACTGACAGCAATCTCCTCCTGTCTGGTATAAACCAACCACACAGTCACTGACAGCAATCTCCTCCTGTCTGATATAAACCAACCACACAGTCACTGACAGTAATCTCCGCCTGTCTGATATAAACCAACCACACAGTCACTGACACTAATCTCCTCCTGTCTGCTATAAACCAACCACACAGTCACTGACACCAATCATCTCCTGCCTGATATAAATCGACACCACAGTCACTGACCGCAATCTCCTCCTGTCTGATACAAACCACCCACACAGTCACTGACAGCAATCTCCTCCTGTCTGATATAAACCAACCACACAGTCACTGACACTAATCTGCCTGTCTGATATAAACCAACCTCACAGTCACTGAAAGCAATCTCCTCCTGTCTGATATAAACCAGCCTCACAGTCACTGACACCAATCTCCTCCTGTCTGCTATAAAACAGCCTCACAGTCACTGACACCAATCTCCTCCTGTCTGATATAAACCAACCTCACAGTCAATGACACCAATCTCCTCCTGTCTGATATAAACCAGCCTCACAGTCAATGACACCAATCTCTTCCTGTCTGATATAAACCAACCACATAGTCACTGACACTAATCTCCTCCTGTCTGATATAAACCAGCCTCACAGTCACTGACAGTAATCACATCCTGTCTGATATGAACGAGCCTCACAGTCACTGTCACCAATCTCCTCCTGTCTGATATAAACCAACCACACAGTCATTGACACTAATCACCTCCTGTCTGATATAAACCACACCCACAGTCACTGTCACCAATCTCCTACTGTCTGATATAAACCAACCACACAGTCACTGACACGAATCATCTCCTGTCTGATATAAACCAACCCCACGGTCACTGTCACCAATCTCCTACTGTCTGATATAAACCAACTGCACAGTCACTGTCACCAATCTCCTCCTGTCTGATATAAACCAACTACACAGTCACTGTCACTAACCTCTGCCTGTCTGATATAAACCAACCTCACAGTCACTGACAGCAATCTCCTCCTGTCTGATGTAAACCAACCACACAGTCACTGACAGCAATCTCCTCCTGTCTGATATACACCAACACCACAGTCACTGACACTAATCTCTGCCTGTCTGATATAAACCAACCTCACAGTCACTGACAGCAATCTCCTCCTGACTGATATAAACCAACCACACAGTCACTGACACTAATCTCCTCCTGTCTGATATAAACCAGCCTCACAGTCACTGACACTAATCACATCCTGTCTGATATGAACGAGCCTCACAGTCACTGTCACCAATCTCCTCCTGTCTGATATAAACCAACCACACAGTCATTGACACAAATCACCTCCTGTCTGATATAAACCACACCCACATTCACTGTCACCAATCTCCTACTGTCTGATATAAACCAACCACACAGTCACTGACACGAATCATCTCCTGTCTGATATAAACCAACCCCACGGTCACTGTCACCAATCTCCTACTGTCTGATATAAACCAACTCCACAGTCACTGTCACCAATCTCCTCCTGTCTGATATAAACCAACTACACAGTCACTGTCACTAACCTCTGCCTGTCTGATATAAACCAACCTCACAGTCACTGACAGCAATCTCCTCCTGTCTGATGTAAACCAACCACACAGTCACTGACACCAATCTCCTCCTGTCTGATATACACCAACACCACAGTCACTGACACTAATCTCTGCCTGTCTGATATAAACCAACCTCACAGTCACTGACAGCAATCTCCTCCTGACTGATATAAACCAACCACACAGTCACTGACACTAATCTCCTCCTGTCTGATATAAACCAGCCTCACAGTCACTGACACTAATCACATCCTGTCTGATATGAACGAGCCTCACAGTCACTGTCACCAATCTCCTCCTGTCTGATATAAACCAACCACACAGTCATTGACACAAATCACCTCCTGTCTGATATAAACCACACCCACATTCACTGTCACCAATCTCCTACTGTCTGATATAAACCAACCACACAGTCACTGACACTAATCACCTCCTGTCTGATATAAACCAACCCCACGGTCACTGTCACCAATCTCCTACTGTCTGATATAAACCAACTCCACAGTCACTGTCACCAATCTCCTCCTGTCTGATATAAACCAACTACACAGTCACTGACACTAACCTCTGCCTGTCTGATATAAACCAACCTTACAGTCACTGACAGCAATCTCCTCCTGTCTGATATAAACCAACCACACAGTCACTGACAGCAATCTCCTCCTGTCTGATATAAACCAACACCACAGTCACTGACACTAATCTTTGCCTGTCTGATATAAACCAACCTCACAGTCACTGACAGCAATCTCCTCCTGACTGATATAAACCAACCACACAGTCACTGACAGCAATCTCCTCCTGTCTCATATAAACCAACCACACAGTCACTGACAGCAATCTCCTCCTGTCTGATATAAACCAACCTCACAGTCACTGACAGCAATCTCCTCCTGTCTGATATAAACAAAACCCACAGTCACTGACACTAATCTCTGCCTGTCTGATGTAAAGCAACTTCACAGTCACTGACAGCAATCTCCTCCTGTCTGGTATAAACCAACCACACAGTCACTGACAGCAATCTCCTCCTGTCTGATATAAACCAACCACACAGTCACTGACAGTAATCTCCGCCTGTCTGATATAAACCAACCACACAGTCACTGACACTAATCTCCTCCTGTCTGCTATAAACCAACCACACAGTCACTGACACCAATCATCTCCTGCCTGATATAAATCGACACCACAGTCACTGACCGCAATCTCCTCCTGTCTGATACAAACCACCCACACAGTCACTGACAGCAATCTCCTCCTGTCTGATATAAACCAACCACACAGTCACTGACACTAATCTGCCTGTCTGATATAAACCAACCTCACAGTCACTGAAAGCAATCTCCTCCTGTCTGATATAAACCAGCCTCACAGTCACTGACACCAATCTCCTCCTGTCTGCTATAAAACAGCCTCACAGTCACTGACACCAATCTCCTCCTGTCTGATATAAACCAACCTCACAGTCAATGACACCAATCTCCTCCTGTCTGATATAAACCAGCCTCACAGTCAATGACACCAATCTCTTCCTGTCTGATATAAACCAACCACATAGTCACTGACACTAATCTCCTCCTGTCTGATATAAACCAGCCTCACAGTCACTGACAGTAATCACATCCTGTCTGATATGAACGAGCCTCACAGTCACTGTCACCAATCTCCTCCTGTCTGATATAAACCAACCACACAGTCATTGACACTAATCACCTCCTGTCTGATATAAACCACACCCACAGTCACTGTCACCAATCTCCTACTGTCTGATATAAACCACCCACACAGTCAAAGACACGAATCATCTCCTGTCTGATATAAACCAACCCCACGGTCACTGTCACCAATCTCCTACTGTCTGATATAAACCAACTGCACAGTCACTGTCACCAATCTCCTCCTGTCTGATATAAACCAACTACACAGTCACTGTCACTAACCTCTGCCTGTCTGATATAAACCAACCTCACAGTCACTGACAGCAATCTCCTCCTGTCTGATGTAAACCAACCACACAGTCACTGACAGCAATCTCCTCCTGTCTGATATACACCAACACCACAGTCACTGACACTAATCTCTGCCTGTCTGATATAAACCAACCTCACAGTCACTGACAGCAATCTCCTCCTGACTGATATAAACCAACCACACAGTCACTGACACTAATCTCCTCCTGTCTGATATAAACCAGCCTCACAGTCACTGACACTAATCACATCCTGTCTGATATGAACGAGCCTCACAGTCACTGTCACCAATCTCCTCCTGTCTGATATAAACCAACCACACAGTCATTGACACAAATCACCTCCTGTCTGATATAAACCACACCCACATTCACTGTCACCAATCTCCTACTGTCTGATATAAACCAACCACACAGTCACTGACACGAATCATCTCCTGTCTGATATAAACCAACCCCACGGTCACTGTCACCAATCTCCTACTGTCTGATATAAACCAACTCCACAGTCACTGTCACCAATCTCCTCCTGTCTGATATAAACCAACTACACAGTCACTGTCACTAACCTCTGCCTGTCTGATATAAACCAACCTCACAGTCACTGACAGCAATCTCCTCCTGTCTGATGTAAACCAACCACACAGTCACTGACACCAATCTCCTCCTGTCTGATATACACCAACACCACAGTCACTGACACTAATCTCTGCCTGTCTGATATAAACCAACCTCACAGTCACTGACAGCAATCTCCTCCTGACTGATATAAACCAACCACACAGTCACTGACACTAATCTCCTCCTGTCTGATATAAACCAGCCTCACAGTCACTGACACTAATCACATCCTGTCTGATATGAACGAGCCTCACAGTCACTGTCACCAATCTCCTCCTGTCTGATATAAACCAACCACACAGTCATTGACACAAATCACCTCCTGTCTGATATAAACCACACCCACATTCACTGTCACCAATCTCCTACTGTCTGATATAAACCAACCACACAGTCACTGACACTAATCACCTCCTGTCTGATATAAACCAACCCCACGGTCACTGTCACCAATCTCCTACTGT
Organism: Isurus oxyrinchus; assembly: GCA_026770705.1. Taxonomy (NCBI): domain Eukaryota; kingdom Metazoa; phylum Chordata; class Chondrichthyes; order Lamniformes; family Lamnidae; genus Isurus; species Isurus oxyrinchus. The sequence continues at coordinate 212,806 of JANJGN010000939.1, read as the reverse complement.
CTGATATAAACCAACTCCACAGTCACTGTCACCAATCTCCTCCTGTCTGATATAAACCAACTACACAGTCACTGACACTAACCTCTGCCTGTCTGATATAAACCAACCACACAGTCACTGACAGCAATCTCCTCCTGTCTGATATAAACCAACCACACAGTCACTGACAGCAATCTCCTCCTGTCTGATATAAACCAACACCACAGTCACTGACACTAATCACTGCCTGTCTGATATAAACCAACCTCACAGTCACTGACAGCAATCTCCTCCTGACTGATATAAACCAACCACACAGTCACTGACAGCAATATCCTCCTGTCTGATATAAACTAACCTCACAGTCACTGACAGCAATCTCCTCCTGTCTGATATAAACCAACCCCACAGTCACTGACACTAATCTGTGCCTGTCTGATATAAACCAACCTCACAGTCACTGACAGCAATCTCATCCTGTCTGATATAAACCAACCACACAGAAACTGACAACAATCTGCTCCTGTCTGATATAAACCAATCACACAGTCACTGTCACCAATGTCCTCCTGTCTGATATAAACCAACCACAGTCACTGACACTAATCTCTGCCTGTCTGATATAAACCAACCTCACAGTCACTGAAAGCAATCTGCTCCTGTCTGATATAAACCAACCACACAGTCACTGACAGCAATCTCCTCGTGTCTGATATAAACCAACCACACAGTCACTGACAGCAATCTCCTCCTGTCTGATATAAACTAACCTCACAGTCACTGACAGCAATCTCCTCCTGTCTGATATAAACCAACCCCACAGTCACTGACTCTAATCTGTGCCTGTCTGATATAAACCAACCTCACAGTCACTGACAGCAATCTCCTCCTGTCTGATATAAACCAACCACACAGTCACTGACACGAATCATCTCCTGTCTGATATAAACCAACCCCAGGGTCACTGTCACCAATCTCCTACTGTCTGATATAAACCAACTCCACAGTCACTGTCACCAATCTCCTCCTGTCTGATATAAACCAACTACACAGTCACTGTCACTAACCTCTGCCTGTCTGATATAAACCAACCTCACAGTCACTGACAGCAATCTCCTCCTGTCTGATATAAACCAACCACACAGTCACTGACACCAATCTCCTCCTGTCTGATATACACCAACACCACAGTCACTGACACTAATCTCTGCCTGTCTGATATAAACCAACCTCAGTCATTGACAGCAATCTCCTCCTGACTGATATAAACCAACCACACAGTCACTGACACTAATCTCCTCCTGTCTGATATAAACCAGCCTCACAGTCACTGACACTAATCACATCCTGTCTGATATGAACGAGCCTCACAGTCACTGTCACCAATCTCCTCCTGTCTGATATAAACCAACCACACAGTCATTGACACAAATCACCTCCTGTCTGATATAAACCACACCCACATTCACTGTCACCAATCTCCTACTGTCTGATATAAACCAACCACACAGTCACTGACACTAATCACCTCCTGTCTGATATAAACCAAGCCCACGGTCACTGTCACCAATCTCCTACTGTCTGATATAAACCAACTCCACAGTCACTGTCACCAATCTCCTCCTGTCTGATATAAACCAACTACACAGTCACTGACACTAACCTCTGCCTGTCTGATATAAACCAACCTCACAGTCACTGACAGCAATCTCCTCCTGTCTGATATAAACCAACCACACAGTCACTGACAGCAATCTCCTCCTGTCTGATATAAACCAACACCACAGTCACTGACACTAATCTCTGCCTGTCTGATATAAACCAACCTCACAGTCACTGACAGCAATCTCCTCCTGACTGATATAAACCAACCACACAGTCACTGACAGCAATCTCCTCCTGTCTGATATAAACTAACCTCACAGTCACTGACAACAATCTCCTCCTGTCTGATATAAACCAACCCCACAGTCACTGACACTAATCTGTGCCTGTCTGATATAAACCAACCTCACAGTCACTGACAGCAATCTCATCCTGTCTGATATAAACCAACCACACAGAAACTGACAACAATCTGCTCCTGTCTGATATAAACCAATCACACAGTCACTGTCACCAATGTCCTCCTGTCTGATATAAACCAACCACAGTCACTGACACTAATCTCTGCCTGTCTGATATAAACCAACCTCACAGTCACTGAAAGCAATCTGCTCCTGTCTGATATAAACCAACCACACAGTCACTGACAGCAATCTCCTCGTGTCTGATATAAACCAACCACACAGTCACTGACAGCAATCTCCTCCTGTCTGATATAAACTAACCTCACAGTCACTGACAGCAATCTCCTCCTGTCTGATATAAACCAACCCCACAGTCACTGACTCTAATCTGTGCCTGTCTGATATAAACCAACCTCACAGTCACTGACAGCAATCTCCTCCTGTCTGATATAAACCAACCACACAGTCACTGACACTAATCACCTCCTGTCTGATATAAACCAACCCCACGGTCACTGTCACCAATCTCCTACTGTCTGATATAAACCAACTCCACAGTCACTGTCACCAATCTCCTCCTGTCTGATATAAACCAACTACACAGTCACTGACACTAACCTCTGCCTGTCTGATATAAACCAACCTCACAGTCACTGACAGCAATCTCCTCCTGTCTGATATAAACCAACCACACAGTCACTGACAGCAATCTCCTCCAGTCTGATATAAACCAACACCAGAGTCACTGACACTAATCTCTGCCTGTCTGATATAAACCAACCTCACAGTCACTGACAGCAATCTCCTCCTGACTGATATAAACCAACCACACAGTCACTGACAGCAATCTCCTCCTGTCTCATATAAACCAACCACACAGTCACTGACAGCAATCTCCTCCTGTCTGATATAAACCAACCTCACAGTCACTGACAGCAATCTCCTCCTGACTGATATAAACCAACCACACAGTCACTGACAGCAATCTCCTCCTGTCTCATATAAACCAACCACACAGTCACGGACAGCAATCTCCTCCTGTCTGATATAAACCAACCTCACAGTCACTGACAGCAATCTCCTCCTGTCTGATATAAACCAAACCCACAGTCACTGACACTAATCTCTGCCTGTCTGATGAAAGCAACTTCACAGTCACTGACAGCAATCTCCTCCTGTCTGGTATAAACCAACCACACAGTCACTGACAGCAATCTCCTCCTGTCTGATATAAACCAACCACACAGTCACTGACAGTAATCTCCGCCTGTCTGATATAAACCAACCACACAGTCACTGACACTAATCTCCTCCTGTCTGATATAAACCAACCACACAGTCACTGACACCAATCATCTCCTGCCTGATATAAATCGACACCACAGTCACTGACCGCAATCTCCTCCTGTCTGATACAAACCAACCACACAGTCACTGACAGCAATCTCCTCCTGTCTGATATAAACCAACCACACAGTCACTGACACTAATCTGCCTGTCTGATATAAACCAACCTCACAGTCACTGAAAGCAATCTCCTCCTGTCTGATATAAACCAACCACACAGTCACTGACAGCAATCACCTCCTGTCTGATATAAACCAACCCCACAGTCACTGACACTAATCTCTGCCTGTCTGATATAAACCAACCTCACAGTCACTGACAGCAATCTCCTCCTGTCTGTTATAAACCAACCACACAGTCACTGACAGCAATCTCCTCCTGTCTGATATAAACCAAACACACAGTCACTGACAGCAATCTTCCCCTCTCTGATATAAACCAACCACACAGTCACTGACACTAATCTCTGCCTGTCTGATATAAACCAACCACACAGTCACTGACAGCAATCTCCTCCTGTCTGATATAAACCAACCCCACAGTCACTGACACTAATCTGTGCCTGTCTGATATAAACAAACTTCACAGTCACTGACAGCAATCTCTGCCTGTCTGATATAAACCAACCACACAGTCACTGACAGCAATCTCCTCCTGTCTGATATAAACCAAACACACAGTCACTGACAGCAATCTTCCCCTCTCTGATATAAACCAACCACACAGTCACTGACACTAATCTCTGCCTGTCTGATATAAACCAACCACACAGTCACTGACAGCAATCTCCTCCTGTCTGATATAAACCAACCCCACAGTCACTGACACTAATCTGTGCCTGTCTGATATAAACAAACCTCACAGTCACTGACAGCAATCTCTGCCTGTCTGATATAAACCAACCACACAGTCACTGACAGCAATCTCCTCCTGTCTGATATAAACCAACCCCACAGTCACTGACACTAATCTCCGCCTGTCTGATATAAACCCACCCCACAGTCACTGACACTAACCTCCGCCTGTCTGATACAAACCAACCACACAGTCACTGTCACCAATGTCCTCCTGTCTGATATAAACCAACCACACAGTCACTGACACTAATCTGCCTGTCTGATAGAAACCAACCTCACAGTCACTGAAAGCAATCTCCTCCTGTCTGATATAAACCAACCACACAGTCACTGACAGCAATCACCTCCTGTCTGATATAAACCAACCCCACAGTCACTGACACTAATCTCTGCCTGTCTGATATAAACCAACCTCACAGTCACTGACAGCAATCTCCTCCTGTCTGATATAAACTAAACACACAGTCACTGACAGCAATCTTCCCCTCTCTGATATAAACCAACCACACAGTCACTGACACTAATCTCTGCCTGTCTGATATAAACCAACCACACAGTCACTGACAGCAATCTCCTCCTGTCTGATATAAACCAACCACACTGTCACTGACAGCAATCTCCTCCTGTCTGATATAAACTAACCTCACAGTCACTGACAGCAATCTCCTCCTGTCTGATATAAACCAAACCCACAGTCACTGACACTAATCTCTGCCTGTCTGATATAAACCAACCTCACAGTCACTGACACTAATCTCCGCCTGTTTGATATAAACCCACTCCACAGTCACCGACACTAATCTCCGCCTGTCTGATATAAACCAACCACACAATCACTGACACCAATCTCTGCCTGTCTGATATAAACCAACCACACAGTCACTGACACTAATCTCCGCCTGTCTGATAGAAACCAACCACAAAGTCACTGACAAGAGTCTCCGCCTGTCTGATATAAACCAAACACAAAGTCACTGACAGCAATCTTCCCCTCCCTGATATAAACCAACCACACAGTCACTGACAGCAATCTCCTCCTGTCTGATATAAACCAACCTCACAGTCACTGACAGCAATCTCCTCCTGTCTGATATAAAACAACCCCACAGTCACTGACAGTAATCTCCGCCTGTCTGATATAAACCAACCACACAGTCACTGACAGCAATCTCCTCCTGTCTGGTATAAACCAACCACACAGTCACTGACAGCAATCTCCTCCTGTCTGATACAAACCAACCACACAGTCACTGACAGTAATCTCCGCCTGTCTGATATAAACCAACCACACAGTCACTGACACTAATCTCCTCCTGTCTGATATAAACCAACCACACAGTCACTGACACCAATCATCTCCTGCCTGATATAAATCGACACCACAGTCACTGACAGCAATCTCCTCCTGTCTGATACAAACCAACCACACAGTCACTGACAGCAATCTCCTCCTGTCTGATATAAACCAAACACACAGTCACTGACAGCAATCTTCCCCTCTCTGATATAAACCAACCACACAGTCACTGACACTAATCTCTGCCTCTCTGATATAAACCAACCACACAGTCACTGACAGCAATCTCCTCCTGTCTGATATAAACCAACCCCACAGTCACTGACACTAATCTGTGCCTGTCTGATATAAACAAACCTCACAGTCACTGACAGTAATCTCCTCCTATCTGATATAAACCAACCACACAGTCACTGACACCAATCTCCTCCTGTGTGATATAAACCAACCACACAGTCACTGACACTAATCTCCGCCTGTCTGATATAAACCCACCCCACAGTCACCGACACTAATCTCCGCCTGTCTGATATAAACCAAACACAAAGTCACTGACAGCAATCTTCCCCTCTCTGATATAAACCAACCACACAGTCACTGACACTAATCTCTGCCTGTCTGATATAAACCAACCACACAGTCACTGACAGCAATCTCCTCCTGTCTGATATAAACCAACCACACAGTCACTGACAGCAATCTCCTCCTGTCTGATATAAACTAACCTCACAGTCACTGACAGCAATCTCCTCCTGTCTGATATAAACAAACCCCACAGTCACTGACAGTAATCTCCGCCTGTCTGATACAAACCAACCACACAGTGACTGACAGCAATCTCCTCCTGTCTGGTATAAACCAACCACACAGTCACTGACAGCAATCTCCTCCTGTCTGATACAAACCAACCACACAGTCACTGACAGTAATCTCCGCCTGTCTGATATAAACTAACCACACAGTCACTGACACTAATTTCCTCCTGTCTGATATAAACCAACCTCACAGTCACTGACAGCAATCTCCTCCTGTCTGATATAAACCAACCACACAGTCACTGACAACAATCTCCTCCTGTCTGATATAAACCAACCACACAGTCACTGACACTAATCTCCGCCTGTTTGATATAAACCCACCCCACAGTCACCGACACTAATCTCCGCCTGTCTGATATAAACCAACCACACAATCACTGACACCAATCTCTGCCTGTCTGATATAAACCAACCACACAGTCACTGACACTAATCTCCGCCTGTCTGATATAAACCAACCACAAAGTCACTGACAGGAGTCTCCGCCTGTCTGATATAAACCAAACACAAAGTCACTGACAGCAATATTCCCCTCTCTGATATAAACCAACCACACAGTCACTGACACTAATCTCTGCCTGTCTGATATAAACCAACCACACAGTCACTGACAGCAATCTCCTCCTGTCTGATATAAACCAACCACACAGTCACTGACAGCAATCTCCTCCTGTCTGATATAAACTAACCTCACAGTCACTGACAGCAATCTCCTCCTGTCTGATATAAACAAACCCCACAGTCACTGACAGTAATCTCCGCCTGTCTGATACAAACCAACCACACAGTGACTGACAGCAATCTCCTCCTGTCTGGTATAAACCAACCACACAGTCACTGACAGCAATATCCTCCTGTCTGATACAAACCAACCACACAGTCACTGACAGTAATCTCCGCCTGTCTGAAAAAACCAACCACACAGTCACTGACACTAATCTCCTCCTGTCTGATATAAACCAACCACACAGTCACTGACACCAATCATCTCCTGCCTGATATAAATCGACACCACAGTCACTGACAGCAATCTCCTCCTGTCTGATACAAACCAACCACACAGTCACTGACAGCAATCTACTCCTGTCTGATATAAACCAACCACACAGTCACTGACACTAATCTGCCTGTCTGATATAAACCAACCTCACAGTCACTGAAAGCAATCTCCTCCTGTCTGATATAAACCAACCACACAGTCACTGACAGCAATCACCTCCTGTCTGATATAAACCAACCCCACAGTCACTGACACTAATCACCTCCTCTCTGATATAAACCAACCTCACAGTCACTGACAGCAATCTCCTCCTGTCTGTTATAAACCAACCACACAGTCACTGACAGCAATCTCCTCCTGTCTGATATAAACCAAACACACAGTCACTGACAGCAATCTTCCCCTCTCTGATATAAACCAACCACACAGTCACTGACACTAATCTCTGCCTGTCTGATATAAACCAACCACACAGTCACTGACAGCAATCTCCTCCTGTCTGATATAAATCAAACACACAGTCACTGACAGCAATCTTCCCCTCTCTGATATAAACCAACCACACAGTCACTGACACAAATCTCTGCCTGTCTGATATAAACCAACCACACAGTCACTGACAGCAATCTCCTCCTGTCTGATATAAACCAACCTCACAGTCACTGACAGCATTCTCCTCCTGTCTGATATAAACCAACCACACAGTCACTGACAGCAATCTCCTCCTGTCTGATATAAACTAACCTCACAGTCACTAACAGCAATCTCCTCCTGTCTGATATAAACCAACCCCACAGTCACTGACAGCAATCTCCTCCTGTCTGATATAAACCAACCACAGAATCACTGACAACAATCTCCTCCTGTCTGATATAAACCAACCACACAGTCACTGACACTAATCTCCGCCTGTTTGATATAAACCCACCCCACAGTCACCGACACTAATCTCTGCCTGTCTGATATAAACCAACCACACAGTCACTGACACTAATCTCCGCCTGTCTGATATAAACCAACCCCACAGTCACTGACACTAATCTGTGCCTGTCTGATATAAACAAACCTCACAGTCACTGACAACAATCTCCTCCTGTCTGATATTAAACAAATACACAGTCACTGACACTAATCTCCGCCTGTCTGATATAAACCCACCCCACATTCACCGACACTAATCTCCGCCTGTCTGATATAAACCAACCACACAGTCACTGTCACCAATGTCCTCCTGTCTGATATAAACCAGCCACACAGTCACTGACACTAATCTGCCTGTCTGATAGAAACCAACCTCACAGTCACTGACAGCAATCTCCTCCTGTCTGATATAAACCAACCACACAGTCACTGACAGCAATCACCTCCTGTCTGATATAAACCAACCCCACGGTCACTGACACTAATCTCTGCCTGTCTGGTATAAACCAACCTCACAGTCACTGACAGCAATCTCCTCCTGTCTGATATAAACCAAACACACAGTCACTGACAGCAATCTTCCCCTCTCTGATATAAACCAACCACACAGTCACTGACACTAATCTCTGCCTGTCTGATATAAACCAACCACACAGTCACTGACAGCAATCTCCTCCTGTCTGATATAAACCAACCACACAGTCACTGACAGCAATCTCCTCCTGTCTGATATAAACTAACCTCACAGTCACTGACAGCAATCTCCTCCTGTCTGATATAAACCAACCCCACAGTCACTGACAGCAATCTCCTCCTGTCTGGTATAAACCAACCACACAGTCACTGACAGCAATCTCCTCCTGTCTGATACAAACCAACCACACAGTCACTGACAGTAATCTCCGCCTGTCTGATATAAACCAACCACACAGTCACTGACACTAATCTCCTCCTGTCTGATATAAACCAACCTCACAGTCACTGACAGCAATCTCCTCCTGTCTGATATAAACCAACCACACAGTCACTGACAACAATCTCCTCCTGTCTGATATAAACCAACCACACAGTCACTGACACTAATCTCCGCCTGTTTGATATAAACCCACCCCACAGTCACCGACACTAATCTCCGCCTGTCTGATATAAACCAACCACACAATCACTGACACCAATCTCTGCCTGTCTGATATAAACCAACCACACAGTCACTGACACTAATCTCCGCCTGTCTGATATAAACCAACCACAAAGTCACTGACAGGAGTCTCCGCCTGTCTGATATAAACCAAACACAAAGTCACTGACAGCAATCTTCCCCTCTCTGATATAAACCAACCACACAGTCACTGACACTAATCTCTGCCTGTCTGATATAAACCAACCACACAGTCACTGACAGCAATCTCCTCCTGTCTGATATAAACCAACCACACAGTCACTGACAGCAATCTCCTCCTGTCTGATATAAACTAACCTCACAGTCACTGACAGCAATCTCCTCCTGTCTGATATAAACAAACCCCACAGTCACTGACAGTAATCTCCGCCTGTCTGATACAAACCAACCACACAGTGACTGACAGCAATCTCCTCCTGTCTGGTATAAACCAACCACACAGTCACTGACAGCAATATCCTCCTGTCTGATACAAACCAACCACACAGTCACTGACAGTAATCTCCGCCTGTCTGAAAAAACCAACCACACAGTCACTGACACTAATCTCCTCCTGTCTGATATAAACCAACCACACAGTCACTGACACCAATCATCTCCTGCCTGATATAAATCGACACCACAGTCACTGACAGCAATCTCCTCCTGTCTGATACAAACCAACCACACAGTCACTGACAGCAATCTACTCCTGTCTGATATAAACCAACCACACAGTCACTGACACTAATCTGCCTGTCTGATATAAACCAACCTCACAGTCACTGAAAGCAATCTCCTCCTGTCTGATATAAACCAACCACACAGTCACTGACAGCAATCACCTCCTGTCTGATATAAACCAACCCCACAGTCACTGACACTAATCACCTCCTCTCTGATATAAACCAACCTCACAGTCACTGACAGCAATCTCCTCCTGTCTGATATAAACCAACCACACAGTCACTGACAGCAATCTCCTCCTGTCTGATATAAACTAACCTCACAGTCACTGACAGCAATCTCCTCCTGTCTGATATAAACCAACCCCACAGTCACTGACAGCAATCTCCTCCTGTCTGGTATAAACCAACCACACAGTCACTGACAGCAATCTCCTCCTGTCTGATACAAACCAACCACACAGTCACTGACAGTAATCTCCGCCTGTCTGATATAAACCAACCACACAGTCACTGACACTAATCTCCTCCTGTCTGATATAAACCAACCTCACAGTCACTGACAGCAATCTCCTCCTGTCTGATATAAACCAACCACACAGTCACTGACAACAATCTCCTCCTGTCTGATATAAACCAACCACACAGTCACTGACACTAATCTCCGCCTGTTTGATATAAACCCACCCCACAGTCACCGACACTAATCTCCGCCTGTCTGATATAAACCAACCACACAATCACTGACACCAATCTCTGCCTGTCTGATATAAACCAACCACACAGTCACTGACACTAATCTCCGCCTGTCTGATATAAACCAACCACAAAGTCACTGACAGGAGTCTCCGCCTGTCTGATATAAACCAAACACAAAGTCACTGACAGCAATCTTCCCCTCTCTGATATAAACCAACCACACAGTCACTGACACTAATCTCTGCCTGTCTGATATAAACCAACCACACAGTCACTGACAGCAATCTCCTCCTGTCTGATATAAACCAACCACACAGTCACTGACAGCAATCTCCTCCTGTCTGATATAAACTAACCTCACAGTCACTGACAGCAATCTCCTCCTGTCTGATATAAACAAACCCCACAGTCACTGACAGTAATCTCCGCCTGTCTGATACAAACCAACCACACAGTGACTGACAGCAATCTCCTCCTGTCTGGTATAAACCAACCACACAGTCACTGACAGCAATATCCTCCTGTCTGATACAAACCAACCACACAGTCACTGACAGTAATCTCCGCCTGTCTGAAAAAACCAACCACACAGTCACTGACACTAATCTCCTCCTGTCTGATATAAACCAACCACACAGTCACTGACACCAATCATCTCCTGCCTGATATAAATCGACACCACAGTCACTGACAGCAATCTCCTCCTGTCTGATACAAACCAACCACACAGTCACTGACAGCAATCTACTCCTGTCTGATATAAACCAACCACACAGTCACTGACACTAATCTGCCTGTCTGATATAAACCAACCTCACAGTCACTGAAAGCAATCTCCTCCTGTCTGATATAAACCAACCACACAGTCACTGACAGCAATCACCTCCTGTCTGATATAAACCAACCCCACAGTCACTGACACTAATCACCTCCTCTCTGATATAAACCAACCTCACAGTCACTGACAGCAATCTCCTCCTGTCTGTTATAAACCAACCACACAGTCACTGACAGCAATCTCCTCCTGTCTGATATAAACCAAACACACAGTCACTGACAGCAATCTTCCCCTCTCTGATATAAACCAACCACACAGTCACTGACACTAATCTCTGCCTGTCTGATATAAACCAACCACACAGTCACTGACAGCAATCTCCTCCTGTCTGATATAAATCAAACACACAGTCACTGACAGCAATCTTCCCCTCTCTGATATAAACCAACCACACAGTCACTGACACAAATCTCTGCCTGTCTGATATAAACCAACCACACAGTCACTGACAGCAATCTCCTCCTGTCTGATATAAACCAACCTCACAGTCACTGACAGCATTCTCCTCCTGTCTGATATACACCAACCACACAGTCACTGACAGCAATCTCCTCCTGTCTGATATAAACTAACCTCACAGTCACTAACAGCAATCTCCTCCTGTCTGATATAAACCAACCCCACAGTCACTGACAGCAATCTCCTCCTGTCTGATATAAACCAACCACAGAGTCACTGACAACAATCTCCTCCTGTCTGATATAAACCAACCACACAGTCACTGACACTAATCTCCGCCTGTTTGATATAAACCCACCCCACAGTCACCGACACTAATCTCTGCCTGTCTGATATAAACCAACCACACAGTCACTGACACTAATCTCCGCCTGTCTGATATAAACCAACCCCACAGTCACTGACACTAATCTGTGCCTGTCTGATATAAACAAACCTCACAGTCACTGACAACAATCTCCTCCTGTCTGATATTAAACAAATACACAGTCACTGACACTAATCTCCGCCTGTCTGATATAAACCCACCCCACATTCACCGACACTAATCTCCGACTGTCTGATATAAACCAACCACACAGTCACTGTCACCAATGTCCTCCTGTCTGATATAAACCAACCACACAGTCACTGACACTAATCTGCCTGTCTGATAGAAACCAACCTCACAGTCACTGACAGCAATCTCCTCCTGTCTGATATAAACCAACCACACAGTCACTGACAGCAATCACCTCCTGTCTGATATAAACCAACCCCACGGTCACTGACACTAATCTCTGCCTGTCTGGTATAAACCAACCTCACAGTCACTGACAGCAATCTCCTCCTGTCTGATATAAACCAAACACACAGTCACTGACAGCAATCTTCCCCTCTCTGATATAAACCAACCACACAGTCACTGACAGCAATCTCCTCCTGTCTGATATAAACCAACCACACAGTCACTGACAGCAATCTCCTCCTGTCTGATATAAACCAACCACACAGTCACTGACAGCAATCTCCTCCTGTCTGATATAAACTAACCTCACAGTCACTGACAGCAATCTCCTCCTGTCTGATATAAACCAACCCCACAGTCACTGACAGCAATCTCCTCCTGTCTGATATAAACCAACCACACAGTCACTGACAACAATCTCCTCCTGTCTGATATAAACCAACCACACAGTCACTGACACTAATCTCCGCCTGTTTGATAAAAACCCACCCCACAGTCACCGACACTAATCTCTGCCTGTCTGATATAAACCAACCACACAGTCACTGACACTAATCTCCGCCTGTCTGATATAAACCAACCACAAAGTCACTGACAGGAGTCTCCGCCTGTCTGATATAAACCAAACACAAATTCACTGACAGCAATCTCCTCCTGTCTGATATAAACCGACCACACAGTCACTGACAGCAATCTCCTCCTGTCTGATATAAACTAACCTCACAGTCACTGACAGTAATCTCCTCCTGTCTGATATAAACCAACCCCACAGTCACTGACACTAAACTGTGCCTGTCTGATATAAACCAACCTCACAGTCACTGACAGCAATCTCCTCCTGTCTGATATAAACCAACCACACAGTCACTGACAACAATCTGCTCCTGTCTGATATAAACCAACCCCACAGTCACTGACACTAATCTGTGCCTGTCTGATATAAACAAACCTCACAGTCACTGACAGCAATCTCCTCCTGTCTGATATAAACCAACCACACAGTCACTGACAACAATCTCCTCCTGTCTGATATAAAACAAATACACAGTCACTGACACTAATCTCCGCCTGTCTGATATAAACCCACCCCACAGTCACTGACACTAATCTCCGCCTGTCTGATATAAACCAACCACACAGTCACTGTCACCAATGTCCTCCTGTCTGATATAAACCAACCACACAGTCAATGACACTAATCTGCCTGTCTGATAGAAACCAACCTCACAGTCATTGAAAGCAATCTCCTCCTGTCTGATATAAACCAACCACACAGTCACTGACAGCAATCACCTCCTGTCTGATATAAACCAACCCCACAGTCACTGACACTAATCTCTGCCTGTCTGATATAAACCAACCACACAGTCACTGACAGCAATCTCCTCCTGTCTGATATAAACCAACCACACAATCACTGACACCAATCTCTGCCTGTCTGATATAAACCAACCACACAGTCACTGACACTAATCTCCGCCTGTCTGATATAAACCAACCACAAAGTCACTGACAGGAGTCTCCGCCTGTCTGATATAAACCAAACACACAGTCACTGACACTAATCTCTGCCTGTCTGATATAAACCCACCACACAGTCACTGACAGCAATCTCCTCCTGTCTGATATAAACCAACCACACAGTCACTGACAGCAATCTCCTCCTGTCTGATATGAACTAACCTCACAGTCACTGACAGCAATCTCCTCCTGTCTGATATAAACCAACCACACAGTCACTGACAGCAATCACCTCCTGTCTGATATAAACCAATCCCACAGTCACTGACACTAATCTCTGCCTGTCTGATATTATCCAACCTCACAGTCACTGACAGCAATCTCCTCCTGTCTGATATAAACCAAACACACAGTCACTGACAGCAATCTTCCCCTCTCTGATATAGACCAACCACACAGTCACTGACACTAATCTCCGCCTGTCTGATATAAACCAACCACACAGTCACTGACAGCAATCTCCTCCTGTCTGATATTAACCAACCACACAGTCACTGACAGCAATCTCCTCCTGTCGTATATAAACAAACCTCACAGTCACTGACAGCAATCTCCTCCTGTCTGATATAAACCAACCCCACAGTCACTGACAATTATCTGTGCCTGTCTGATATAAACCAACCTCACAGTCACTGACAGCAATCTCCTCCTGTCTGATATAAACCAACCACACAGTCACTGACAACAATCTCCTCCTGTCTGATATAAACCAACCACACAGTCACTGACACTAATCTCCGCCTGTTTGATATAAACCCACCCCACAGTCACCGACACTAATCTCCGCCTGTCTGATATAAACCAACCACACAATCACTGACACCAATCTCTGCCTGTCTGATATAAACCAACCACACAGTCACTGACACTAATCTCCGCCTGTCTGATATAAACCAACCACAAAGTCACTGACAGGAGTCTCCGCCTGTCTGATATAAACCAAACACACAGTCACTGACACTAATCTCTGCCTGTCTGATATAAACCCACCACACAGTCACTGACAGCAATCTCCTCCTGTCTGATATAAACCAACCACACAGTCACTGACAGCAATCTCCTCCTGTCTGATATAAAGTAACCTCTCAGTCACTGACAGCAATCTCCTCCTGTCTGATATAAAGCAACCCCACAGTCACTGACACTAATCTGTGCCTGTCTGATATAAACCAACCTCACAGTCACTGACAGCAATCTCCTCCTGGCTGATATAAACCAACCACACAGTCACTGACAACAATCTGCTCCTGTCTGATATAAACCAACCCCACAGTCACTGACACTAATCTGTGCCTGTCTGATATAAACAAACCTCACAGTCACTGACAGCAATCTCCTCCTGTCTGATATAAACCAACCACACAGTCACTGACAACAATCTCCTCCTGTCTGATATAAAACAAATACACAGTCACTGACACTAATCTCCGCCTGTCTGATATAAACCCACCCCACAGTCACTGACACTAATCTGTGCCTGTCTGATATAAACAAACCTCACAGTCACTGACAGTAATCTCCTCCTATCTGATATAAACCAACCACACAGTCACTGACACCAATCTCCTCCTGTGTGATATAAACCAACCACACAGTCACTGACACTAATCTCCGCCTGTCTGATATAAACCCACCCCACAGTCACCGACACTAATCTCCGCCTGTCTGATATAAACCAAACACAAAGTCACTGACAGCAATCTTCCCCTCTCTGATATAAACCAACCACACAGTCACTGACACTAATCTCTGCCTGTCTGATATAAACCAACCACACAGTCACTGACAGCAATCTCCTCCTGTCTGATATAAACCAACCACACAGTCACTGACAGCAATCTCCTCCTGTCTGATATAAACTAACCTCACAGTCACTGACAGCAATCTCCTCCTGTCTGATATAAACAAACCCCACAGTCACTGACAGTAATCTCCGCCTGTCTGATACAAACCAACCACACAGTGACTGACAGCAATCTCCTCCTGTCTGGTATAAACCAACCACACAGTCACTGACAGCAATCTCCTCCTGTCTGATACAAACCAACCACACAGTCACTGACAGTAATCTCCGCCTGTCTGATATAAACTAACCACACAGTCACTGACACTAATTTCCTCCTGTCTGATATAAACCAACCTCACAGTCACTGACAGCAATCTCCTCCTGTCTGATATAAACCAACCACACAGTCACTGACAACAATCTCCTCCTGTCTGATATAAACCAACCACACAGTCACTGACACTAATCTCCGCCTGTTTGATATAAACCCACCCCACAGTCACCGACACTAATCTCCGCCTGTCTGATATAAACCAACCACACAATCACTGACACCAATCTCTGCCTGTCTGATATAAACCAACCTCACAGTCACTGACACTAATCTCCGCCTGTCTGATATAAACCAGCCACAAAGTCACTGACAGGAGTCTCCGCCTGTCTGATATAAACCAAACACAAAGTCACTGACAGCAATATTCCCCTCTCTGATATAAACCAACCACACAGTCACTGACACTAATCTCTGCCTGTCTGATATAAACCAACCACACAGTCACTGACAGCAATCTCCTCCTGTCTGATATAAACCAACCACACAGTCACTGACAGCAATCTCCTCCTGTCTGATATAAACTAACCTCACAGTCACTGACAGCAATCTCCTCCTGTCTGATATAAACAAACCCCACAGTCACTGACAGTAATCTCCGCCTGTCTGATACAAACCAACCACACAGTGACTGACAGCAATCTCCTCCTGTCTGGTATAAACCAACCACACAGTCACTGACAGCAATATCCTCCTGTCTGATACAAACCAACCACACAGTCACTGACAGTAATCTCCGCCTGTCTGAAAAAACCAACCACACAGTCACTGACACTAATCTCCTCCTGTCTGATATAAACCAACCACACAGTCACTGACACCAATCATCTCCTGCCTGATATAAATCGACACCACAGTCACTGACAGCAATCTCCTCCTGTCTGATACAAACCAACCACACAGTCACTGACAGCAATCTACTCCTGTCTGATATAAACCAACCACACAGTCACTGACACTAATCTGCCTGTCTGATATAAACCAACCTCACAGTCACTGAAAGCAATCTCCTCCTGTCTGATATAAACCAACCACACAGTCACTGACAGCAATCACCTCCTGTCTGATATAAACCAACCCCACAGTCACTGACACTAATCACCTCCTCTCTGATATAAACCAACCTCACAGTCACTGACAGCAATCTCCTCCTGTCTGTTATAAACCAACCACACAGTCACTGACAGCAATCTCCTCCTGTCTGATATAAACCAAACACACAGTCACTGACAGCAATCTTCCCCTCTCTGATATAAACCAACCACACAGTCACTGACACTAATCTCTGCCTGTCTGATATAAACCAACCACACAGTCACTGACAGCAATCTCCTCCTGTCTGATATAAATCAAACACACAGTCACTGACAGCAATCTTCCCCTCTCTGATATAAACCAACCACACAGTCACTGACACAAATCTCTGCCTGTCTGATATAAACCAACCACACAGTCACTGACAGCAATCTCCTCCTGTCTGATATAAACCAACCTCACAGTCACTGACAGCATTCTCCTCCTGTCTGATAAACCAACCACACAGTCACTGACAGCAATCTCCTCCTGTCTGATATAAACTAACCTCACAGTCACTAACAGCAATCTCCTCCTGTCTGATATAAACCAACCCCTCAGTCACTGACAGCAATCTCCTCCTGTCTGATATAAACCAACCACAGAATCACTGACAACAATCTCCTCCTGTCTGATATAAACCAACCACACAGTCACTGACACTAATCTCCGCCTGTTTGATATAAACCCACCCCACAGTCACCGACACTAATCTCTGCCTGTCTGATATAAACCAACCACACAGTCACTGACACTAATCTCCGCCTGTCTGATATAAACCAACCCCACAGTCACTGACACTAATCTGTGCCTGTCTGATATAAACAAACCTCACAGTCACTGACAACAATCTCCTCCTGTCTGATATTAAACAAATACACAGTCACTGACACTAATCTCCGCCTGTCTGATATAAACCCACCCCACATTCACCGACACTAATCTCCGCCTGTCTGATATAAACCAACCACACAGTCACTGTCACCAATGTCCTCCTGTCTGATATAAACCAGCCACACAGTCACTGACACTAATCTGCCTGTCTGATAGAAACCAACCTCACAGTCACTGACAGCAATCTCCTCCTGTCTGATATAAACCAACCACACAGTCACTGACAGCAATCACCTCCTGTCTGATATAAACCAACCCCACGGTCACTGACACTAATCTCTGCCTGTCTGGTATAAACCAACCTCACAGTCACTGACAGCAATCTCCTCCTGTCTGATATAAACCAAACACACAGTCACTGACAGCAATCTTCCCCTCTCTGATATAAACCAACCACACAGTCACTGACACTAATCTCTGCCTGTCTGATATAAACCAACCACACAGTCACTGACAGCAATCTCCTCCTGTCTGATATAAATCAAACACACAGTCACTGACAGCAATCTTCCCCTCTCTGATATAAACCAACCACACAGTCACTGACACAAATCTCTGCCTGTCTGATATAAACCAACCACACAGTCACTGACAGCAATCTCCTCCTGTCTGATATAAACCAACCTCACAGTCACTGACAGCATTCTCCTCCTGTCTGATAAACCAACCACACAGTCACTGACAGCAATCTCCTCCTGTCTGATATAAACTAACCTCACAGTCACTAACAGCAATCTCCTCCTGTCTGATATAAACCAACCCCTCAGTCACTGACAGCAATCTCCTCCTGTCTGATATAAACCAACCACAGAATCACTGACAACAATCTCCTCCTGTCTGATATAAACCAACCACACAGTCACTGACACTAATCTCCGCCTGTTTGATATAAACCCACCCCACAGTCACCGACACTAATCTCTGCCTGTCTGATATAAACCAACCACACAGTCACTGACACTAATCTCCGCCTGTCTGATATAAACCAACCCCACAGTCACTGACACTAATCTGTGCCTGTCTGATATAAACAAACCTCACAGTCACTGACAACAATCTCCTCCTGTCTGATATTAAACAAATACACAGTCACTGACACTAATCTCCGCCTGTCTGATATAAACCCACCCCACATTCACCGACACTAATCTCCGCCTGTCTGATATAAACCAACCACACAGTCACTGTCACCAATGTCCTCCTGTCTGATATAAACCAGCCACACAGTCACTGACACTAATCTGCCTGTCTGATAGAAACCAACCTCACAGTCACTGACAGCAATCTCCTCCTGTCTGATATAAACCAACCACACAGTCACTGACAGCAATCACCTCCTGTCTGATATAAACCAACCCCACGGTCACTGACACTAATCTCTGCCTGTCTGGTATAAACCAACCTCACAGTCACTGACAGCAATCTCCTCCTGTCTGATATAAACCAAACACACAGTCACTGACAGCAATCTTCCCCTCTCTGATATAAACCAACCACACAGTCACTGACACTAATCTCTGCCTGTCTGATATAAACCAACCACACAGTCACTGACAGCAATCTCCTCCTGTCTGATATAAACCAACCACACAGTCACTGACAGCAATCTCCTCCTGTCTGATATAAACTAACCTCACAGTCACTGACAGCAATCTCCTCCTGTCTGATATAAACCAACCCCACAGTCACTGACAGCAATCTCCTCCTGTCTGGTATAAACCAACCACACAGTCACTGACAGCAATCTCCTCCTGTCTGATACAAACCAACCACACAGTCACTGACAGTAATCTCCGCCTGTCTGATATAAACCAACCACACAGTCACTGACACTAATCTCCTCCTGTCTGATATAAACCAACCTCACAGTCACTGACAGCAATCTCCTCCTGTCTGATATAAACCAACCACACAGTCCCTGACAACAATCTCCTCCTGTCTGATATAAACCAACCACACAGTCACTGACACTAATCTCCGCCTGTTTGATATAAACCCACCCCACAGTCACCGACACTAATCTCCGCCTGTCTGATATAAACCAACCACACAATCACTGACACCAATCTCTGCCTGTCTGATATAAACCAACCACACAGTCACTGACACTAATCTCCGCCTGTCTGATATAAACCAACCACAAAGTCACTGACAGGAGTCTCCGCCTGTCTGATATAAACCAAACACAAAGTCACTGACAGCAATCTTCCCCTCTCTGATATAAACCAACCACACAGTCACTGACACTAATCTCTGCCTGTCTGATATAAACCAACCACACAGTCACTGACAGCAATCTCCTCCTGTCTGATATAAACCAACCACACAGTCACTGACAGCAATCTCCTCCTGTCTGATATAAACTAACCTCACAGTCACTGACAGCAATCTCCTCCTGTCTGATATAAACAAACCCCACAGTCACTGACAGTAATCTCCGCCTGTCTGATACAAACCAACCACACAGTGACTGACAGCAATCTCCTCCTGTCTGGTATAAACCAACCACACAGTCACTGACAGCAATATCCTCCTGTCTGATACAAACCAACCACACAGTCACTGACAGTAATCTCCGCCTGTCTGAAAAAACCAACCACACAGTCACTGACACTAATCTCCTCCTGTCTGATATAAACCAACCACACAGTCACTGACACCAATCATCTCCTGCCTGATATAAATCGACACCACAGTCACTGACAGCAATCTCCTCCTGTCTGATACAAACCAACCACACAGTCACTGACAGCAATCTACTCCTGTCTGATATAAACCAACCACACAGTCACTGACACTAATCTGCCTGTCTGATATAAACCAACCTCACAGTCACTGAAAGCAATCTCCTCCTGTCTGATATAAACCAACCACACAGTCACTGACAGCAATCACCTCCTGTCTGATATAAACCAACCCCACAGTCACTGACACTAATCACCTCCTCTCTGATATAAACCAACCTCACAGTCACTGACAGCAATCTCCTCCTGTCTGTTATAAACCAACCACACAGTCACTGACAGCAATCTCCTCCTGTCTGATATAAACCAAACACACAGTCACTGACAGCAATCTTCCCCTCTCTGATATAAACCAACCACACAGTCACTGACACTAATCTCTGCCTGTCTGATATAAGCCAACCACACAGTCACTGACAGCAATCTCCTCCTGTCTGATATAAATCAAACACACAGTCACTGACAGCAATCTTCCCCTCTCTGATATAAACCAACCACACAGTCACTGACACAAATCTCTGCCTGTCTGATATAAACCAACCACACAGTCACTGACAGCAATCTCCTCCTGTCTGATATAAACCAACCTCACAGTCACTGACAGCATTCTCCTCCTGTCTGATATAAACCAACCACACAGTCACTGACAGCAATCTCCTCCTGTCTGATATAAACTAACCTCACAGTCACTAACAGCAATCTCCTCCTGTCTGATATAAACCAACCCCACAGTCACTGACAGCAATCTCCTCCTGTCTGATATAAACCAACCACAGAGTCACTGACAACAATCTCCTCCTGTCTGATATAAACCAACCACACAGTCACTGACACTAATCTCCGCCTGTTTGATATAAACCCACCCCACAGTCACCGACACTAATCTCTGCCTGTCTGATATAAACCAACCACACAGTCACTGACACTAATCTCCGCCTGTCTGATATAAACCAACCCCACAGTCACTGACACTAATCTGTGCCTGTCTGATATAAACAAACCTCACAGTCACTGACAACAATCTCCTCCTGTCTGATATTAAACAAATACACAGTCACTGACACTAATCTCCGCCTGTCTGATATAAACCCACCCCACATTCACCGACACTAATCTCCGACTGTCTGATATAAACCAACCACACAGTCACTGTCACCAATGTCCTCCTGTCTGATATAAACCAACCACACAGTCACTGACACTAATCTGCCTGTCTGATAGAAACCAACCTCACAGTCACTGACAGCAATCTCCTCCTGTCTGATATAAACCAACCACACAGTCACTGACAGCAATCACCTCCTGTCTGATATAAACCAACCCCACGGTCACTGACACTAATCTCTGCCTGTCTGGTATAAACCAACCTCACAGTCACTGACAGCAATCTCCTCCTGTCTGATATAAACCAAACACACAGTCACTGACAGCAATCTTCCCCTCTCTGATATAAACCAACCACACAGTCACTGACACTAATCTCTGCCTGTCTGATATAAACCAACCACACAGTCACTGACAGCAATCTCCTCCTGTCTGATATAAACCAACCACACAGTCACTGACAGCAATCTCCTCCTGTCTGATATAAACCAACCACACAGTCACTGACAGCAATCTCCTCCTGTCTGATATAAACTAACCTCACAGTCACTGACAGCAATCTCCTCCTGTCTGATATAAACCAACCCCACAGTCACTGACAGCAATCTCCTCCTGTCTGATATAAACCAACCACACAGTCACTGACAACAATCTCCTCCTGTCTGATATAAACCAACCACACAGTCACTGACACTAATCTCCGCCTGTTTGATAAAAACCCACCCCACAGTCACCGACACTAATCTCTGCCTGTCTGATATAAACCAACCACACAGTCACTGACACTAATCTCCGCCTGTCTGATATAAACCAACCACAAAGTCACTGACAGGAGTCTCCGCCTGTCTGATATAAACCAAACACAAATTCACTGACAGCAATCTCCTCCTGTCTGATATAAACCGACCACACAGTCACTGACAGCAATCTCCTCCTGTCTGATATAAACTAACCTCACAGTCACTGACAGTAATCTCCTCCTGTCTGATATAAACCAACCCCACTGTCACTGACACTAAACTGTGCCTGTCTGATATAAACCAACCTCACAGTCACTGACAGCAATCTCCTCCTGTCTGATATAAACCAACCACACAGTCACTGACAACAATCTGCTCCTGTCTGATATAAACCAACCCCACAGTCACTGACACTAATCTGTGCCTGTCTGATATAAACAAACCTCACAGTCACTGACAGCAATCTCCTCCTGTCTGATATAAACCAACCACACAGTCACTGACAACAATCTCCTCCTGTCTGATATAAAACAAATACACAGTCACTGACACTAATCTCCGCCTGTCTGATATAAACCCACCCCACAGTCACTGACACTAATCTCCGCCTGTCTGATATAAACCAACCACACAGTCACTGTCACCAATGTCCTCCTGTCTGATATAAACCAACCACACAGTCAATGACACTAATCTGCCTGTCTGATAGAAACCAACCTCACAGTCATTGAAAGCAATCTCCTCCTGTCTGATATAAACCAACCACACAGTCACTGACAGCAATCACCTCCTGTCTGATATAAACCAACCCCACAGTCACTGACACTAATCTCTGCCTGTCTGATATAAACCAACCACACAGTCACTGACAGCAATCTCCTCCTGTCTGATATAAACCAACCACACAATCACTGACACCAATCTCTGCCTGTCTGATATAAACCAACCACACAGTCACTGACACTAATCTCCGCCTGTCTGATATAAACCAACCACAAAGTCACTGACAGGAGTCTCCGCCTGTCTGATATAAACCAAACACACAGTCACTGACACTAATCTCTGCCTGTCTGATATAAACCCACCACACAGTCACTGACAGCAATCTCCTCCTGTCTGATATAAACCAACCACACAGTCACTGACAGCAATCTCCTCCTGTCTGATATGAACTAACCTCACAGTCACTGACAGCAATCTCCTCCTGTCTGATATAAACCAACCACACAGTCACTGACAGCAATCACCTCCTGTCTGATATAAACCAATCCCACAGTCACTGACACTAATCTCTGCCTGTCTGATATTATCCAACCTCACAGTCACTGACAGCAATCTCCTCCTGTCTGATATAAACCAAACACACAGTCACTGACAGCAATCTTCCCCTCTCTGATATAGACCAACCACACAGTCACTGACACTAATCTCCGCCTGTCTGATATAAACCAACCACACAGTCACTGACAGCAATCTCCTCCTGTCTGATATTAACCAACCACACAGTCACTGACAGCAATCTCCTCCTGTCGTATATAAACAAACCTCACAGTCACTGACAGCAATCTCCTCCTGTCTGATATAAACCAACCCCACAGTCACTGACAATTATCTGTGCCTGTCTGATATAAACCAACCTCACAGTCACTGACAGCAATCTCCTCCTGTCTGATATAAACCAACCACACAGTCACTGACAACAATCTCCTCCTGTCTGATATAAACCAACCACACAGTCACTGACACTAATCTCCGCCTGTTTGATATAAACCCACCCAACAGTCACCGACACTAATCTCCGCCTGTCTGATATAAACCAACCACACAATCACTGACACCAATCTCTGCCTGTCTGATATAAACCAACCACACAGTCACTGACACTAATCTCCGCCTGTCTGATATAAACCAACCACAAAGTCACTGACAGGAGTCTCCGCCTGTCTGATATAAACCAAACACACAGTCACTGACACTAATCTCTGCCTGTCTGATATAAACCCACCACACAGTCACTGACAGCAATCTCCTCCTGTCTGATATAAACCAACCACACAGTCACTGACAGCAATCTCCTCCTGTCTGATATAAAGTAACCTCTCAGTCACTGACAGCAATCTCCTCCTGTCTGATATAAAGCAACCCCACAGTCACTGACACTAATCTGTGCCTGTCTGATATAAACCAACCTCACAGTCACTGACAGCAATCTCCTCCTGGCTGATATAAACCAACCACACAGTCACTGACAACAATCTGCTCCTGTCTGATATAAACCAACCCCACAGTCACTGACACTAATCTGTGCCTGTCTGATATAAACAAACCTCACAGTCACTGACAGCAATCTCCTCCTGTCTGATATAAACCAACCACACAGTCACTGACAACAATCTCCTCCTGTCTGATATAAAACAAATACACAGTCACTGACACTAATCTCCGCCTGTCTGATATAAACCCACCCCACAGTCACTGACACTAATCTCCGCCTGTCTGATATAAACCAACCACACAGTCACTGTCACCAATGTCCTCCTGTCTGATATAAACCAACCACACAGTCAATGACACTAATCTGCCTGTCTGATAGAAACCAACCTCACAGTCACTGAAAGCAATCTCCTCCTGTCTGATATAAACCAACCACACAGTCACTGACAGCAATCACCTCCTGTCTGATATAAACCAACCCCACAGTCACTGACACTAATCTCTGCCTGTCTGATATAAACCAACCTCACAGTCACTGACAGCAATCTCCTCCTGTCTGATATAAACCAAACACACAGTCACTGACAGCAATCTTCCCCTCTCTGATATAAACCAACCACACAGTCACTGACACTAATCTCTGCCTGTCTGATATAAACCAACCACACAGTCACTGACAGCAATCTCCTCCTGTCTGATATAAACCAACCACACAGTCACTGACAGCAATCTCCTCCTGTCTGATATAAACAAACCTCACAGTCACTGACAGCAATCTCCTCCTGTCTGATATAAACCAACCCCACAGTCACTGACACTAATCTGTGCCTGTCTGATATAAACCAACCTCACAGTCACTGACAGCAATCTCCTCCTGTCTGATATAAACCAACCACACAGTCACTGACAACAATCTCCTCCTGTCTGGTATAAACCAACCACACAGTCACTGACACTAATCTCCGCCTGTTTGATATAAACCCACCCCACAGTCACCGACACTAATCTCCGCCTGTCTGATATAAACCAACCACACAATCACTGACACCAATCTCTGCCTGTCTGATATAAACCAACCACACAGTCACTGACACTAATCTCCGCCTGTCTGATATAAACCAACCACAATGTCACTGACAGGAGTCTCCGCCTGTCTGATATAAACCAAACACACAGTCACTGACACTAATCTCTGCCTGTCTGATATAAACCCACCACACAGTCACTGACAGCAATCTCCTCCTGTCTGATATAAACCAACCACACAGTCACTGACAGCAATCTCCTCCTGTCTAATATAAACTAACCTCACAGTCACTGACAGCAATCTCCTCCTGTCTGATATAAACCAACCACACAGTCACTGACAGCAATCACCTCCTGTCTGATATAAACCAACCCCACAGTCACTGACACTAATCTCTGCCTGTCTGATATTATCCAACCTCACAGTCACTGACAGCAATCTCCTCCTGTCTGATATAAACCAAACACACAGTCACTGACAGCAATCTTCCCCTCTCTGATATAAACCAACCACACAGTCACTGACACTAATCTCTGCCTGTCTGATATAAACCAACCACACAGTCACTGACAGCAATCTCCTCCTGTCTGATATAAACCAACCACACAGTCACTGACAGCAATCTCCTCCTGTCGTATATAAACAAACCTCACAGTCACTGACAGCAATCTCCTCCTGTCTGATATAAACCAACCCCACAGTCACTGACACTTATCTGTGCCTGTCTGATATAAACCAACCTCACAGTCTCTGACAGCAATCTCCTCCTGTCTGATATAAACCAACCACACAGTCACTGACAACAATCTCCTCCTGTCTGATATAAACCAACCACACAGTCACTGACACTAATCTCCGCTTGTTTGATATAAACCCACCCCACAGTCACCGACACTAATCTCCGCCTGTCTGATATAAACCAACCACACAATCACTGACACCAATCTCTGCCTGTCTGATATAAACCAACCACACAGTCACTGACACTAATCTCCGCCTGTCTGATATAAACCAACCACAAAGTCACTGACAGGAGTCTCCGCCTTTCTGATATAAACCAAACACACAGTCACTGACACTAATCTCTGCCTGTCTGATATAAACCCACCACACAGTCACTGACAGCAATCTCCTCCTGTCTGATATAAACCAACCACACAGTCACTGACAGCAATCTCCTCCTGTCTGATATAAAGTAACCTCACAGTCACTGACAGCAATCTCCTCCTGTCTGATATAAAGCAACCCCACAGTCACTGACACTAATCTGTGCCTGTCTGATATAAACCAACCTCACAGTCACTGACAGCAATCTCCTCCTGTCTGATATAAACCAACCACACAGTCACTGACAACAATCTGCTCCTGTCTGATATAAACCAACCACACAGTCACTGTCACCAATGTCCTCCTGTCTGATATAAACCAACCACACAGTCACTGACACTAATCGCTGCCTGTCTGATATAAACCAACCTCACAGTCACTGAAAGCAATCTGCTCCTGTCTGATATAAACCAACCACACAGTCACTGACAGCAATCTCCTGCTGTCTGATATAAACCAACCACACAGTCACTGACAGCAATCTCCTCCTGTCTGATATAAACCAACCCCACAGTCACTGACTCTAATCTGTGCCTGTCTGATATAAACCAACCTCACAGTCACTGACAGCAATCTCCTCCTGTCTGATATAAGCCAACCACACAGTCACTGACAACAATCTCCTCCTGTCTGATATAAACCAACCACACAGTCACTGGCACTAATCTCCGCCTGTCTGATAAAAATCCACCCCACAGTCACCGGCACTAATCTCCGCCTGTCTGATATAAACCAACCACACAATCACTGACACCAATCTCTGCCTGTCTGATATAAACCAACCACACAGTCACTGACACTAATCTCCGCCTGTCTGATATAAACCAACCACAAAGTCACTGACAGGTGTCTCCGCCTTTCTGATATAAACCAAACCCACAGACACTGACACCAATCTCCTCCTGTCTGATATAAACCAACCACACAGTCACTGACAGCAATCTCCTCCTGTCTGATATAAACCAACCACACAGTCACTGTCACCAATGTCCTCCTGTCTTATATAAAACAACCACACAGTCACTGACACTAATCTGCCTGTCTGATATAAACCAACCACACAATCACTGACAGCAATCACCTCCTGTCTGATATAAACCAACCCCACAGTCACTGACACTAATCTCTGCCTGTCTGACATAAACCAACCTCACAGTCACTGACAGCAATCTCCTCCTGTCTGATATAAACCAACCCCACAGTCACTGACACTAATCACTGCCTGTCTGATATAAACCAAACACACAGTCACTGACAGCAATCTTCCCCTCTCTGATATAAACCAACCACACAGTCACTGACACTAATCTCTGCCTGTCTGATATAAACCAACCACACAGTCACTGACAGCAATCTCCTCCTGTCTGATATAAACCAACCACACAGTCACTGACAGCAATCTCCTCCTGTCGTATATAAACAAACCGCACAGTCACTGACAGCAATCTCCTCCTGTCTGATATCAACCAACCCCACAGTCACTGACACTTATCTGTGCATGTCTGATATAAACCAACCTCACAGTCACTGACAGCAATCTCCTCCTGTCTGATATAAACCAACCACACAGTCACTGACAACAATCTCCTCCTGTCTGATATAAACCAACCACACAGTCACTGACACTAATCTCCGCCTGTTTGATATAAACCCACCCCACAGTCACCGACACTAATCTCCGCCTGTCTGATATAAACCAACCACACAATCACTGACACCAATCTCTGCCTGTCTGATATAAACCAACCACACAGTGACTGACACTAATCTCCGCCTGTCTGATATAAACCAACCACAAAGTCACTGACAGGAGTCTCCGCCTGTCTGATATAAACCAAACACACAGTCACTGACACTAATCTCTGCCTGTCTGATATAAACCCACCACACAGTCACTGACAGCAATCTCCTCCTGTCTGATATAAACCAACCACACAGTCACTGACACTAATCTCCGCCTGTTTG
The DNA here is from genome assembly GCA_026770705.1 of Isurus oxyrinchus. NCBI lineage: Eukaryota > Metazoa > Chordata > Chondrichthyes > Lamniformes > Lamnidae > Isurus > Isurus oxyrinchus. The sequence goes on along the minus strand of JANJGN010000939.1, from coordinate 183,503 downwards.
ATATAAACCCACCCCACAGTCACCGACACTATTCTCCGCCTGTCTGATATAAACCAACCACACAATCACTGACACCAATCTCTGCCTGTCTGATATAAACCAACCACACAGTCACTGACACTAATCTCCGCCTGTCTGATATAAACCAACCACAAAGTCACTGACAGGAGTCTCCGCCTGTCTGATATAAACCAAACACACAGTCACTGACACTAATCTCTGCCTGTCTGATATAAACCCACCACACAGTCACTGACAGCAATCTCCTCCTGTCTGATATAAACCAACCACACAGTCACTGACAGCAATCTCCTCCTGTCTGATATAAAGTAACCTCTCAGTCACTGACAGCAATCTCCTCCTGTCTGATATAAAGCAACCCCACAGTCACTGACACTAATCTGTGCCTGTCTGATATAAACCAACCTCACAGTCACTGACAGCAATCTCCTCCTGGCTGATATAAACCAACCACACAGTCACTGACAACAATCTGCTCCTGTCTGATATAAACCAACCCCACAGTCACTGACACTAATCTGTGCCTGTCTGATATAAACAAACCTCACAGTCACTGACAGCAATCTCCTCCTGTCTGATATAAACCAACCACACAGTCACTGACAACAATCTCCTCCTGTCTGATATAAAACAAATACACAGTCACTGACACTAATCTCCGCCTGTCTGATATAAACCCACCCCACAGTCACTGACACTAATCTCCGCCTGTCTGATATAAACCAACCACACAGTCACTGTCACCAATGTCCTCCTGTCTGATATAAACCAACCACACAGTCAATGACACTAATCTGCCTGTCTGATAGAAACCAACCTCACAGTCACTGAAAGCAATCTCCTCCTGTCTGATATAAACCAACCACACAGTCACTGACAGCAATCACCTCCTGTCTGATATAAACCAACCCCACAGTCACTGACACTAATCTCTGCCTGTCTGATATAAACCAACCTCACAGTCACTGACAGCAATCTCCTCCTGTCTGATATAAACCAAACACACAGTCACTGACAGCAATCTTCCCCTCTCTGATATAAACCAACCACACAGTCACTGACACTAATCTCTGCCTGTCTGATATAAACCAACCACACAGTCACTGACAGCAATCTCCTCCTGTCTGATATAAACCAACCACACAGTCACTGACAGCAATCTCCTCCTGTCTGATATAAACAAACCTCACAGTCACTGACAGCAATCTCCTCCTGTCTGATATAAACCAACCCCACAGTCACTGACACTAATCTGTGCCTGTCTGATATAAACCAACCTCACAGTCACTGACAGCAATCTCCTCCTGTCTGATATAAACCAACCACACAGTCACTGACAACAATCTCCTCCTGTCTGGTATAAACCAACCACACAGTCACTGACACTAATCTCCGCCTGTTTGATATAAACCCACCCCACAGTCACCGACACTAATCTCCGCCTGTCTGATATAAACCAACCACACAATCACTGACACCAATCTCTGCCTGTCTGATATAAACCAACCACACAGTCACTGACACTAATCTCCGCCTGTCTGATATAAACCAACCACAATGTCACTGACAGGAGTCTCCGCCTGTCTGATATAAACCAAACACACAGTCACTGACACTAATCTCTGCCTGTCTGATATAAACCCACCACACAGTCACTGACAGCAATCTCCTCCTGTCTGATATAAACCAACCACACAGTCACTGACAGCAATCTCCTCCTGTCTAATATAAACTAACCTCACAGTCACTGACAGCAATCTCCTCCTGTCTGATATAAACCAACCACACAGTCACTGACAGCAATCACCTCCTGTCTGATATAAACCAACCCCACAGTCACTGACACTAATCTCTGCCTGTCTGATATTATCCAACCTCACAGTCACTGACAGCAATCTCCTCCTGTCTGATATAAACCAAACACACAGTCACTGACAGCAATCTTCCCCTCTCTGATATAAACCAACCACACAGTCACTGACACTAATCTCTGCCTGTCTGATATAAACCAACCACACAGTCACTGACAGCAATCTCCTCCTGTCTGATATAAACCAACCACACAGTCACTGACAGCAATCTCCTCCTGTCGTATATAAACAAACCTCACAGTCACTGACAGCAATCTCCTCCTGTCTGATATAAACCAACCCCACAGTCACTGACACTTATCTGTGCCTGTCTGATATAAACCAACCTCACAGTCTCTGACAGCAATCTCCTCCTGTCTGATATAAACCAACCACACAGTCACTGACAACAATCTCCTCCTGTCTGATATAAACCAACCACACAGTCACTGACACTAATCTCCGCTTGTTTGATATAAACCCACCCCACAGTCACCGACACTAATCTCCGCCTGTCTGATATAAACCAACCACACAATCACTGACACCAATCTCTGCCTGTCTGATATAAACCAACCACACAGTCACTGACACTAATCTCCGCCTGTCTGATATAAACCAACCACAAAGTCACTGACAGGAGTCTCCGCCTTTCTGATATAAACCAAACACACAGTCACTGACACTAATCTCTGCCTGTCTGATATAAACCCACCACACAGTCACTGACAGCAATCTCCTCCTGTCTGATATAAACCAACCACACAGTCACTGACAGCAATCTCCTCCTGTCTGATATAAAGTAACCTCACAGTCACTGACAGCAATCTCCTCCTGTCTGATATAAAGCAACCCCACAGTCACTGACACTAATCTGTGCCTGTCTGATATAAACCAACCTCACAGTCACTGACAGCAATCTCCTCCTGTCTGATATAAACCAACCACACAGTCACTGACAACAATCTGCTCCTGTCTGATATAAACCAACCACACAGTCACTGTCACCAATGTCCTCCTGTCTGATATAAACCAACCACACAGTCACTGACACTAATCGCTGCCTGTCTGATATAAACCAACCTCACAGTCACTGAAAGCAATCTGCTCCTGTCTGATATAAACCAACCACACAGTCACTGACAGCAATCTCCTGCTGTCTGATATAAACCAACCACACAGTCACTGACAGCAATCTCCTCCTGTCTGATATAAACCAACCCCACAGTCACTGACTCTAATCTGTGCCTGTCTGATATAAACCAACCTCACAGTCACTGACAGCAATCTCCTCCTGTCTGATATAAGCCAACCACACAGTCACTGACAACAATCTCCTCCTGTCTGATATAAACCAACCACACAGTCACTGGCACTAATCTCCGCCTGTCTGATAAAAATCCACCCCACAGTCACCGGCACTAATCTCCGCCTGTCTGATATAAACCAACCACACAATCACTGACACCAATCTCTGCCTGTCTGATATAAACCAACCACACAGTCACTGACACTAATCTCCGCCTGTCTGATATAAACCAACCACAAAGTCACTGACAGGTGTCTCCGCCTTTCTGATATAAACCAAACCCACAGACACTGACACCAATCTCCTCCTGTCTGATATAAACCAACCACACAGTCACTGACAGCAATCTCCTCCTGTCTGATATAAACCAACCACACAGTCACTGTCACCAATGTCCTCCTGTCTTATATAAAACAACCACACAGTCACTGACACTAATCTGCCTGTCTGATATAAACCAACCACACAATCACTGACAGCAATCACCTCCTGTCTGATATAAACCAACCCCACAGTCACTGACACTAATCTCTGCCTGTCTGACATAAACCAACCTCACAGTCACTGACAGCAATCTCCTCCTGTCTGATATAAACCAACCCCACAGTCACTGACACTAATCTCTGCCTGTCTGATATAAACCAAACACACAGTCACTGACAGCAATCTTCCCCTCTCTGATATAAACCAACCACACAGTCACTGACACTAATCTCTGCCTGTCTGATATAAACCAACCACACAGTCACTGACAGCAATCTCCTCCTGTCTGATATAAACCAACCACACAGTCACTGACAGCAATCTCCTCCTGTCGTATATAAACAAACCTCACAGTCACTGACAGCAATCTCCTCCTGTCTGATATCAACCAACCCCACAGTCACTGACACTTATCTGTGCATGTCTGATATAAACCAACCTCACAGTCACTGACAGCAATCTCCTCCTGTCTGATATAAACCAACCACACAGTCACTGACAACAATCTCCTCCTGTCTGATATAAACCAACCACACAGTCACTGACACTAATCTCCGCCTGTTTGATATAAACCCACCCCACAGTCACCGACACTAATCTCCGCCTGTCTGATATAAACCAACCACACAATCACTGACACCAATCTCTGCCTGTCTGATATAAACCAACCACACAGTGACTGACACTAATCTCCGCCTGTCTGATATAAACCAACCACAAAGTCACTGACAGGAGTCTCCGCCTGTCTGATATAAACCAAACACACAGTCACTGACACTAATCTCTGCCTGTCTGATATAAACCCACCACACAGTCACTGACAGCAATCTCCTCCTGTCTGATATAAACCAACCACACAGTCACTGACACTAATCTCCGCCTGTTTGATATAAACCCACCCCACAGTCACCGACACTATTCTCCGCCTGTCTGATATAAACCAACCACACAATCACTGACACCAATCTCTGCCTGTCTGATATAAACCAACCACACAGTCACTGACACTAATCTCCGCCTGTCTGATATAAACCAACCACAAAGTCACTGACAGGAGTCTCCGCCTGTCTGATATAAACCAAACACACAGTCACTGACACTAATCTCTGCCTGTCTGATATAAACCCACCACACAGTCACTGACAGCAATCTCCTCCTGTCTGATATAAACCAACCACACAGTCACTGACAGCAATCTCCTCCTGTCTGATATAAAGTAACCTCACAGTCACTGACAGCAATCTCCTCCTGTCTGATATAAAGCAACCCCACAGTCACTGACACTAATCTGTGCCTGTCTGATATAAACCAACCTCACAGTCACTGACAGCAATCTCCTCCTGTCTGATATAAACCAACCACACAGTCACTGACAACAATCTGCTCCTGTCTGATATAAACCAACCACACAGTCACTGTCACCACTGTCCTCCTGTCTGATATAAACCAACCACACAGTCACTGACACTAATCTCTGCCTGTCTGATATAAACCAACCTCACAGTCACTGAAAGCAATCTGCTCCTGTCTGATATAAACCAACCACACAGTCACTGACAGCAATCACCTCCTGTCTGATATAAACCAACCCCACAGTCACTGACACTAATCTCTGCATGTCTGATATAAACCAACCACACAGTCACTGACAGCAATCTCCTCGTGTCTGATATAAACCAACCACACAGTCACTGACAGCAATCTCCTCCTGTCTGATATAAACTAACCTCACAGTCACTGACAGCAATCTCCTCCTGTCTGATATAAACCAACCCCACAGTCACTGACTCTAATCTGTGCCTGTCTGATATAAACCAACCTCACAGTCACTGACAGCAATCTCCTCCTGTCTGATATAAGCCAACCACACAGTCACTGACAACAATCTCCTCCTGTCTGATATAAACCAACCACACAGTCACTGGCACTAATCTCCGCCTGTCTGATAAAAATCCACCCCACAGTCACCGGCACTAATCTCCGCCTGTCTGATATAAACCAACCACACAATCACTGACACCAATCTCTGCCTGTCTGATATAAACCAACCACACAGTCACTGACACTAATCTCCGCCTGTCTGATATAAACCAAACACAAAGTCACTGACAGGTGTCTCCGCCTTTCTGATATAAACCAAACCCACAGACACTGACACCAATCTCCTCCTGTCTGATATAAACCAACCACACAGTCACTGACAGCAATCTCCTCCTGTCTGATATAAACCAACCACACAGTCACTGTCACCAATGTCCTCCTGTCTTATATAAACCAACCACACAGTCACTGACACTAATCTGCCTGTCTGATATAAACCAACCTCACAGTCACTGAAAGCAATCTCCTCCTGTCTGATATAAACCAACCACACAATCACTGACAGCAATCACCTCCTGTCTGATATAAACCAACCCCACAGTCACTGACACTAATCTCTGCCTGTCTGATATAAACCAACCTCACAGTCACTGACAGCAATCTCCTCCTGTCTGATATAAACCAACCCCACAGTCACTGACACTAATCTCTGCCTGTCTGATATAAACCAAACACACAGTCACTGACAGCAATCTTCCCCTCTCTGATATAAACCAACCACACAGTCACTGACACTAATCTCTGCCTGTCTGATATAAACCCACCACACAGTCACTGACAGCAATCTCCTCCTGTCTGATATAAACCAACCACACAGTCACTGACAGCAATCTCCTCCTGTCGTATATAAACAAACCTCACAGTCACTGACAGCAATCTCCTCCTGTCTGATATAAACCAACCCCACAGTCACTGACACTTATCTGTGCATGTCTGATATAAACCAACCTCACAGTCACTGACAGCAATCTCCTCCTGTCTGATATAAACCAACCACACAGTCACTGACAACAATCTCCTCCTGTCTGATATAAACCAACCACACAGTCACTGACACTAATCTCCGCCTGTTTGATATAAACCCACCCCACAGTCACCGACACTAATCTCCGCCTGTCTGATATAAACCAACCACACAATCACTGACACCAATCTCTGCCTGTCTGATATCAACCAACCACACAGTGACTGACACTAATCTCTGCCTGTCTGATATGAACCAACCACAAAGTCACTGACAGGAGTCTCCGCCTGTCTGATATAAACCAAACACACAGTCACTGACACTAATCTCTGCCTGTCTGATATAAACCCACCACACAGTCACTGACAGCAATCTCCTCCTGTCTGATATAAACCAACCACACAGTCACTGACAGCAATCTCCTCCTGTCTGATATAAACCAACCTCACAGTCACTGACAGCAATCTCCTCCTGTCTGATATAAACCAACCACACAGTCACTGACAACAATCTGCTCCTGTCTGATATAAACCAACCACACAGTCACTGTCACCAATGTCCTCCTGTCTGATATAAACCAACCACACAGTCACTGACACTAATCTCTGCCTGTCTGATATAAACCAACCTCACAGTCACTGAAAGCAATCTGCTCCTGTCTGATATAAACCAACCACACAGTCACTGACAGCAATCACCTCCTGTCTGATATAAACCAACCCCACAGTCACTGACACTAATCTCTGCATGTCTGATATAAACCAACCACACAGTCACTGACAGCAATCTCCTCGTGTCTGATATAAACCAACCACACAGTCACTGACAGCAATCTCCTCCTGTCTGATATAAACTAACATCACAGTCACTGACAGCAATCTCCTCCTGTCTGATATAAACCAACCCCACAGTCACTGACTCTAATCTGTGCCTGTCTGATATAAACCAACCTCACAGTCACTGACAGCAATCTCCTCCTGTCTGATATAAACCAACCCCACAGTCACTGACACTAATCTCTGCATGTCTGATATAAACCAACCACACAATCACTGACACCAATCTCTGCCTGTCTGATATAAACCAACCACACAGTCACTGACACTAATCTCCGCCTGTCTGATATAAACCAACCACAAAGTCACTGACAGGTGTCTCCGCCTTTCTGATATAAACCAAACCCACAGACACTGACACCAATCTCCACCTGTCTGATATAAACCAACCACACAGTCACTGACAGCAATCTCCTCCTGTCTGATATAAACCAACCACACAGTCACTGTCACCAATGTCCTCCTGTCTTATATAAACCAACCACACAGTCACTGACACTAATCTGCCTGTCTGATATAAACCAACCTCACAGTCACTGAAAGCAATCTCCTCCTGTCTGATATAAACCAACCACACAATCACTGACAGCAATCACCTCCTGTCTGATATAAACCAACCCCACAGTCACTGACACTAATCTCTGCCTGTCTGATATAAACCAACCTCACAGTCACTGACAGCAATCTCCTCCTGTCTGATATAAACCAACCCCACAGTCACTGACACTAATCTCTGCCTGTCTGATATAAACCAAACACACAGTCACTGACAGCAATCTTCCCCTCTCTGATATAAACCAACCACACAGTCACTGACACTAATCTCTGCCTGTCTGATATAAACCAACCACACAGTCACTGACAGCAATCTCCTCCTGTCTGATATAAACCAACCACACAGTCACTGACAGCAATCTCCTCCTGTCTGATATAAACTAACCTCACAGTCACTGACAGCAATCTCCTCCTGTCTGATATAAACCAACCCCACAGTCACTGACACTAATCTGTGCCTGTCTGATATAAACCAACCTCACAGTCACTGACAGCAATCTCCTCCTGTCTGATATAAACCAACCACACAGTCACTGACAACAATCTCCTCCTGTCTGATATAAACCAACCTCACAGTCACAGTCACCAATGTCCTCCTGTCTGATATAAACCAACCACACAGTCACTGACACTAATCTCTGCCTGTCTGATATAAACCAACCACACAGTCACTGACAGCAATCTCCTCCTGTCTGATATAAACCAACCACACAGTCACTGACAGCAATCTCCTCCTGTCTGATATAAACTAACCTCACAGTCACTGACAGCAATCTCCTCCTGTCTAATATAAACCAACCCCACAGTCACTGACACTAATCTCTGCCTGTCTGATATAAACCAACCACACAGTCACTGACAGCAATCTCCTCCTGTCTGATATAAACCAACCCCACAGTCACTGACACTAATCTGTGCCTGTCTGATATAAACAAACCTCACAGTCACTGACAGCAATCTCCTCCTGTCTGATATAAACCAACCACACAGTCACTGACACCAATCTCCTCCTGTGTGATATAAACCAACCACACAGTCACTGACACTAATCTCCGCCTGTCTGATGTAAACCCACCCCACAGTCACCGACACTAATCTCCGCCTGTCTGATATAAACCAACCACCCAATCACTGACACCAATCTCTGCCTGTCTGATATAAACCAACCACACAGTCACTGACACTAATCTCCGCCTGTCTGATATAAACCAACCACAAAGTCACTGACAGGAGTCTCCGCCTGTCTGATATAAACCAAACACACAGTCACTGTCACTAATCTCTGCCTGTCTGATATAAACCCACCACACAGTCACTGACAGCAATCTCCTCCTGTCTGATATCAACCAACCACACAGTCACTGACAGCAATCTCCTCCTGTCTGATATAAACTAACCTCACAGTCACTGACAGCAATCTCCTCCTGTCTGATATAAACCAACCACACAGTCACTGACAGCAATCACCTCCTGTCTGATATAAACCAACCCCACAGTCACTGACACTAATCTCTGCCTGTCTGATATAAACCAACCTCGCAGTCACTGACAGCAATCTCCTCCTGTCTGATATAAACCAAACACACAGTCACTGACAGCAATCTTCCCCTCTCTGATATAAACCAACCACACAGTCACTGACACTAATCTCTGCCTGTCTGATATAAACCAACCACACAGGCACTGACAGCAATCTCCTCCTGTCTGATATAAACCAACCACACAGTCACTGACAGCAATCTCCTCCTGTCGTATATAAACAAACCTCACAGTCACTGACAGCAATCTCCTCCTGTCTGATATAAACCAACCACACAGTCACTGACACTAATCTCCGCCTGTCTGATATAAACCAACCACAAAGTCACTGACAGGAGTCTCCGCCTGTCTGATATAAACCAAGCACACAGTCACTGACACGCATCTCTGCCTGTCTGATATAAACCCACCACACAGTCACTGACAGCAATCTCCTCCTGTCTGATATAAACCAACCACACAGTCACTGACAGCAATCTCCTCCTGTCTGATATGAACTAACCTCACAGTCACTGACAGCTATCTCCTCCTGTCTGATATAAACCAACCCCACAGTCACTGACACTAATCTGTGCCTGTCTGATATAAACCAACCTCACAGTCACTGACAGCAATCTCCTCCTGTCTGATATAAACCAACCACACAGTCACTGACAACAATCTGCTCCTGTCTGATATAAACCAACCACACAGTCACTGTCACCAATGTCCTCCTGTCTGATATAAACCAACCACACAGTCACTGACACTAATCTCTGCCTGTCTGATATAAACCAACCTCACAGTCACTGAAAGCAATCTGCTCCTCTCTGATATAAACCAACCACACAGTCACTGACACTAATCTCCGCCTGTCTGATATAAACCAACCACAAAGTCACTGACAGGAGTCTCTGCCTTTCTGATATAAACCAAACCCACAGACACTGACACCAATCTCCTCCTGTCTGATATAAACCAACCACACAGTCACTGACAGCAATCTCCTCCTGTCTGATATAAACCAACCACACAGTCACTGACAGCAATCTCCTCCTGTCTGATATAAACCAACCACACAGTCACTGACAGCAATCTCCTCCTGTCTGATATAAACTAACCTCACAGTCACTGACAGCAATCTCCTCCTGTCTGATATAAACCAACCCCACAGTCACTGACACTAATCTCTGCCTGTCTGATATAAACCAACCACACAGTCACTGACAGCAATCTCCTCCTGTCTGATATAAACCAACCCCACAGTCACTGACACTAATCTGTGCCTGTCTGATAGAAACAAACCTCACAGTCACTGACAGCAATCTCGTCCTGTCTGATATAAACCAACCACACAGTCACTGACAACAATCTCCTCCTGTGTGATATAAACCAACCACACAGTCACTGACACTAATCTCCGCCTGTCTGATATAAACCCACCCCACAGTCACCGACACTAATCTCCGCCTGTCTGATATAAACCAACCACACAATCACTGACACCAATCTCTGCCTGTCTGATATAAACCAACCACACAGTCACTGACACTAATCTACGCCTGTCTGATATAAACCAACCACAAAGTCTCTGACAGGAGTCTCCGCCTGTCTGATATAAACCAAACACAGTCACTGACATAAATCTCTGCCTGTCTGATATAAACCCACCACACAGTCACTGACAGCAATCTCCTCCTGTCTGATATAAACCAACCACACAGTCACTGACAGCAATCTCCTCCTGTCTGATATAAACTAACCTCACATTCACTGACAGCAATCTCCTCCTGTCTGATATAAACCAACCACACAGTCACTGACTGCAATCACCTCCTGTCTGATATAAACCAACCCCACAGTCACTGACACTAATCTCTGCCTGTCTGATATAAACCAACCTCACAGTCACTGACAGCAATCTCCTCCTGTCTGATATAAACCAAACACACAGTCACTGACAGCAATCTTCCCCTCTCTGATATAAACCAACCACACAGTCACTGACACTAATCTCTGCCTGTCTGATATAAACCAACCACACAGTCACTGACAGCCAGCTCCTCCTGTCTGATATTAACCAACCACACAGTCACTGACAGCAATCTCCTCCTGTCGTATATAAACAAACCTCACAGTCACTGACAGCAATCTCCTCCTTTCTGATATAAACCAACCCCACAGTCACTGACACTTATCTGTGCCTGTCTGATATAAACCAACCTCACAGTCACTGACAGCAATCTCCTCCTGTCTGATATAAACCAACCACACAGTCACTGACAACAATCTCCTCCTGTCTGATATAAACCAACCACACAGTCACTGACACTAATCTCCGCCTGTTTGATATAAACCCACCCCACAGTCACCGACACTAATCTCCGCCTGTCTGATATAAACCAACCACACAATCACTGACACCAATCTCTGCCTGTCTGATATAAACCAACCACACAGTGACTGACACTAATCTCCGCCTGTCTGATATAAACCAACCACAAAGTCACTGACAGGAGTCTCCGCCTGTCTGATATAAACCAAACACACAGTCACTGACACTAATCTCTGCCTGTCTGATATAAACCCACCACACAGTCACTGACAGCAATCTCCTCCTGTCTGATATAAACCAACCACACAGTCACTGACAGCAATCTCCTCCTGTCTGATATAAAGTAACCTCACAGTCACTGACAGCAATCTCCTCCTGTCTGATATAAAGCAACCCCACAGTCACTGACACTAATCTGTGCCTGTCTGATATAAACCAACCTCACAGTCACTGACAGCAATCTCCTCCTGTCTGATATAAACCAACCACACAGTCACTGACACGTGTCTCCGCCTTTCTGATATAAACCAAACCCACAGACACTGACACCAATCTCCTCCTGTCTGATATAAACCAACCACACAGTCACTGACAGCAATCTCCTCCTGTCTGATATAAACCAACCACACAGTCACTGTCACCAATGTCCTCCTGTCTTATATAAACCAACCACACAGTCACTGACACTAATCTGCCTGTCTGATATAAACCAACCTCACAGTCACTGAAAGCAATCTCCTCCTGTCTGATATAAACCAACCACACAATCACTGACAGCAATCACCTCCTGTCTGATATAAACCAACCCCACAGTCACTGACACTAATCTCTGCCTGTCTGATATAAACCAACCTCACAGTCACTGACAGCAATCTCCTCCTGTCTGATATAAACCAACCCCACAGTCACTGACACTAATCTCTGCCTGTCTGATATAAACCAAACACACAGTCACTGACAGCAATCTTCCCCTCTCTGATATAAACCAACCACACAGTCACTGACACTAATCTCTGCCTGTCTGATATAAACCAACCACACAGTCACTGACAGCAATCTCCTCCTGTCTGATATAAACCAACCACACAGTCACTGACAGCAATCTCCTCCTGTCGTATATAAACAAACCTCACAGTCACTGACAGCAATCTCCTCCTGTCTGATATAAACCAACCCCACAGTCACTGACACTTATCTGTGCATGTCTGATATAAACCAACCTCACAGTCACTGACAGCAATCTCCTCCTGTCTGATATAAACCAACCACACAGTCACTGACAACAATCTCCTCCTGTCTGATATAAACCAACCACACAGTCACTGACACTAATCTCCGCCTGTTTGATATAAACCCACTCAACAGTCACCGACACTAATCTCCGCCTGTCTGATATAAACCAACCACACAATCACTGACACCAATCTCTGCCTGTCTGATATAAACCAACCACACAGTCACTGACACTAATCTCCGCCTGTCTGATATAAACCAACCACAAAGTCACTGACAGGAGTCTCCGCCTGTCTGATATAAACCAAACACACAGTCACTGACACTAATCTCTGCCTGTCTGATATAAACCCACCACACAGTCACTGACAGCAATCTCCTCCTGTCTGATATAAACCAAACACACAGTCACTGACACTAATCTCCGCCTGTTTGATATAAACCCACCCCACAGTCACCGACACTAATCTCCGCCTGTCTGATATAAACCAACCACACAATCACTGACACCAATCTCTGCCTGTCTGATATAAACCAACCACACAGTCACTGACACTAATCTCCGCCTGTCTGATATAAACCAACCACAAAGTCACTGACAGGAGTCTCCGCCTTTCTGATATAAACCAAACACACAGTCACTGACACTAATCTCTGCCTGTCTGATATAAACCCACCACACAGTCACTGACAGCAATCTCCTCCTGTCTGATATAAACCAACCACACAGTCACTGACAGCAATCTCCTCCTGTCTGATATAAACTAACCTCACAGTCACTGACAGCAATCTCCTCCTGTCTGATATAAAGCAACCCCACAGTCACTGACACTAATCTGTGCCTGTCTGATATAAACCAACCTCACAGTCACTGACAGCAATCTCCTCCTGTCTGATATAAACCAACCACACAGTCACTGACAACAATCTGCTCCTGTCTGATATAAACCAACCACACAGTCACTGAAAGCAATCTCCTCCTGTCTGATATACACCAACCACACAATCACTGACAGCAATCACCTCCTGTCTGATATAAACCAACCCCACAGACACTGACACTAATCTCTGCCTGTCTGATATAAACCAACCACACAGTCACTGACAGCAATCTCTTCCTGTCTGATATAAACCAACCACACAGTCACTGACAGCAATCTCCTCCTGTCTGATATAAACTAACCTCACAGTCACTGACAGCAATCTCCTCCTTTCTGATATAAACCAACCCCACAGTCACTGACACTAATCTGTGCCTGTCTGATATAAACCAACCTCACAGTCACTGACAGCAATCTCCTCCTGTCTGATATAAACCAACCACACAGTCACTGACAACAATCTCCTCCTGTCTGATATAAACCAACCACACAGTCACTGACACTAATCTCCGCCTGTTTGATATAAACCCACCCCACAGTCACCGACACTAATCTCCACCTGTCTGATATAAACCAACCACACAATCACTGACACCAATCTCTGCCTGTCTGATAAAAACCAACCACACAGTGACTGACACTAATCTCCGCCTGTCTGATATAAACCAACCACAAAGTCACTGACAGGAGTCTCCGCCTGTCTGATATAGACCAAACACACAGTCACTGACACTAATCTCTGCCTGTCTGATATAAACCCACCACACAGTCACTGACAGCAATCTCCTCCTGTCTGATATAAACCAACCACACAGTCACTGACAGCAATCTCCTCCTGTCTGATATAAACTAACCTCACAGTCACTGACAGCAATCTCCTCCTGTCTGATATAAACCAACCCCACAGTCACTGACACTAATCTGTGCCTGTCTGATATAAACCAACCTCACAGTCACTGACAACAATCTGCTCCTGTCTGATATAAACCAACCACACATCACTGTCACCAATGTCCTCCTGTCTGATATAAACCAACCACACAGTCACTGACACTAATCTCTGCCTGTCTGATATAAACCAACCTCACAGTCACTGAAAGCAATCTCCTCGTGTCTGATATAAACCAACCACACAGTCACTGACAGCAATCTCCTCCTGTCTGATATAAACTAACCTCACAGTCACTGACAGCAATCTCCTCCTGTCTGATATAAACCAACCCCACAGTCACTGACTCTAATCTGTGCCTGTCTGATATAAACCAACCTCACAGTCACTGACAGCAATCTCCTCCTGTCTGATATAAGCCAACCACACAGTCACTGACAACAATCTCCTCCTGTCTGATATAAACCAACCACACAGTCACTGGCACTAATCTCCGCCTGTCTGATAAAAATGCACCCCACAGTCACCGGCACTAATTTCCGCCTGTCTGATATAAACCAACCACACAGTCACTGACACTGATCTCCGCCTGTCTGATATAAACCAACCACAAAGTCACTGACAGGTGTCTCCGCCTTTCTGATATAATCCAAACCCACAGACACTGACACCAATCTCCACCTGTCTGATATAAACCAACCACACAGTCACTGACAGCAATCTCCTCCTGTCTGATATAAACCAACCACACAGTCACTGTCACCAATGTCCTCCTGTCTTATATAAACCAACCACACAGTCACTGACACTAATCTCTGCCTGTCTGATATAAACCAACCTCACAGTCACTGACAGCAATCTCCTCCTGTCTGATATAAACCAACCACACAATCACTGACAGCAATCACCTCCTGTCTGATATAAACCAACCCCACAGTCACTGACACTAATCTCTGCCTGTCTGATATAAACCAACCTCACAGTCACTGACAGCAATCTCCTCCTGTCTGATATAAACCAACCCCACAGTCACTGACACTAATCTCTGCCTGTCTGATATAAACCAAACACACAGTCACTGACAGCAATCTTCCCCTCTCTGATATAAACCAACCACACAGTCACTGACACTAATCTCTGCCTGTCTGATATAAACCAACCACACAGTCACTGACAGCAATCTCCTCCTGTCTGATATAAACCAACCACACAGTCACTGACAGCAATCTCCTCCTGTCTGATATAAACTAACCTCACAGTCACTGACAGCAATCTCCTCCTGTCTGATATAAACCAACCCCACAGTCACTGACACTAATCTGTGCCTGTCTGATATAAACCAACCTCACAGTCACTGACAGCAATCTCCTCCTGTCTGATATAAACCAACCACACAGTCACTGACAACAATCTCCTCCTGTCTGATATAAACCAACCACACAGTCACAGTCACCAATGTCCTCCTGTCTGATATAAACCAACCACACAGTCACTGACACTAATCTCTGCCTGTCTGATATAAACCAACCACACAGTCACTGACAGCAATCTCCTCCTGTCTGATATAAACCAACCACACAGTCACTGACAGCAATCTCCTCCTGTCTGATATAAACTAACCTCACAGTCACTGACAGCTATCTCCTCCTGTCTGATATAAACCAACCCCACAGTCACTGACACTAATCTGTGCCTGTCTGATATAAACAAACCTCACAGTCACTGACAGCAATCTCCTCCTGTCTGATATAAACCAACCACACAGTCACTGACACCAATCTCCTCCTGTCTGATATAAACCAACCCCACAGTCACTGACACTAATCTCTGCCTGTCTGATATAAACCAACCTCACAGTCACTGACTGCAATCTCCTCCTGTCTGATATAAACCAAACACACAGTCACTGACAGCAATCTTCCCCTCTCTGATATAAACCAACCACACAGTCACTGACACTAATCTCTGCCTGTTTGATATAAACCCACCCCACAGTCACCGACACTAATCTCCGCCTGTCTGATATAAACCAACCACACAATCACTGACACCAATCTCTGCCTGTCAGATATAAACCAACCACACAGTCACTGACACTAATCTCCGCCTGTCTGATATAAACCAACCACAAAGTCACTGACAGGAGTCTCCGCCTGTCTGATATAAACCAAGCACACAGTCACTGACACTAATCTCTGCCTGTCTGATATAAACCCACCACACAGTCACTGACAGCAATCTCCTCCTGTCTGATATAAACCAACTACACAGTCACTGACAGCAATCTCCTCCTGTCTGATATAAACTAACCTCACAGTCACTGACAGCAATCTCCTCCTGTCTGATATAAACCAACCCCACAGTCACTGACACTAATCTGTGCCTGTCTGATATAAACCAACCTCACAGTCACTGACAGCAATCTCCTCCTGTCTGATATAAACCAACCACACAGTCACTGACAACAATCTGCTCCTGTCTGATATAAACCAGCCGCACAGTCACTGTCACCAATGTCCTCCTGTCTGATATAAACCAACCACACAGTCACTGACACTAATCTCTGCCTGTCTGATATAAACCAACCTCACAGTCACTGAAAGCAATCTGCTCCTCTCTGATATAAACCAACCACACAGTCACTGACAGCAATCACCTCCTGTCTGATATAAACCAACCCCACAGTCACTGACACTAATCTCTGCATGTCTGATATAAACCAACCACACAGTCACTGACAGCAATCTCCTCGTGTCTGATATAAACCAACCACACAGTCACTGACAGCAATCTCCTCGTGTCTGATATAAACCAACCACACAGTCACTGACAGCAATCTCCTCCTGTCTGATATAAGCCAACCACACAGTCACTGACAACAATCTCCTCCTGTCTGATATAAACCAACCACACAGTCACTGGCACTAATCTCCGCCTGTCTGATAAAAACCCACCCCACAGTCACCGGCACTTATCTCCGCCTGTCTGATATAAACCAACCACACAATCACTGACACCAATCTCTGCCTGTCTGATATAAACCAACCACACAGTCACTGACACTAATCTCCGCCTGTCTGATATAAACCAACCACAAAGTCACTGACAGGAGTCTCCGCCTTTCTGATATAAACCAAACCCACAGACACTGACACCAATCTCCTCCTGTCTGATATAAACCAACCACACAGTCACTGACAGCAATCTCCTCCTGTCTGATATAAACCAACCACACAGTCACTGTCACCAATGTCCTCCTGTCTTATATAAACCAACCACACAGTCACTGACACTAATCTGCCTGTCTGATATCAACCAACCTCACAGTCACTGAAAGCAATCTCCTCCTGTCTGATATAAACCAACCACACAGTCACTGACAGCAATCACCTCCTGTCTGATATAAACCAACCCCACAGTCACTGACACTAATCTCTGCCTGTCTGATATAAACCAACATCACAGTCAGACAGCAATCTCCTCCTGTCTGATATAAACCATCCCCTCAGTCACTGACACTAATCTCTGCCTGTCTGATATAAACCAAACACACAGTCACTGACAGCAATCTTCCCCTCTCTGATATAAACCAACCACACAGTCACTGACACTAATCTCTGCCTGTCTGATATAAACCAACCAAACAGTCACTGACAGCAATCTCCTCCTGTCTGATATAAACCAACCACACAGTCACTGACAGCAATCTCCTCCTGTCTGATATAAAGTAACCTCACAGTCACTGACAGCAATCTCCTCCTGTCTGATATAAACCAACCCCACAGTCACTGACAGCAATCTCCTCCTGTCTGATATAAACTAACCACACAGTCACTGACACTAATCTCTTCCTGTCTGATATAAACCAACCACACAGTCACTGACACTAATCTCCGCCTGTCTGATATAAACCAACCACAAAGTCACTGACACGAGTCTCCACCTGTCTGATATAAACCAAACACAAAGTCACTGACAGCAATCTTCCCCTCTCTGATATAAACCAACCACACAGTCACTTACACTAATCTGCCTGTCTGATATAAAACAACCTCACAGTCACTGAAAGCAATCTCCTCCTGTCTGATATAAACCAAACACACAGTCACTGACAGCAATCACCTCCTGTCTGATATAAACCAACCCCACAGTCACTGACACTAATCTCTGCCTGTCTGATATAAACCAACCTCACAGTCACTGACAGCAATCTCCTCCTGTCTGATATAAACCAACCACACAGTCACTGACAACAATCTCCTCCTGTCTGATATAAACCAACCACACAGTAACTGACACTAATCTCCGCCTGTTTGATATAAACGCACCCCACAGTCACCGACACTAATCTCCTCCTGTCTGATATAAACCAATCCCACAGTCACTGACACTAATCTGTGCCTGTCTGATATAAACCAACCTCACAGTCACTGACAGCAATCTCCTCCTGTCTGATATAAACCAACCACACAGTCACTGACAACAATCTCCTCCTGTCTGATATATACCGACCACACAGTCACTGACAGCAATCTTCCCCTCTCTGATATAAACTAACCACACAGTCACTGACACTAATCTCTGCCTGTCTGATATAAACCAACCACACAGTCACTGACAGCAATCTCCTCCTGTCTGATATAAACCAA
Organism: Isurus oxyrinchus; assembly: GCA_026770705.1. NCBI lineage: Eukaryota > Metazoa > Chordata > Chondrichthyes > Lamniformes > Lamnidae > Isurus > Isurus oxyrinchus. The sequence continues at coordinate 164,099 of JANJGN010000939.1, read as the reverse complement.
CCACACAGTCACTGACAGCAATCTCCTCCTGTCTGGTATAAACTAACCTCACAGTCACTGACAGCAATCTCCTCCTGTCTGATATAAACCAACCCCACAGTCACTGACACTTATCTCTGCCTGTCTGATATAAACCAACCACACAGTCACTGACAGCAATCTCCTCCTGTCTGATATAAACCAACCCCACAGTCACTGACACTAATCTGTGCCTGTCTGATATAAACAAACCTCACAGTAACTGACAGCAATCTCCTCCTGTCTGATATAAACGAACCACACAGTCACTGACAACAATCTCCTCCTGTCTGATATAAACCAACCACACAGTCACTGACACTAATCTCCGCCTGTCTGATATAAACCCACCCCACAGTCACCGACACTAATCTCCGCCTGTCTGATATAAACCAACCACACAGTCACTGTCACCAATGTCCTCCTGTCTTATATAAACCAACCACACAGTCACTGACACTAATCTGCCTGTCTGATATAAACCAACCTCACAGTCACTGAAAGCAATCTCCTCCTGTCTGATATAAACCAACCACACAGTCACTGACAGCAATCACCTCCTGTCTGATATAAACCAACCCCACAGTCACTGACACTAATCTCTGCCTGTCTGATATAAATCAAACACACAGTCACTGACAGCAATCTTCCCCTCTCTGATATAAAACAACCACACAGTCACTGACACTAATCTCTGCCTGTCTGATATAAACCAACCACACAGTCACTGTCAGCAATCTCCTCCTGTCTGATATAAACCAACCACACAGTCACTGACAGCAATCTCCTCCTGTCTGATATAAACTAACCTCACAGTCACTGACAGCAATCTCCTCCTGTCTCATATAAACCAACCCCACAGTCACTGACACTAATCTGTGCCTGTCTGATATAAACCAACCTCACAGTCACTGACAGCAATCTCCTCCTGTCTGATATAAACCAACCACACAGTCACTGACAACAATCTCCTCCTGTCTGATATATACCGACCACACAGTCACTGTCACCAATGTCCTCCTGTCTGATATAAACCAACCACACAGTCACTGACACTAATCTCTGCCTGTCTGATATAAACCAACCTCACAGTCACTGAAAGCAATCTGCTCCTGTCTGATATAAACCAACCACACAGTCACTGACAGCAATCAAATCCTGTCTGATATAAACCAACCCCACAGTCACTGACACTAATCTCTGCCTGTCTGATAAAAAAGAACATCACAGTCACTGACAGCAATCTCCTCCTGTCTGTTATAAATCAACCACACAGTCACTGACAGCAATCTCCTCCTGTCTGATATAAACCAAACACACAGTCACTGACAGCAATCTTCCCCTCTCTGATATAAACTAACCACACAGTCACTGACACTAATCTCTGCCTGTCTGATATAAACCAACCACACAGTCACTGACAGCAATCTCCTCCTGTCTGATATAAACCAACCACACAGTCACTGACAGCAATCTCCTCCTGTCTGGTATAAACTAACCTCACAGTCACTGACAGCAATCTCCTCCTGTCTGATATAAATCAACCCCACAGTCACTGACACTTATCTCTGCCTGTCTGATATAAACCAACCACACAGTCACTGACAGCAATCTCCTCCTGTCTGATATGAACCAACCCCACAGTCACTGACACTAATCTGTGCCTGTCTGATATAAACAAACCTCACAGTAACTGACAGCAATCTCCTCCTGTCTGATATAAACGAACCACACAGTCACTGACAACAATCTCCTCCTGTCTGATATAAACCAACCACACAGTCACTGACACTAATCTCCGCCTGTCTGATATAAACCCACCCCACAGTCACCGACACTAATCTCCGCCTGTCTGATATAAACCAACCACACAGTCACTGTCACCAATGTCCTCCTGTCTGATATAAACCAACCACACAGTCACTGACACTAATCTGCCTGTCTGATAGAAACCAACCTCACATTCACTGACAGCAATCTCCTCCTGTCTGATATAAACCAACCACACAGTCACTGACAGCAATCACCTCCTGTCTGATATAAACCAACCCCACGGTCACTGACACTAATCTCTGCCTGTCTGATATAAACCAACCTCACAGTCACTGACAGCAATCTCCTCCTGTCTGATATAAACCAAACACAGTCACTGACAGCAATCTTCCCCTCTCTGATATAAACCAACCACACAGTCACTGACACTAATCTCTGCCTGTCTGATATAAACCAACCACACAGTCACTGACAGCAATCTCCTCCTGTCTGAGAAAAACCAAACACACAGTCACTGACAGCAATCTCCTCCTGTCTGATATAAACCAACCACACAGTCACTGACAGCAATCTCCTCCTGTCTGATATAAAGTAACCTCACAGTCACTGACTGCAATCTCCTCCTGTCTGATATAAACCAACCCCACAGTCACTGACAGCAATCTCCTCCTGTCTGATATAAACCAACCACACAGTCACTGACACTAATCTCTTCCTGTCTGATATAAACCAACCACACAGTCACTGACACTAATCTCCGCCTGTCTGATATAAACCAACCACAAAGTCACTGACACGAGTCTCCACCTGTCTGATATAAACCAAACACAAAGTCACTGACAGCAATCTTCCCCTCTCTGATATAAACCAACCACACAGTCACTTACACTAATCTGCCTGTCTGATATAAAACAACCTCACAGTCACTGAAAGCAATCTCCTCCTGTCTGATATAAACCAAACACACAGTCACTGACAGCAATCACCTCCTGTCTGATATAAACCAACCCCACAGTCACTGACACTAATCTCTGCCTGTCTGATATAAACCAACCTCACAGTCACTGACAGCAATCTCCTCCTGTCTGATATAAACCAACCACACAGTCACTGACAACAATCTCCTCCTGTCTGATATAAACCAACCCCACAGTCACTGACACTAATCTCTGCCTGTCTGATATAAACCAACCTCACAGTCACTGACTGCAATCTCCTCCTGTCTGATATAAACCAAACACACAGTCACTGACAGCAATCTTCCCCTCTCTGATATAAACCAACCACACAGTCACTGACACTAATCTCTGCCTGTCTGATATAAACCAACCACACAGTCACTGACAGCAATCTCCTCCTGTCTGATATAAACCAACCACACAGTCACTGACAACAATCTCCTCCTGTCTGATATAAACCAACCACACAGTCACTGACACTAATCTCCGCCTGTTTGATATAAACCCACCCCACAGTCACCGACACTAATCTCCGCCTGTCTGATATAAACCAACCACACAATCACTGACACCAATCTCTGCCTGTCAGATATAAACCAACCACACAGTCACTGACACTAATCTCCGCCTGTCTGATATAAACCAACCACAAAGTCACTGACAGGAGTCTCCGCCTGTCTGATATAAACCAAGCACACAGTCACTGACACTAATCTCTGCCTGTCTGATATAAACCCACCACACAGTCACTGACAGCAATCTCCTCCTGTCTGATATAAACCAACTACAGTCACTGACAGCAATCTCCTCCTGTCTGATATAAACTAACCTCACAGTCACTGACAGCAATCTCCTCCTGTCTGATATAAACCAACCCCACAGTCACTGACACTAATCTGTGCCTGTCTGATATAAACCAACCTCACAGTCACTGACAGCAATCTCCTCCTGTCTGATATAAACCAACCACACAGTCACTGACAACAATCTGCTCCTGTCTGATATAAACCAGCCGCACAGTCACTGTCACCAATGTCCTCCTGTCTGATATAAACCAACCACACAGTCACTGACAGCAATCACCTCCTGTCTGATATAAACCAACCCCACAGTCACTGACACTAATCTCTGCCTGTCTGATATAAACCAACATCACAGTCAGACAGCAATCTCCTCCTGTCTGATATAAACCATCCCCTCAGTCACTGACACTAATCTCTGCCTGTCTGATATAAACCAAACACACAGTCACTGACAGCAATCTTCCCCTCTCTGATATAAACCAACCACACAGTCACTGACACTAATCTCTGCCTGTCTGATATAAACCAACCAAACAGTCACTGACAGCAATCTCCTCCTGTCTGATATAAACCAACCACACAGTCACTGACAGCAATCTCCTCCTGTCTGATATAAAGTAACCTCACAGTCACTGACAGCAATCTCCTCCTGTCTGATATAAACCAACCCCACAGTCACTGACAGCAATCTCCTCCTGTCTGATATAAACCAACCACACAGTCACTGACACTAATCTCTTCCTGTCTGATATAAACCAACCACACAGTCACTGACAGTAATCTCCGCCTGTCTGATATAAACCAACCACAAAGTCACTGACACGAGTCTCCACCTGTCTGATATAAACCAAACACAAAGTCACTGACAGCAATCTTCCCCTCTCTGATATAAACCAACCACACAGTCACTTACACTAATCTGCCTGTCTGATATAAAACAACCTCACAGTCACTGAAAGCAATCTCCTCCTGTCTGATATAAACCAAACACACAGTCACTGACAGCAATCACCTCCTGTCTGATATAAACCAACCCCACAGTCACTGACACTAATCTCTGCCTGTCTGATATAAACCAACCTCACAGTCACTGACAGCAATCTCCTCCTGTCTGATATAAACCAACCACACAGTCACTGACAACAATCTCCTCCTGTCTGATATAAACCAACCACACAGTAACTGACACTAATCTCCGCCTGTTTGATATAAACGCACCCCACAGTCACCGACACTAATCTCCTCCTGTCTGATATAAACCAATCCCACAGTCACTGACACTAATCTGTGCCTGTCTGATATAAACCAACCTCACAGTCACTGACAGCAATCTCCTCCTGTCTGATATAAACCAACCACACAGTCACTGACAACAATCTCCTCCTGTCTGATATATACCGACCACACAGTCACTGACAGCAATCTTCCCCTCTCTGATATAAACTAACCACACAGTCACTGACACTAATCTCTGCCTGTCTGATATAAACCAACCACACAGTCACTGACAGCAATCTCCTCCTGTCTGATATAAACCAACCACACAGTCACTGACAGCAATCTCCTCCTGTCTGGTATAAACTAACCTCACAGTCACTGACAGCAATCTCCTCCTGTCTGATATAAACCAACCCCACAGTCACTGACACTTATCTCTGCCTGTCTGATATAAACCAACCACACAGTCACTGACAGCAATCTCCTCCTGTCTGATATAAACCAACCCCACAGTCACTGACACTAATCTGTGCCTGTCTGATATAAACAAACCTCACAGTAACTGACAGCAATCTCCTCCTGTCTGATATAAACGAACCACACAGTCACTGACAACAATCTCCTCCTGTCTGATATAAACCAACCACACAGTCACTGACACTAATCTCCGCCTGTCTGATATAAACCCACCCCACAGTCACCGACACTAATCTCCGCCTGTCTGATATAAACCAACCACACAGTCACTGTCACCAATGTCCTCCTGTCTTATATAAACCAACCACACAGTCACTGACACTAATCTGCCTGTCTGATATAAACCAACCTCACAGTCACTGAAAGCAATCTCCTCCTGTCTGATATAAACCAACCACACAGTCACTGACAGCAATCACCTCCTGTCTGATATAAACCAACCCCACAGTCACTGACACTAATCTCTGCCTGTCTGATATAAATCAAACACACAGTCACTGACAGCAATCTTCCCCTCTCTGATATAAAACAACCACACAGTCACTGACACTAATCTCTGCCTGTCTGATATAAACCAACCACACAGTCACTGTCAGCAATCTCCTCCTGTCTGATATAAACCAACCACACAGTCACTGACAGCAATCTCCTCCTGTCTGATATAAACTAACCTCACAGTCACTGACAGCAATCTCCTCCTGTCTGATATAAACCAACCCCACAGTCACTGACACTAATCTTTGCCTGTCTGATATAAACCAACCTCACAGTCACTGACAGCAATCTCCTCCTGTCTGATATAAACCAACCACACAGTCACTGACAACAATCTCCTCCTGTCTGATATATACCGACCACACAGTCACTGTCACCAATGTCCTCCTGTCTGATATAAACCAACCACACAGTCACTGACACTAATCTCTGCCTGTCTGATATAAACCAACCTCACAGTCACTGAAAGCAATCTGCTCCTGTCTGATATAAACCAACCACACAGTCACTGACAGCAATCACCTCCTGTCTGATATAAACCAACCCCACAGTCACTGACACTAATCTCTGCCTGTCTGATAAAAAAGAACATCACAGTCACTGACAGCAATCTCCTCCTGTCTGTTATAAATCAACCACACAGTCACTGACAGCAATCTCCTCCTGTCTGATATAAACCAAACACACAGTCACTGACAGCAATCTTCCCCTCTCTGATATAAACTAACCACACAGTCACTGACACTAATCTCTGCCTGTCTGATATAAACCAACCACACAGTCACTGACAGCAATCTCCTCCTGTCTGATATAAACCAACCACACAGTCACTGACAGCAATCTCCTCCTGTCTGGTATAAACTAACCTCACAGTCACTGACAGCAATCTCCTCCTGTCTGATATAAATCAACCCCACAGTCACTGACACTTATCTCTGCCTGTCTGATATAAACCAACCACACAGTCACTGACAGCAATCTCCTCCTGTCTGATATGAACCAACCCCACAGTCACTGACACTAATCTGTGCCTGTCTGATATAAACAAACCTCACAGTAACTGACAGCAATCTCCTCCTGTCTGATATAAACGAACCACACAGTCACTGACAACAATCTCCTCCTGTCTGATATAAACCAACCACACAGTCACTGACACTAATCTCCGCCTGTCTGATATAAACCCACCCCACAGTCACCGACACTAATCTCCGCCTGTCTGATATAAACCAACCACACAGTCACTGTCACCAATGTCCTCCTGTCTGATATAAACCAACCACACAGTCACTGACACTAATCTGCCTGTCTGATAGAAACCAACCTCACATTCACTGACAGCAATCTCCTCCTGTCTGATATAAACCAACCACACAGTCACTGACAGCAATCACCTCCTGTCTGATATAAACCAACCCCACGGTCACTGACACTAATCTCTGCCTGTCTGATATAAACCAACCTCACAGTCACTGACAGCAATCTCCTCCTGTCTGATATAAACCAAACACAGTCACTGACAGCAATCTTCCCCTCTCTGATATAAACCAACCACACAGTCACTGACACTAATCTCTGCCTGTCTGATATAAACCAACCACACAGTCACTGACAGCAATCTCCTCCTGTCTGAGAAAAACCAAACACACAGTCACTGACAGCAATCTCCTCCTGTCTGATATAAACCAACCACACAGTCACTGACAGCAATCTCCTCCTGTCTGATATAAAGTAACCTCACAGTCACTGACAGCAATCTCCTCCTGTCTGATATAAACCAACCCCACAGTCACTGACAGCAATCTCCTCCTGTCTGATATAAACCAACCACACAGTCACTGACACTAATCTCTTCCTGTCTGATATAAACCAACCACACAGTCACTGAGACTAATCTCCGCCTGTCTGATATAAACCAACCACAAAGTCACTGACACGAGTCTCCACCTGTCTGATATAAACCAAACACAAAGTCACTGACAGCAATCTTCCCCTCTCTGATATAAACCAACCACACAGTCACTTACACTAATCTGCCTGTCTGATATAAAACAACCTCACAGTCACTGAAAGCAATCTCCTCCTGTCTGATATAAACCAAACACACAGTCACTGACAGCAATCACCTCCTGTCTGATATAAACCAACCCCACAGTCACTGACACTAATCTCTGCCTGTCTGATATAAACCAACCTCACAGTCACTGACAGCAATCTCCTCCTGTCTGATATAAACCAACCACACAGTCACTGACAACAATCTCCTCCTGTCTGATATAAACCAACCACACAGTAACTGACACTAATCTCCGCCTGTTTGATATAAACGCACCCCACAGTCACCGACACTAATCTCCTCCTGTCTGATATAAACCAACCCCACAGTCACTGACACTAATCTGTGCCTGTCTGATATAAACCAACCTCACAGTCACTGACAGCAATCTCCTCCTGTCTGATATAAACCAACCACACAGTCACTGACAACAATCTCCTCCTGTCTGATATATACCGACCACACAGTCACTGTCACCAATGTCCTCCTGTCTGATATAAACCAACCACACAGTCACTGACACTAATCTCTGCCTGTCTGATATAAACCAACCTCACAGTCACTGAAAGCAATCTGCTCCTGTCTGATATAAACCAACCACACAGTCACTGACAGCAATCACCTCCTGTCTGATATAAACCAACCCCACAGTCACTGACACTAATCTCTGCCTGTCTGATAAAAAAGAACATCACAGTCACTGACAGCAATCTCCTCCTGTCTGTTATAAATCAACCACACAGTCACTGACAGCAATCTCCTCCTGTCTGATATAAACCAAACACACAGTCACTGACAGCAATCTTCCCCTCTCTGATATAAACTAACCACACAGTCACTGACACTAATCTCTGCCTGTCTGATATAAACCAACCACACAGTCACTGACAGCAATCTCCTCCTGTCTGATATAAACCAACCACACAGTCACTGACAGCAATCTCCTCCTGTCTGGTATAAACTAACCTCACAGTCACTGACAGCAATCTCCTCCTGTCTGATATAAACCAACCCCACAGTCACTGACACTTATCTCTGCCTGTCTGATATAAACCAACCACACAGTCACTGACAGCAATCTCCTCCTGTCTGATATAAACCAACCCCACAGTCACTGACACTAATCTGTGCCTGTCTGATATAAACAAACCTCACAGTAACTGACAGCAATCTCCTCCTGTCTGATATAAACGAACCACACAGTCACTGACAACAATCTCCTCCTGTCTGATATAAACCAACCACACAGTCACTGACACTAATCTCCGCCTGTCTGATATAAACCCAGCCCACAGTCACCGACACTAATCTCCGCCTGTCTGATATAAACCAAACACACAGTCACTGTCACCAATGTCCTCCTGTCTTATATAAACCAACCACACAGTCACTGACACTAATTTGCCTGTCTGATATAAACCAACCTCACAGTCACTGAAAGCAATCTCCTCCTGTCTGATATGAACCAACCACACAGTCACTGACAGCAATCACCTCCTGTCTGATATAAACCAACCCCACAGTCACTGACACTAATCTCTGCCTGTCTGATATAAACCAAACACACAGTCACTGACAGCAATCTTCCCCTCTCTGATATAAAACAACCACACAGTCACTGACACTAATCTCTGCCTGTCTGATATAAACCAACCACACAGTCACTGTCAGCAATCTCCTCCTGTCTGATATAAACCAACCACACAGTCACTGACAGCAATCTCCTCCTGTCTGATATAAACTAACCTCACAGTCACTGACAGCAATCTCCTCCTGTCTGATATAAACCAACCCCACAGTCACTGACACTAATCTGTGCCTGTCTGATATAAACCAACCTCACAGTCACTGACAGCAATCTCCTCCTGTCTGATATAAACCAACCACACAGTCACTGACAACAATCTCCTCCTGTCTGATATATACCGACCACACAGTCACTGTCACCAATGTCCTCCTGTCTGATATAAACCAACCACACAGTCACTGACACTAATCTCTGCCTGTCTGATATAAACCAACCTCACAGTCACTGAAAGCAATCTGCTCCTGTCTGATATAAACCAACCACACAGTCACTGACAGCAATCACCTCCTGTCTGATATAAACCAACCCCACAGTCACTGACACTAATCTCTGCCTGTCTGATAAAAAAGAACATCACAGTCACTGACAGCAATCTCCTCCTGTCTGTTATAAATCAACCACACAGTCACTGACAGCAATCTCCTCCTGTCTGATATAAACCAAACACACAGTCACTGACAGCAATCTTCCCCTCTCTGATATAAACTAACCACACAGTCACTGACACTAATCTCTGCCTGTCTGATATAAACCAACCACACAGTCACTGACAGCAATCTCCTCCTGTCTGATATAAACCAACCACACAGTCACTGACAGCAATCTCCTCCTGTCTGGTATAAACTAACCTCACAGTCACTGACAGCAATCTCCTCCTGTCTGATATAAATCAACCCCACAGTCACTGACACTTATCTCTGCCTGTCTGATATAAACCAACCACACAGTCACTGACAGCAATCTCCTCCTGTCTGATATAAACCAACCCCACAGTCACTGACACTAATCTGTGCCTGTCTGATATAAACAAACCTCACAGTAACTGACAGCAATCTCCTCCTGTCTGATATAAACGAACCACACAGTCACTGACAACAATCTCCTCCTGTCTGATATAAACCAACCACACAGTCACTGACACTAATCTCCGCCTGTCTGATATAAACCCACCCCACAGTCACCGACACTAATCTCCGCCTGTCTGATATAAACCAACCACACAGTCACTGTCACCAATGTCCTCCTGTCTGATATAAACCAACCACACAGTCACTGACACTAATCTGCCTGTCTGATAGAAACCAACCTCACATTCACTGACAGCAATCTCCTCCTGTCTGATATAAACCAACCACACAGTCACTGACAGCAATCACCTCCTGTCTGATATAAACCAACCCCACGGTCACTGACACTAATCTCTGCCTGTCTGATATAAACCAACCTCACAGTCACTGACAGCAATCTCCTCCTGTCTGATATAAACCAAACACAGTCACTGACAGCAGTCTTCCCCTCTCTGATATAAACCAACCACACAGTCACTGTCACTAATCTCTGCCTGTCTGATATAAACCAACCACACAGTCACTGACAGCAATCTCCTCCTGTCTGAGAAAAACCAAACACACAGTCACTGACAGCAATCTCCTCCTGTCTGATATAAACCAACCACACAGTCACTGACAGCAATCTCCTCCTGTCTAATATAAAGTAACCTCACAGTCACTGACAGCAATCTCCTCCTGTCTGATATAAACCAACCCCACAGTCACTGACAGCAATCTCCTCCTGTCTGATATAAACCAACCACACAGTCACTGACACTAATCTCTTCCTGTCTGATATAAACCAACCACACAGTCACTGACACTAATCTCCGCCTGTCTGATATAAACCAACCACAAAGTCACTGACACGAGTCTCCACCTGTCTGATATAAACCAAACACAAAGTCACTGACAGCAATCTTCCCCTCTCTGATATAAACCAACCACACAGTCACTTACACTAATCTGCCTGTCTGATATAAAACAACCTCACAGTCACTGAAAGCAATCTCCTCCTGTCTGATATAAACCAAACACACAGTCACTGACAGCAATCACCTCCTGTCTGATATAAACCAACCCCACAGTCACTGACACTAATCTCTGCCTGTCTGATATAAACCAACCTCACAGTCACTGACAGCAATCTCCTCCTGTCTGATATAAACCAACCACACAGTCACTGACAACAATCTCCTCCTGTCTGATATAAACCAACCACACAGTAACTGACACTAATCTCCGCCTGTTTGATATAAACGCACCCCACAGTCACCGACACTAATCTCCTCCTGTCTGATATAAACCAACCCCACAGTCACTGACACTAATCTGTGCCTGTCTGATATAAACCAACCTCACAGTCACTGACAGCAATCTCCTCCTGTCTGATATAAACCAACCACACAGTCACTGACAACAATCTCCTCCTGTCTGATATATACCGACAACACAGTCACTGTCACCAATGTCCTCCTGTCTGATATAAACCAACCACACAGTCACTGACACTAATCTCTGCCTGTCTGATATAAACCAACCTCACAGTCACTGAAAGCAATCTGCTCCTGTCTGATATAAACCAACCACACAGTCACTGACAGCAATCACCTCCTGTCTGATATAAACCAACCCCACAGTCACTGACACTAATCTCTGCCTGTCTGATAAAAAAGAACATCACAGTCACTGACAGCAATCTCCTCCTGTCTGTTATAAATCAACCACACAGTCACTGACAGCAATCTCCTCCTGTCTGATATAAACCAAACACACAGTCACTGACAGCAATCTTCCCCTCTCTGATATAAACTAACCACACAGTCACTGACACTAATCTCTGCCTGTCTGATATAAACCAACCACACAGTCACTGACAGCAATCTCCTCCTGTCTGATATAAACCAACCACACAGTCACTGACAGCAATCTCCTCCTGTCTGGTATAAACTAACCTCACAGTCACTGACAGCAATCTCCTCCTGTCTGATATAAACCAACCCCACAGTCACTGACACTTATCTCTGCCTGTCTGATATAAACCAACCACACAGTCACTGACAGCAATCTCCTCCTGTCTGATATAAACCAACCCCACAGTCACTGACACTAATCTGTGCCTGTCTGATATAAACAAACCTCACAGTAACTGACAGCAATCTCCTCCTGTCTGATATAAACGAACCACACAGTCACTGACAACAATCTCCTCCTGTCTGATATAAACCAACCACACAGTCACTGACACTAATCTCCGCATGTCTGATATAAACCAACCTCACAGTCACTGACAGCAATCTCCTCCTGTCTGATATAAACCAAACACAGTCACTGACAGCAGTCTTCCCCTCTCTGATATAAACCAACCACACAGTCACTGACACTAATCTCTGCCTGTCTGATATAAACCAACCACACAGTCACTGACACTAATCTCCGCCTGTCTGATATAAACCCACCCCACAGTCACCGACACTAATCTCCGCCTGTCTGATATAAACCAACCACACAGTCACTGTCACCAATGTCCTCCTGTCTGATATAAACCAACCACACAGTCACTGACACTAATCTGCCTGTCTGATAGAAACCAACCTCACATTCACTGACAGCAATCTCCTCCTGTCTGATATAAACCAACCACACAGTCACTGACAGCAATCACCTCCTGTCTGATATAAACCAACCCCACGGTCACTGACACTAATCTCTGCCTGTCTGATATAAACCAACCTCACAGTCACTGACAGCAATCTCCTCCTGTCTGATATAAACCAAACACAGTCACTGACAGCAATCTTCCCCTCTCTGATATAAACCAACCACACAGTCACTGACACTAATCTCTGCCTGTCTGATATAAACCAACCACACAGTCACTGACAGCAATCTCCTCCTGTCTGAGAAAAACCAACCACACAGTCACTGACAGCAATCTCCTCCTGTCTGATATAAACCAACCACACAGTCACTGACAGCAATCTCCTCCTGTCTGATATAAAGTAACCTCACAGTCACTGACAGCAATCTCCTCCTGTCTGATATAAACCAACCCCACAGTCACTGACAGCAATCTCCTCCTGTCTGATATAAACCAACCACACAGTCACTGACACTAATCTCTTCCTGTCTGATATAAACCAACCACACAGTCACTGACACTAATCTCCGCCTGTCTGATATAAACCAACCACAAAGTCACTGACACGAGTCTCCACCTGTCTGATATAAACCAAACACAAAGTCACTGACAGCAATCTTCCCCTCTCTGATATAAACCAACCACACAGTCACTTACACTAATCTGCCTGTCTGATATAAAACAACCTCACAGTCACTGAAAGCAATCTCCTCCTGTCTGATATAAACCAAACACACAGTCACTGACAGCAATCACCTCCTGTCTGATATAAACCAACCCCACAGTCACTGACACTAATCTCTGCCTGTCTGATATAAACCAACCTCACAGTCACTGACAGCAATCTCCTCCTGTCTGATATAAACCAACCACACAGTCACTGACAACAATCTCCTCCTGTCTGATATAAACCAACCACACAGTAACTGACACTAATCTCCGCCTGTTTGATATAAACGGACCCCACAGTCACCGACACTAATCTCCGCCTGCCTGATATAAACCAACCACACAATCACTGACACCAATCTCTGCCTGTCTGATATAAACCAACCACACAGTCACTGACACTAATCTCTGCATGTCTGATATAAACCAACCACACAGTCACTGACAGCAATCTCCTTGTGTCTGATATAAACCAACCACACAGTCACTGACAGCAATCTCCACCTGTCTGATATAAACTAACCTCAAAGTCACTGACAGCAATCTCCTCCTGTCTGATATAATCCAACCCCACAGTCACTGACTCTAATCTGTGCCTGTCTGATATAAACCAACATCACAGTCACTGACAGCAATCTCCTCCTGTCTGATATAAGCCAACCACACAGTCACTGACAACAATCTCCTCCTGTCTGATATAAACCAACCACACAGTCACTGGCACTAATCTCCGCCTGTCAGATAAAAACCCACCCCACAGTCACCGGCACTTATCTCCGCCTGTCTGATATAAACCAACCACACAATCACTGACACCAATCTCTGCCTGTCTGATATAAACCAACCACACAGTCACTGACACTAATCTCCGCCTGTCTGATATAAACCAACCACAAAGTCACTGACAGGAGTCTCCGCCTTTCTGATATAAACCAAAACCGCAGACACTGACACCAATCTCCTCCTGTCTGATATAAACCAACCACACAGTCACTGTCACCAATGTCCTCCTGTCTTATATAAACCAACCACACAGTCAGTGACACTAATCTGCCTGTCTGATATAAACCAACCTCACAGTCACTGAAAGCAATCTCCTCCTGTCTGATATAAACCAACCACACAGTCACTGACAGCAATCACCTCCTGTCTGATATAAACCAACCCCACAGTCACTGACACTAATCTCTGCCTGTCTGATATAAACCAACCTCACAGTCACTGACAGCAATCTCCTCCTGTCTGATATAAACCAACCCCACAGTCACTGACACTAATCTCTGCCTGTCTGATATAAACCAAACACACAGTCACTGACAGCAATCTTCCCCTCTCTGATATAAACCAACCACACAGTCACTGACACTAATCTCTGCCTGTCTGATATAAACCAACCACACAGTCACTGACAGCAATCTCCTCCTGTCTGATTTAAACCAACCACACAGTCACTGACAGCAATCTCCTCCTGTCTGATATAAACTAACCTCACAGTCACTGACAGCAATCTCCTCCTGTCTGATATAAACCAACCCCACAGTCACTGACACTAATCTGTGCCTGTCTGATATAAACCAACCTCACAGTCACTGACAGCAATCCCCTCCTGTCTGATATAAACCAACCACACAGTCACTGACAACAATCTCCTCCTGTCTGATATAAACCAACCACACAGTCACTGTCACCAATGTCCTCCTGTCTGATATAAACCAACTACACAGTCACTGACACCAATCTCTGCCTGTCTGATATAAACCAACCTCACAATCACTGACAGCAATCTCCTCCAGTCTGATATAAACCAACCACACAGTCACTGACAGTAATCTCCGCCTGTCTGATATAAACCAACCACACAGTCACTGACAGCAGTCTCCTCCTGTCTGGTATAAACCAACCACACAGTCACTGACAGCAATCTCCTCCTGTCTGATACAAACCAACCACACAGTCACTGACAGTAATCTCCACCTGTCTGATATAAACCAACCACACAGTCACTGACACTAATCTCCTCCTGTCTGATATAAACCAACCACACAGTCACTGACACCAATCATCTCCTGCCTGATATAAATCAACACCACAGTCACTGACAGCAATCTCCTCCTGTCTGATACAAACCAACCACACAGTCACTGACAGCAATCTCCTCCTGTCTGATATAAACCAACCACTCAGTCACTGACAGCAATCACCTCCTGTCTGATATAAACCAACCCCACAGTCACTGACACTAATCTCTGCCTGTCTGATATAAACCAACCTCACAGTCACTGACAGCAATCTCCTCCTGTCTGTTATAAACCTACCACACAGTCACTGACAGCAATCTCCTCCTGTCTGATATAAACCAAACACATAGTCACTGACAGCAATCTTCCCCTCTCTGATATAAACCAACCACACAGTCACTGACACTAATCTCTGCCTGTCTGATATAAACCAACCACACAGTCACTGACAGCAATCTCCTCCTGTCTGATATAAACCAACCCCACAGTCACTGACACTAATCTGTGCCTGTCTGATATAAACAAACCTCACAGTCACTGACAGCAATCTCCTCCTGTCTGATATAAACCAAACACACAGTCACTGACAGCAATCTTCCCCTCTCTGATATAAACCAACCACACAGTCACTGACACTAATCTCTGCCTGTCTGATATAAACCAACCACACAGTCACTGACAGCAATCTCCTCCTTTCTGATATAAACCAACTCCACAGTCACTGACACTAATCTGTGCCTTTCTGATATAAACAAACCTCACAGTCACTGACAGCATTTCCTCCTATCTGATATAAACCAACCACACAGTCACTGACAACAATCTCCTCCTGTCTGATATAAACCAACCCCACAGTCACTGACACTAATCTCTGCCTGTCTGATAAAAAAGAACCTCACAGTCACTGACAGCAATCTCCTCCTGTCTGTTATAAATCAACCACCCAGTCACTGACAGCAATCTCCTCCTGTCTGATATAAACCAAACACACAGTCACTGACAGCAATCTTCCCCTCTCTGATATAAACTAACCACACAGTCACTGACACTAATCTCTGCCTGTCAGATATAAACCAACCACACAGTCACTGACAGCAATCTCCTCCTGTCTGATATAAACCAACCACACAGTCACTGACAGCAATCTCCTCCTGTCTGATATAAACTAACCTCACAGTCACTGACAGCAATCTCCTCCTGTCTGATATAAACCAACCCCACAGTCACTGACACTAATCTCTGCCTGTCTGATATAAACCAACCACACAGTCACTGACAGCAATCTCCTCCTGTCTGATATAAACCAACCCCACAGTCACTGACACTAATCTGTGCCTGTCTGATATAAACAAACCTCACAGTCACTGACAGCAATCTCCTCCTGTCTGATATAAACCAACCACACAGTCACTGACATCAATCTCCTCCTGTCTGATATAAACCAACCACACAGTCACTGACACTAATCTCCGCCTGTCTGATATAAACCCACCCCACAGTCACCGACACTAATCTCCGCCTGTCTGATATAAACCAACCACACAGTCACTGTCACCAATGTCCTCCTGTCTGATATAAACCAACCACACAGTCACTGACACTAATCTGCCTGTCTGATAAAAACCAACCTCACAGTCACTGACAGCAATCTCCTCCTGTCTCATATAAACCAACCACACAGTCACTGATAGCAATCTCCTCCTGTCTGATATAAACCAACCACACAGTCACTGACAGCAATCTCCTCCTGTCTGATATAAACTAACCTCACAGTCACTGACAGCAATCTCCTCCTGTCTGACATAAACCAACCCCACAGTCACTGACAGCAATCTCCTCCTGTCTGATATAAACCAACCACGCAGTCACTGACAACAATCTCCTCCTGTCTGATATAAACCAACCACACAGTCACTGACACTAATCTCCGCCTGTTTGATATAAACCCACCCCACAGTCACCGACACTAATCTCTGCCTGTCTGATATAAACCAACCACACAGTCACTGACACTAATCTCCGCCTGTCTGATATAAACCAATCACAAAGTCACTGACAGGAGTCTCCGCCTGTCTGATATAAACCAAACACAAAGTCACTGACAGCAATCTTCCCATCTCTGATATAAACCAACCACACAGTCACTGACACAAATCTCTGCCTGTCTGATATAAACCAACCACACAGTCACTGACAGCAATCTCCTCCTGTCTGATATAAACCAACCACACAGTCACTGACAGCAATCTCCTCCTGTCTGATATAAACTAACCTCACAGTCACTGACAGCAATCTCCTCCTGTCTGATATAAACCAACCACACAGTCACTGACACTAATCTGTGCCTGTCTGATATAAACCAACCTCACAGTCACTGACAGCAATCTCCTCCTGTCTGATATAAACCAACCCCACAGTCACTGACAGTAATCTCCGCCTGTCTGATATAATCCAACCACACAGTCACTGACAGCAATCTCCTCCTGTCTGGTATAAACCAACCACACAGTCACTGACAGCAATCTCCTCCTGTCTGATACAAACCAACCACACAGTCACTGACAGTAATCTCCGCCTGTCTGATATAAACCAACCACACAGTCACTGACACTAATCTCCTCCTGTCTGATATAAAGCAACCACGCAGTCACTGACACCAATCATCTCCTGCCTGATATAAATCGACACCACAGTCACTGACAGCAATCTCCTCCTGTCTGATACAAACCAACCACACAGTCACTGACAGCAATCTCCTCCTGTCTGATATAAACCAACCCCACAGTCACTGACACTAATCTGTGCCTGTCTGATATAAACCAACCTCACAGTCACTGACAGCAATCCCCTCCTGTCTGATATAAACCAACCACACAGTCACTGACAACAATCTCCTCCTGTCTGATATAAACCAACCACACAGTCACTGTCACCAATGTCCTCCTGTCTGATATAAACCAACTACACAGTCACTGACACTAATCTCTGCCTGTCTGATATAAACCAACCTCACAGTCACTGACAGCAATCTCCTCCTGTCTGATATAAACCAACCCCTCAGTCACTGACAGTAATCTCCGCCTGTCTGATATAAACCAACCACACAGTCACTGACAGCAGTCTCCTCCTGTCTGGTATAAACCAACCACACAGTCACTGACAGCAATCTCCTCCTGTCTGATACAAACCAACCACACAGTCACTGACAGTAATCTCCACCTGTCTGATATAAACCAACCACACAGTCACTGACACTAATCTCGTCCTGTCTGATATAAACAAACCTCACAGTCACTGACAGCAATCTCCTCCTGTCTGTTATAAACCAACCACACAGTCACTGACAGCAATCTCCTCCTGTCTGATATAAACCAAACACACAGTCACTGACAGCAATCTTCCCCTCTCTGATATAAACCAACCACACAGTCACTGACACTAATCTCTGCCTGTCTGATATAAACCAACCACACAGTCACTGACAGCAATCTCCTCCTGTCTGATATAAACCAACCCCACAGTCACTGACACTAATCTGTGCCTGTCTGATATAAACAAACCTCACAGTCACTGACAGCAATCTCCTCCTGTCTGATATAAACCAAACACACAGTCACTGACAGCAATCTTCCCCTCTCTGATATAAACCAACCACACAGTCACTGACACTAATCTCTGCCTGTCTGATATAAACCAACCCCACAGTCACTGACACTAATCTCTTCCTGTCTGATAAAAAAGAACCTCACAGTCACTGACAGCAATCTCCTCCTGTCTGTTATAAATCAACCACCCAGTCACTGACAGCAATCTCCTCCTGTCTGATATAAACCAAACACACAGTCACTGACAGCAATCTTCCCCTCTCTGATATAAACTAACCACACAGTCACTGACACTAATCTCTGCCTGTCAGATATAAACCAACCACACAGTCACTGACAGCAATCTCCTCCTGTCTGATATAAACCAACCACACAGTCACTGACAGTAATCTCCTCCTGTCTGATATAAACTAACCTCACAGTCACTGACAGCAATCTCCTCCTGTCTGATATAAACCAACCCCACAGTCACTGACACTAATCTCTGCCTGTCTGATATAAACCAACCACACAGTCACTGACAGCAATCTCCTCCTGTCTGATATAAACCAACCCCACAGTCACTGACACTAATCTGTGCCTGTCTGATATAAACAAACCTCACAGTCACTGACAGCAATCTCCTCCTGTCTGATATAAACCAACCACACAGTCACTGACATCAATCTCCTCCTGTCTGATATAAACCAACCACAGTCACTGACACTAATCTCCGCCTGTCTGATATAAACCCACCCCACAGTCACCGACACTAATCTCCGCCTGTCTGATATAAACCAACCACACAGTCACTGTCACCAATGTCCTCCTGTCTGATATAAACCAACCACACAGTCACTGACACTAATCTGCCTGTCTGATAGAAACCAACCTCACAGTCACTGACAGCAATCTCCTCCTGTCTCATATAAACCAACCACACAGTCACTGACAGCAATCTCCTCCTGTCTGATATAAACCAACCACACAGTCACTGACAGCAATCTCCTCCTGTCTGATATAAACTAACCTCACAGTCACTGACAGCAATCTCCTCCTGTCTGACATAAACCAACCCCACAGTCACTGACAGCAATCTCCTCCTGTCTGATATAAACCAACCACACAGTCACTGACAACAATCTCCTCCTGTCTGATATAAACCAACCACACAGTCACTGACAC
This sequence comes from Isurus oxyrinchus, assembly GCA_026770705.1. Classification (NCBI taxonomy): domain Eukaryota; kingdom Metazoa; phylum Chordata; class Chondrichthyes; order Lamniformes; family Lamnidae; genus Isurus; species Isurus oxyrinchus. The sequence goes on along the minus strand of JANJGN010000939.1, from coordinate 143,566 downwards.
TAATCTCCGCCTGTTTGATATAAACCCACCCCACAGTCACCGACACTAATCTCTGCCTGTCTGATATAAACCAACCACACAGTCACTGACACTAATCTCCGCCTGTCTGATATAAACCAACCACAAAGTCACTGACAGGAGTCTCCGCCTGTCTGATATAAACCAAACACAAAGTCACTGACAGCAATCTTCCCCTCTCTGATATAAACCAACCACACAGTCACTGACACAAATGTCTGCCTGTCTGATATAAACCAACCACACAGTCACTGACAGCAATCTACTCCTGTCTGATATAAACCAACCACACAGTCACTGACAGCAATCTCCTCCTGTCTGATATAAACTAACCTCACAGTCACTGACAGCAATCTCCTCCTGTGTGATATAAACCAACCACACAGTCACTGACACTAATCTGAACCTGTCTGATATAAACCAACCTCACAGTCACTGACAGCAATCTCCTCCTGTCTGATATAAACCAACCCCACAGTCACTGACAGTAATCTCCGCCTGTCTGATATAATCCAACCACACAGTCACTGACAGCAATCTCCTCCTGTCTGGTATAAACCAACCACACAGTCACTGACAGCAATCTCCTCCTGTCTGATACAAACCAACCACACAGTCACTGACAGTAATCTCCGCCTGTCTGATATAAACCAACCACACAGTCACTGACACTAATCTCCTCCTGTCTGATATAAACCAACCACGCAGTCACTGACACCAATCATCTCCTGCCTGATATAAATCGACACCACAGTCACTGACAGCAATCTCCTCCTGTCTGATACAAACCAACCACACAGTCACTGACAGCAATCTCCTCCTGTCTGATATAAAACAACCACACAGTCACTGACACTAATCTGCCTGTCTGATATAAACCAACCTCACAGTCACTGAAAGCAATCTCCTCCTGTCTGATATAAACCAACCACACAGTCACTGACAGCAATCACCTCCTGTCTGATATAAACCAACCCCACAGTCACTGACACTAATCTCTGCCTGTCTGATATAAACCAACCTCACAGTCACTGACAGCAATCTCCTCCTGTCTGTTATAAACCAACCACACAGTCACTGACAGCAATCTCCTCCTGTCTGATATAAACCAAACACACAGTCACTGACAGCAATCTTCCCCTCTCTGATATAAACCAACCACACAGTCACTGACACTAATCTCTGCCTGTCTGATATAAACCAACCACACAGTCACTGACAGCAATCTCCTCCTGTCTGATATAAACCAACCCCACAGTCACTGACACTAATCTGTGCCTGTCTGATATAAACAAACCTCACAGTCACTGACAGCAATCTCCTCCTATCTGATATAAACCAACCACACAGTCACTGACAACAATCTCCTCCTGTCTGATATAAACCAACCACACAGTCACTGACACTAATCTCCGCCTGTCTGATATAAACCCACCCCACAGTCACCGACACTAATCTCCGCCTGTCTGATATAAACCAACCACACAGTAACTGTCACCAATGTCCTCCTGTCTGATATAAACCAACCACACAGTCACTGACACTAATCTCTGCCTGTCTGATATAAACCAACCACACAGTCACTGACAGCAATCTCCTCCTGTCTGATACAAACCAACCACACAGTGACTGACAGCAATCTCCTCCTGTCTGGTATAAACCAACCACACAGTCACTGACAGCAATCTCCTCCTGTCTGGTACAAACCAACTACACAGTCACTGACACTAATCTCTGCCTGTCTGATATAAACCAACGACACAGTCACTGACAGCAATCTCCTCCTGTCTGATATAAACCAACCACACAGTCACTGACAGCAATCTCCTCCTGTCTGATATAAACTAACCTCACAGTCACTGACAGCAATCTCCTCCTGTCTGATATAAACCAACCCCACACTCACTGACACTAATCTGTGCCTGTCTGATATAAACCAACCTCACAGTCACTGACAGCAATCTCCTCCTGTCTGATATAAACCAACCACACTGTCACTGACAACAATCTGCTCCTGTCTGATATAAACCAACCCCACAGTCACTGACACTAATCTGTGCCTGTCTGATATCAACAAACCTCACAGTCACTGACAGCAATCTCCTCCTGTCTGATATAAACCAACCACACAGTCACTGACAACAATCTCCTCCTGTCTGATATAAAACAAATTCACAGTCACTGACACTAATCTCCGCCTGTCTGATATAAACCCACCCCACAGTCACCGACACTAATCTCCGCCTGTCTGATATAAACCAACCACACAGTCACTGTCACCAATGTCCTCCTGTCTGATATAAACCAACCACACAGTCACTGACACTAATCTGCCTGTCTGATAGAAACCAACCTCACAGTCACTGACAGCAATCTCCTCCTGTCTGATATAAACCAACCACACAGTCACTGACAGCAATCACCTCCTGTCTGATATAAACCAACCCCACGGTCACTGACACTAATCTCTGCCTGTCTGATATAAACCAACCTCACAGTCACTGACAGCAATCTCCTCCTGTCTGATGTAAACCAAACACACAGTCACTGACAGCAATCTTCCCCTCTCTGATATAAACCAACCACACAGTCACTGACAGCAATCTCCTCCTGTCTGATATAAACTAACCTCACAGTCACTGACAGCAATCTCCTCCTGTCTGATATAAACCAACCCCACAGTCACTGTCAGCAATCTCCTCCTGTCTGATATAAACCAACCACACAGTCACTGACAACAATCTCCTCCTGTCTGATATAAACCAACCACACAGTCACTGACACTAATCTCCGCCTGTTTGATATAAACCCACCCCACAGTCACCGACACTAATCTCTGCCTGTCTGATATAAACCAACCACACAGTCACTGACACTAATCTCCGCCTGTCTGATATAAACCAACCACAAAGTCACTGACAGGAGTCTCCGCCTGTCTGATATAAACCAAACACAAAGTCACTGACAGCAATCTTCCCCTCTCTGATATAAACCAACCACACAGTCACTGACACAAATCTCTGCCTGTCTGATATAAACCAACCACACAGTCACTGACAGCAATCTACTCCTGTCTGATATAAACCAACCACACAGTCACTGACAGCAATCTCCTCCTGTCTGATATAAACTAACCTCACAGTCACTGACAGCAATCTCCTCCTGTGTGATATAAACCAACCACACAGTCACTGACACTAATCTGAACCTGTCTGATATAAACCAACCTCACAGTCACTGACAGCAATCTCCTCCTGTCTGATATAAACCAACCCCACAGTCACTGACAGTAATCTCCGCCTGTCTGATATAATCCAACCACACAGTCACTGACAGCAATCTCCTCCTGTCTGGTATAAACCAACCACACAGTCACTGACAGCAATCTCCTCCTGTCTGATACAAACCAACCACACAGTCACTGACAGTAATCTCCGCCTGTCTGATATAAACCAACCACACAGTCACTGACACTAATCTCCTCCTGTCTGATATAAACCAACCACGCAGTCACTGACACCAATCATCTCCTGCCTGATATAAATCGACACCACAGTCACTGACAGCAATCTCCTCCTGTCTGATACAAACCAACCACACAGTCACTGACAGCAATCTCCTCCTGTCTGATATAAAACAACCACACAGTCACTGACACTAATCTGCCTGTCTGATATAAACCAACCTCACAGTCACTGAAAGCAATCTCCTCCTGTCTGATATAAACCAACCACACAGTCACTGACAGCAATCACCTCCTGTCTGATATAAACCAACCCCACAGTCACTGACACTAATCTCTGCCTGTCTGATATAAACCAACCTCACAGTCACTGACAGCAATCTCCTCCTGTCTGTTATAAACCAACCACACAGTCACTGACAGCAATCTCCTCCTGTCTGATATAAACCAAACACACAGTCACTGACAGCAATCTTCCCCTCTCTGATATAAACCAACCACACAGTCACTGACACTAATCTCTGCCTGTCTGATATAAACCAACCACACAGTCACTGACAGCAATCTCCTCCTGTCTGATATAAACCAACCCCACAGTCACTGACACTAATCTGTGCCTGTCTGATATAAACAAACCTCACAGTCACTGACAGCAATCTCCTCCTATCTGATATAAACCAACCACACAGTCACTGACAACAATCTCCTCCTGTCTGATATAAACCAACCACACAGTCACTGACACTAATCTCCGCCTGTCTGATATAAACCCACCCCACAGTCACCGACACTAATCTCCGCCTGTCTGATATAAACCAACCACACAGTAACTGTCACCAATGTCCTCCTGTCTGATATAAACCAACCACACAGTCACTGACACTAATCTCTGCCTGTCTGATATAAACCAACCACACAGTCACTGACAGCAATCTCCTCCTGTCTGATACAAACCAACCACACAGTGACTGACAGCAATCTCCTCCTGTCTGGTATAAACCAACCACACAGTCACTGACAGCAATCTCCTCCTGTCTGGTACAAACCAACTACACAGTCACTGACACTAATCTCTGCCTGTCTGATATAAACCAACGACACAGTCACTGACAGCAATCTCCTCCTGTCTGATATAAACCAACCACACAGTCACTGACAGCAATCTCCTCCTGTCTGATATAAACTAACCTCACAGTCACTGACAGCAATCTCCTCCTGTCTGATATAAACCAACCCCACACTCACTGACACTAATCTGTGCCTGTCTGATATAAACCAACCTCACAGTCACTGACAGCAATCTCCTCCTGTCTGATATAAACCAACCACACTGTCACTGACAACAATCTGCTCCTGTCTGATATAAACCAACCCCACAGTCACTGACACTAATCTGTGCCTGTCTGATATCAACAAACCTCACAGTCACTGACAGCAATCTCCTCCTGTCTGATATAAACCAACCACACAGTCACTGACAACAATCTCCTCCTGTCTGATATAAAACAAATTCACAGTCACTGACACTAATCTCCGCCTGTCTGATATAAACCCACCCCACAGTCACCGACACTAATCTCCGCCTGTCTGATATAAACCAACCACACAGTCACTGTCACCAATGTCCTCCTGTCTGATATAAACCAACCACACAGTCACTGACACTAATCTGCCTGTCTGATAGAAACCAACCTCACAGTCACTGACAGCAATCTCCTCCTGTCTGATATAAACCAACCACACAGTCACTGACAGCAATCACCTCCTGTCTGATATAAACCAACCCCACGGTCACTGACACTAATCTCTGCCTGTCTGATATAAACCAACCTCACAGTCACTGACAGCAATCTCCTCCTGTCTGATGTAAACCAAACACACAGTCACTGACAGCAATCTTCCCCTCTCTGATATAAACCAACCACACAGTCACTGACAGCAATCTCCTCCTGTCTGATATAAACTAACCTCACAGTCACTGACAGCAATCTCCTCCTGTCTGATATAAACCAACCCCACAGTCACTGTCAGCAATCTCCTCCTGTCTGATATAAACCAACCACACAGTCACTGACAACAATCTCCTCCTGTCTGATATAAACCAACCACACAGTCACTGACACTAATCTCCGCCTGTTTGATATAAACCCACCCCACAGTCACCGACACTAATCTCTGCCTGTCTGATATAAACCAACCACACAGGCACTGACACTAATCTCCGCCTGTCTGATATAAACCAACCACAAAGTCACTGACAGGAGTCTCCGCCTGTCTGATATAAGCAAACACAAAGTCACTGACAGCAATCTTCCCCTCTCTGATATAAACCAACCACACAGTCACTGACAGCAATCTCCTCCTGTCTGATATAAACCAACCACACAGTCACTGACAGCAATCTCCTCCTGTCTGATATAAACTAACCTCACAGTCACTGACAGCAATCTCCTCCTGTCTGATATAAACCAACCCCACAGTCACTGACACTAATCTGTGCCTGTCTGATATAAACCAACCTCACAGTCACTGACAGCAATCCCCTCCTGTCTGATATAAACCAACCACACAGTCACTGACAACAATCTGCTCCTGTCTGATATAAACCAACACCACAGTCACTGACACTAATCTGTGCCTGTCTGATATAAACAAACCTCACAGTCACTGACAGCAATCTCCTCCTGTCTGATATAAACCAACCACACAGTCACTGACAACAATCTCCTCCTGTCTGATATAAAACAAATACACAGTCACTGACACTAATCTCCGCCTGTCTAATATAAACCCACGCCACAGTCACCGACACTAATCTCCGCCTGTCTGATATAAACCAACCACACAGTCACTGTCACCAATGTCCTCCTGTCTGATATATACCAACCACACAGTCACTGACACTAATCTGCCTGTCTGATAGAAACCAACCTCAAGTCACTGAAAGCAATCTCCTCCTGTCTGATATAAACCAACCACACAGTCACTGACAGCAATCACCTCCTGTCTGATATAAACCAACCCCACAGTCACTGACACTAATCTCTGCCTGTCTGATATAAACCAACCTCACAGTCACTGACAGCAATCTCCTCCTGTCTGATATAAACCAAACACACAGTCACTGACAGCAATCTTCCCCTCTCTGATATAAACCAACCACACAGTCACTGACACTAATCTCTGCCTGTCTGATATAAACCAACCGCACAGTCACTGACAGCAATCTCCTCCTGTCTGATATGAACCAACCACACAGTCACTGACAGCCATCTCCTCCTGTCTGATATAAACAAACCTCACAGTCACTGACAGCAATCTCCTCCTGTCTGATATAAACCAACCCCACAATCACTGACACTAATCTCTGCCTGTCTGATATAAACCAACCTCACAGTCACTGACAGCAATCTCCTCCTGTCTGATATAAACCAACCACACAGTCACTGACAACAATCTCCTCCTGTCTGATATAAACCAACCACACAGTCACTGACACTAATCTCCGCCTGTTTGATATAAACCCACCCCACAGTCACCGACACTAATCTCCGCCTGTCTGATATAAACCAACCACACAATCACTGACACCAATCTCTGCCTGTCTGATATAAACCATCCACACAGTCACTGACACTAATCTCCGCCTGTCTGATATAAACCAACCACAAAGTCACTGACAGGAGTCTCCGCCTGTCTGATATAAACCAACCCCACGGTCACTGACACTAATCTCTGCCTGTCTGATATAAACCAACCTCACAGTCACTGACAGCAATCTCCTCCTGTCTGATATAAACCAAACACACAGTCACTGACAGCAATCTTCCCCTCTCTGATATAAACCAACCACACAGTCACTGACACTAATCTCTGCCTGTCTGATATAAACCAACCACACAGTCACTGACAGCAATCTCCTCCTGTCTGATATAAACCAACCACACAGTCACTGACAGCAATCTCCTCCTGTCTGATATAAACCAACCACACAGTCACTGACAGCAATCTCCTCCTGTCTGATATAAACTAACCTCACAGTCACTGACAGCAATCTCCTCCTGTCTGATATAAACCAACCCCACAGTCACTGACAGCAATCTCCTCCTGTCTGATATAAACCAACCACACAGTCACTGACAACAATCTCCTCCTGTCTGATATAAACCAACCACACAGTCACTGACACTAATCTCCGCCTGTTTGATATAAACCCACCCCACAGTCACCGACACTAATCTCTGCCTGTCTGATATAAACCAACCACACAGTCACTGACACTAATCTCCGCCTGTCTGATATAAACCAACCACAAAGTCACTGACAGCAATCTCCTCCTGTCTGATATAAACCAACCACACAGTCACTGACAGCAATCTCCTCCTGTCTGATATAAACTAACCTCACAGTCACTGACAGCAATCTCCTCCTGTCTGATATAAACCAACCCCACAGTCACTGACACTAATCTGTGCCTGTCTGATATAAATCAACCTCACAGTCACTGACAGCAATCTCCTCCTGTCTGATATAAACCAACCCCACAGTCACTGACAGTAATCTCCGCCTGTCTGATATAAACCAACTACACATTCACTGACAGCAATCTCCTCCTGTCTGGTATAAACCAACCACACAGTCACTGACAGCAATCTCCTCCTGTCTGATACAAACCAACCACACAGTCACTGACAGTAATCTCCGCCTGTCTGAAATAAACCAACCACAAAGTCACTGACACTAATCTCCTCCTGTCTGATATAAACCAACCACACAGTCACTGACACCAATCATCTCCTGCCTGATATAAAACGACACCACAGTCACTGACAGTAATCTCCTCCTGTCTGATACAAACCAACCACACAGTCACTGACAGCAATCTCCTCCTGTCTGATATAAACTAACCTCACAGTCACTGACAGCAATCTCCTCCTGTCTGATATAAACCAACCACACAGTCACTGACAGCAATCACCTCCTGTCTGATATAAACCAACCCCACAGTCACTGACACTAATCTCTGCCTGTCTGATATAAACCAACCTCACAGTCACTGACAGCAATCTCCTCCTGTCTGATATAAACCAAACACACAGTCACTGACAGCAATCTTCCCCTCTCTGATATAAACCAACCACACAGTCACTGACACTAATCTCTGCCTGTCTGATATTAACCAACCTCAGAGTCACTGAAAGCAATCTGCTCCTGTCTGATATAAACCAACCACACAGTCACTGACAGCAATCACGTCATGTCTGATATAAATCAACCCCACAGTCACTGACACTAATCTCTGCATGTCTCATATAAACCAACCACACAGTCACTGACAGCAGACTCCTCGTGTCTGATATAAACCAACCACACAGTCACTGACAGCAATCTCCTCCTGTCTGATATAAACTAACCTCACAGTCACTGACAGCAATCTCCTCCTGTCTGATATAAACCAACCCCACAGTCACTGACTCTAATCTGTGCCTGTCTGATAGAAACCAACCTCACAGTCACTGACAGCAATCTCCTCCTGTCTGATATAAGCCAACCACACAGTCACTGACAACAATCTCCTCCTGTCTGATATAAACCAACCACACAGTCACTGGCACTAATCTCCGCCTGTCTGATAAAAACCCACCCCACAGTCACCGGCACTAATCTCCGCCTGTCTGATATAAACCAACCACACAATCACTGACACTAATCTCCGCCTGTCTGATATAAACCAACCACAAAGTCACTGACAGGAGTCTCCGCCTTTCTGATATAAACCAAACCCACAGACACTGACACCAATCTCCTCCTGTCTGATATAAACCAACCACACAGTCACTGACAGCAATCTCCTCCTGTCTGATATAAACCAACCACACAGTCACTGTCACCAATGTCCTCCTGTCTTATATAAACCAACCACACAGTCACTGACACTAATCTGCCTGTCTGATATAAACCAACCTCACAGTCACTGAAAGCAATCTCCTCCTGTCTGATATAAACCAACCACACAGTCACTGACAGCAATCACCTCCTGTCTGATATAACCAACCCCACAGTCACTGACACTAATCTCTGCCTGTCTAATATAAACCAACCTCACAGTCACTGACAGCAATCTCCTCCTGTCTGATATAAACCAACCCCACAGTCACGGACACTAATCTCTGCCTGTCTGATATAAACCAAACACACAGTCACTGACAGCAATCTTCCCCTCTCTGATATAAACCAACCACACAGTCACTGACACTAATCTCTGCCTGTCTGATATAAACCAACCACACAGTCACTGACAGCAATCTCCTCCTGTCTGATATAAACCAACCACACAGTCACTGACAGCAATCTCCTCCTGTCTGATATAAACTAACCTCACCGTCACTGACAGCAATCTCCTCCTGTCTGATATAAACCAACCCCACAGTCACTGACACTAATCTGTGCCTGTCTGATATAAACCAACCTCACAGTCACTGACAGCAATCTCCTCCTGTCTGATATAAACCAACCACACAGTCACTGTCACCAATGTCCTCCTGTCTGATATAAACCAACCACACAGTCACTGACACTAATCTCTGCCTGTCTGATATAAACCAACCTCACAGTCACTGAAAGCAATCTGCTCCTGTCTGATATAAACCAACCACACAGTCACTGACAGCAATCACCTCCTGTCTGATATAAACCAACCCCACAGTCACTGACACTAATCTCTGCCTGTCTGATAAAAAAGAACCTCACAGTCACTGACAGCAATCTCCTCCTGTCTGTTATAAATCAACCACACAGTCACTGACAGCAATCTCCTCCTGTCTGATATAAACCAAACACCCAGTCACTGACAGCAATCTTCCCCTCTCTGATATAAACCAACCACACAGTCACTGACACTAATCTCTGCCTGTCTGATATAAACCAACCTCACAGTCACTGAAAGCAATCTGCTCCTGTCTGATATAAACCAACCACACAGTCACTGACAGCAATCACCTCCTGTCTGATATAAACCAACCCCACAGTCACTGACACTAATCTCTGCCTGTCTGATAAAAAAGAACCTCACAGTCACTGACAGCAATCTCCTCCTGTCTGTTATAAATCAACCACACAGTCACTGACAGCAATCTCCTCCTGTCTGATATAAACCAAACACCCAGTCACTGACAGCAATCTTCCCCTCTCTGATATAAACTAACCACACAGTCACTGACACTAATCTCTGCCTGTCTGATATAAACCAACCACACAGTCACTGACAGCAATCTCCTCCTGTCTGATATAAACCAACCACACAGTCACTGACAGCAATCTACTCCTGTCTGGTATGAACGAACCTCACAGTCACTGACAGCAATCTCCTCCTGTCTGATATAAACCAACCACACAGTCACTGACAACAATCTCCTCCTGTCTGATATAAACCAACCACACAGTCACTGTCACCAATGTCCTCCTGTCTGATATAAACCAACCACACAGTCACTGACACTAATCTCTGCCTGTCTGATATAAACCAACCTCACAGTCACTGAAAGCAATCTGCTCCTGTCTGATATAAACCAACGACACAGTCACTGACAGCAATCACCTCCTGTCTGATATAAACCAACCCCACAGTCACTGACACTAATCTCTGCCTGTCTGGTAAAAAAGAACCTCACAGTCACTGACAGCAATCTCCTCCTGTCTGTTATAAATCAACCACACAGTCACTGACAGCAATCTCCTCCTGTCTGATATAAACCAAACACCCAGTCACTGACAGCAATCTTCCCCTCTCTGATATAAACTAACCACACAGTCACTGACACTAATCTCTGCCTGTCTGATATAAACCAACCACACAGTCACTGACAGCAATCTCCTCCTGTCTGATATAAACCAACCACACAGTCACTGACAGCAATCTACTCCTGTCTGGTATGAACGAACCTCACAGTCACTGACAGCAATCTCCTCCTGTCTGATATAAACCAACCACACAGTCACTGACAACAATCTCCTCCTGTCTGATATAAACCAACCACACAGTCACTGACACTAATCTCCGCCTGTCTGATATAAACCCACCCCACAGTCACCGACACTAATCTCCGCCTGTCTGATATAAACCAACCACACAGTCACTGTCACCAATGTCCTCCTGTCTGATATAAACCAACCACACAGTCACTGACACTAATCTGCCTGTCTGATAGAAACCAACCTCACATTCACTGACAGCAATCTCCTCCTGTCTGATATAAACCAACCACACAGTCACTGACAGCAATCACCTCCTGTCTGATATAAACCAACCCCACGGTCACTGACACTAATCTCTGCCTGTCTGATATAAACCAACCTCACAGTCACTGACAGCAATCTCCTCCTGTCTGATATAAACCAAACACACAGTCACTGACAGCAATATTCCCCTCTCTAATATAAACCAACCACACAGTCACTGACACTAATCTCTGCCTGTCTGATATAAACCAACCACACAGTCACTGACAGCAATCTCCTCCTGTCTGATATAAACCAACCACACAGTCACGGACAGCAATCTCCTCCTGTCTGATATAAACCAAGCACACAGTCACTGACAGCAATCTCCTCCTGTCTGATATAAACCAACCACACAGTCACTGACAGCAATCTCCTCCTGTCTGATATAAACCAACCCCACAGTCACTGTCAGCAATCTCCTCTTGTCTGATATAAACCAACCACACAGTCACTGACAACAATCTCCTCCTGTCTGATATAAACCGACCACACAGTCACTGACACTAATCTCCGCCTGTTTGATATAAACCCACCCCACAGTCACCGACACTAATCTCTGCCTGTCTGATATAAACCAACCACACAGTCACTGACACTAATCTCCGCCTGTCTGATATAAACCAACCACAAAGTCACTGACAGGAGTCTCCGCCTGTCTGATATAAACCAAACACAATGTCACTGACAGCAATCTTCCCCTCTCTGATATAAACCAACCACACAGTCACTGACACTAATCTCTGCCTGTCTGATATAAACCAACCACACAGTCACTGACAGCAATCTCCTCCTGTCTGATATAAACCAACCACCCAGTCACTGACAGCAATCTCCTCCTGTCTGATATAAACTAACCTCACAGTCACTGACAGCAATCTCCTCCTGTCTGATATAAACCAACCCCACAGTCACTGACACTAATCTGTGCCTGTCTGATATAAACCAACCTCACAGTCACAGACAGCAATCTCCTCCTGTCTGATATAAACCAACCCCACAGTCACTGACAGTAATCTCTGCCTGTCTGATATAAACCAACCACACAGTCACTGACAGCAATCTCCTCATGTCTGGTATAAACCAACCACACAGTCACTGACAGCAATCTCCTCCTGTCTGATACAAACCAACCACACAGTCATGACAGTAATCTCCGCCTGTCTGATATAAACCAACCACACAGTCACTGACACTAATCTCCTCCTGTCTGATATAAACCAACCACACAGTCACTGACACCAATCATCTCCTGTCTGATATAAACCAACCTCACAGTCACTGACAGCAATCTCCTCCTGTCTGTTATAAACCAACCACACAGTCACTGACAGCAATCTCCTCCTGTGTGATATAAACCAAACACACAGTCACTGACAGCAATCTTCCCCTCTCTGATATAAACCAAACACACAGTCACTGACACTAATCTCTGCCTGTCTGATATAAACCAACCACACAGTCACTGACAGCAATCTCCTCCTGTCTGATATAAACCAACCCCACAGTCACTGACACTAATCTGTGCCTGTCTGATATAAACAAACCTCACAGTCACTGACAGCAATCTCCTCCTATCGGATATAAACCAACCACACAGTCACTGTCAACAATCTCCTCCTGTCTGATATAAACCAACCACACAGTCACTGACACTAATCTCCGCCTGTCTGATATAAACCCACCCCACAGTCACCGACACTAATCTCTGCCTGTCTGATATAACCAAGCACACAGTCACTGACTGCATTCTCCTCCTGTCTGATATAAACCAACCACACAGTCACTGACAGCAATCTCCTCCTGTCTGATATAAACCAAACACAAAGTCACTGACAGCAATCTTCCCCTCTCTGATATAAACCAACCACACAGTCACTGACACTAATCTCTGCCTGTCTGATATAAACCAACCACACAGTCACTGACAGCAATCTCCTCCTGTCTGATATAAACCAACCACACAGTCACTGACAGCAATCTCCTCCTGTCTGATATAAACTAACCTCACAGTCACTGACAGCAATCTCCTCCTGTCTGATATAAACAAACCCCACAGTCACTGACAGTAATCTCCACCTGTCTGATACAATCCAACCACACAGTGACTGACAGCAATCTCCTCCTGTCTGGTATAAACCAACCACACAGTCACTGACAGCAATCTCCTCCTGTCTGATACAAACCAACCACACAGTCACTGACAGTAATCTCCGCCTGTCTGATATAAACCAACCACACAGTCACTGACACTAATCTCCTCCTGTCTGATATAAACCAACCTCACAGTCACTGACAGCAATCTCCTCCTGTCTGATATAAACCAACCACACAGTCACTGACAACAATCTCCTCCTGTCTGATATAAACCAACCACACAGTCACTGACACTAATCTCCGCCTGTTTGATATAAACCCACCCCACAGTCACCAACACTAATCTCCGCCTGTCTGATATAAACCAACCACACAATCACTGACACCAATTTCTGCCTGTCTGATATAAACCAACCACACAGTCACTGACACTAATCTCCGCCTGTCTGATATAAACCAACCACAAAGTCACTGACAGAAGTCTCCGCCAGTCTGATATAAACCAAACACAAAGTCACTGACAGCAATCTTCCCCTCTCTGATACAAACCAACCACACAGTCACTGACACTAATCTCTGCCTGTCTGATATAAACCAACCACACAGTCACTGACAACAATCTCCTCCTGTCTGATATAAACGAACCACACAGTCACTGACTGCAATCTCCTCCTGTCTGATATAAACTAACCTCACAGTCACTGACAGCAATCTCCTCCTGTCTGATATAAACAAACCCCACAGTCACTGACAGTAATCTCCGCCTGTCTGATACAAACCAACCACACAGTGACTGACAGCCATCTCCTCCTGTCTGGTATAAACCAACCACACAGTCACTGACAGCAATCTCCTCCTGTCTGATACAAACCAACCACACAGTCAATGACAGTAATCTCCGCCTGTCTGATATAAACCAACCACACAGTCACTGACACTAATCTCCGCCTGTCTGATATAAACCAACCACACAGTCACTGACACCAATCATCTCCTGTCTGATATAAACCAACCTCACAGTCACTGAAAGCAATCTCCTCCTGTCTGATATAAACCAACCACACAGTCACTGACAGCAATCTCCTCCTGTCTGATATAAACCAACCACACAGTCACTGACAGCAATCTCCTCCTGTCTGATATAAACTAACCTCACAGTCACTGACAGCAATCTCCTCCTGTCTGATATAAACCAACCCCACAGTCACTGACACTAATCTGTGCCTGTCTGATATAAACCAACCTCACAGTCACAGACAGCAATCTCCTCCTGTCTGATATAAACCAACCACACAGTCACTGACAGCAATCTCCTCCTGTCTGATATAAACCAACCACACAGTCACTGACAGCAATCTCCTCCTGTCTGATATAAACTAACCTCACAGTCACTGACAGCAATCTCCTCCTGTCTGATATAAACCAACCCCACAGTCACTGACACTAATCTGTGCCTGTCTGATATAAACCAACCTCACAGTCACAGACAGCAATCTCCTCCTGTCTGATATAAACCAACCCCACAGTCACTGACAGTAATCTCCGCCTGTCTGATATAAACCAACCACACAGTCACTGACAGCAATCTCCTCCTGTCTGGTATAAACCAACCACACAGTCACTGACAGCAATCTCCTCCTATCTGATACAAACCAACCACACAGTCACTGACAGTAATCTCTGCCTGTCTGATATAAACCAACCACACAGTCACTGACACTAATCTCCTCCTGTCTGATATAAACCAACCACACAGTCACTGAGACCAATCATCTCCTGCCTGATATAAATCGACACCACAGTCACTGACAGTAATCTCCTCCTGTCTGATACAAACCAACCACACAGTCACTGACAGCAATCACCTCCTGTCTGATATAAACCAACCACACAGTCACTTACACTAATCTGCCTGTCTGATATAAACAAACCTCACAGTCACTGACAGCAATCTCCTCCTGTCTGTTATAAACCAACCACACAGTCACTGACAGCAATCTCCTCCTGTCTGATATAAACCAAACACACAGTCACTGACAGCAATCTTCCCCTCTCTGATATAAACCAACCACACAGTCACTGACACTAATCTCTGCCTGTCTGATATAAACCAACCACACAGTCACTGACAGCAATCTCCTCCTGTCTGATATAAACCAACCCCACAGTCACTGACACTAATCTGTGCCTGTCTGATATAAACAAACCTCACAGTCACTGACAGCAATCTCCTCCTATCTGATATAAACCAACCACACAGTCACTGACAACAATCTCCTCCTGTCTGATATAAACCAACCACACAGTCACTGACACTAATCTCCGCCTGTCTGATATAAACCCACCCCACAGTCACCGACACTAATCTCCTCCTGTCTGATATAAACCAACCACACAGTCACTGTCACCAATGTCCTCCTGTCTGATATAAACCAACCACAGTCACTGACACTAATCTCTGCCTGTCTGATATAAACCAACCACACAGTCACTGACAGCAATCTCCTCCTGTCTGATATAAACTAACCTCACAGTCACTGACAGCAATCTCCTCCTGTCTGATATAAACAAACCCCACAGTCACTGACAGTAATCTCCGCCTGTCTGATACAAACCAACCACACAGTGACTGACAGCCATCTCCTCCTGTCTGGCATAAACCAACCACACAGTCACTGACAGCAATCTCCTCCTGTCTGATACAAACCAACCACACAGTCACTGACAGTAATCTCCGCCTGTCTGATATAAACCAACCACACAGTCACTGACACTAATCTCCTCCTATCTGATACAAACCAACCACACAGTCACTGACAGTAATCTCTGCCTGTCTGATATAAACCAACCACACAGTCACTGACACTAATCTCCTCCTGTCTGATATAAACCAACCACACAGTCACTGAGACCAATCATCTCCTGCCTGATATAAATCGACACCACAGTCACTGACAGTAATCTCCTCCTGTCTGATACAAACCAACCACACAGTCACTGACAGCAATCACCTCCTGTCTGATATAAACCAACCACACAGTCACTTACACTAATCTGCCTGTCTGATATAAACCAACCTCACAGTCACTGACAGCAATCTCCTCCTGTCTGTTAAAAACCAACCACACAGTCACTGACAGCAATCTCCTCCTGTCTGATATAAACCAAACACACAGTCACTGACAGCAATCTTCCCCTCTCTGATATAAACCAACCACACAGTCACTGACACTAATCTCTGCCTGTCTGATATAAACCAACCACACAGTCACTGACAGCAATCTCCTCCTGTCTGATATAAACCAACCCCACAGTCACTGACACTAATCTGTGCCTGTCTGATATAAACAAACCTCACAGTCACTGACAGCAATCTCCTCCTATCTGATATAAACCAACCACACAGTCACTGACAACAATCTCCTCCTGTCTGATATAAACCAACCACACAGTCACTGACACTAATCTCCGCCTGTCTGATATAAACCCACCCCACAGTCACCGACACTAATCTCCGCCTGTCTGATATAAACCAACCACACAGTCACTGTCACCAATGTCCTCCTGTCTGATATAAACCAACCACAGTCACTGACACTAATCTCTGCCTGTCTGATATAAACCAAGCACACAGTCACTGACAGCAATCTCCTCCTGTCTGATATAAACCAACCACACAGTCACTGACAGCAATCTCCTCCTGTCTGATATAAACCAAACACAAAGTCACTGACAGCAATCTTCCCCTCTCTGATATAAACCAACCACACAGTCACTGACACTAATCTCTGCCTGTCTGATATAAACCAACCACACAGTCACTGACAGCAATCTCCTCCTGTCTGATATAAACCAACCACACAGTCACTGACAGCAATCTCCTCCTGACTGATATAAACTAACCTCACAGTCACTGACAGCAATCTCCTCCTGTCTGATATAAACAAACCCCACAGTCACTGACACAAATCTCCGCCTGTCTGATACAAACCAACCACACAGTGACTGACAGCAATCTCCTCCTGTCTGGTATAAACCAACCACACAGTCACTGACAGCAATCTCCTCCTGTCTGATACAAACCAACCACACAGTCACTGACACTAATCTCCGCCTGTCTGATATAAACCAACCACACAGTCACTGACACTAATCTCCTCCTGTCTGATATAAACCAACCTCACAGTCACTGACAGCAATCTCCTCCTGTCTGATATAAACCAACCACACAGTCACTGACAACAATCTCCTCCTGTCTGATATAAACCAACCACACAGTCACTGACACTAATCTCCGCCTGTCTGATATAAACCAACCACACAATCACTGACACCAATCTCTGCCTGTCTGATATAATCCAACCACACAGTCACTGACACTAATCTCCGCCTGTCTGATATAAACCAACCACAAAGTCACTGACAGGAGTCTTCGCCTGTCTGATATAAACCAAACACAAAGTCACTGACAGCAATCTTCCCCTCTCTGATATAAACCAACCACACAGTCACTGACACTAATCTCTGCCTGTCTGATATAAACCAACCACACAGTCACTGACAACATTCTCCTCCTGTCTGATATAAACCAACCACACAGTCACTGACAGCAATCTCCTCCTGTCTGATATAAACTAACCTCACAGTCACTGACAGCAATCTCCTCCTGTCTGATATAAACAAACCCCACAGTCACTGACAGTAATCTCATCCTGTCTGATACAAACCAACCACACAGTGACTGACAGCCATCTCCTCCTGTCTGGTATAAACCAACCACACAGTCACTGACAGCAATCTCCTCCTGTCTGATACAAACCAACCACACAGTCACTGACAGTAATCTCCGCCTGTCTGATATAAACCAACCACACAGTCACTGACACTAATCTCCTCCTGTCTGATATAAACCAACCACACAGTCACTGACACCAATCATCTCCTGCCTGATATAAATCGACACCACAGTCACTGACAGCAATCTCCTCCTGTCTGATACAAACCAACCACACAGTCACTGACAGCAATCTACTCCTGTCTGATATAAACCAACCACACAGTCACTGACACTAATCCGCCTGTCTGATATAAACCAACCTCACAGTCACTGAAAGCAATCTCCTCCTGTCTGATATAAACCAACCACACAGTCACTGACAGCAATCACCTCCTGTCTGATATAAACCAACCCCACAGTCACTGACACTAATCACCTCCTGTCTGATATAAACCAACCTCACAGTCACTGACAGCAATCTCCTCCTGTCTGATATAAACCAAACACACAGTCACTGACAGCAATCTTCCCCTCTCTGATATAAACCAACCCCACAGTCACTGACACTAATCTCTGCCTGTCTGATATAAACCAACCACACAGTCACTGACAGCAATCTCCTCCTGTCTGATATAAACCAAACACACAGTCACTGACAGCAATCTTCCCCTCTCTGATATAAACCAACCACAGAGTCACTGACACAAATCTCTGCCTGTCTGATATAAACCAACCACACAGTCACTGACAGCAATCTCCTCCTGTCTGATATAAACCAACCACACAGTCACTGACAGCAATCTCCTCCTGTCTGATATAACCCAGCCACACAGTCACTGACAGCAATCTCCTCCTGTCTGATATAAACTAACCTCACAGTCACTAACAGCAATCTCCTCCTGTCTGATATAAACCAACCCCACAGTCACTGACAGCAATCTCCTCCTGTCTGATATAAACCAACCACACAGTTACTGACAACAATCTCCTCCTGTCTGATATAAACCAACCACACAGTCACTGACACTAATCTCCGCCTGTTTGATATTAACCAACCACAAAGTCACTGACAGGAGTCTCCGCCTGTCTGATATAAACCAGACACAAAGTCACTGACAGCAATCTTCCCCTCTCTGATATATACCAACCACACAGTCACTGACACTAATCTCTGCCTGTCTGATATAAACCAACCACACAGTCACTGACAGCAATCTCCTCCTGTCAGATATAAACCAACCACACAGTCACTGACAGCAATCTCCTCCTGTCTGATATAAACTAACCTCACAGTCACTGACAGCAATCTCCTCCTGTCTGATATAAACCAACCCCACAGTCACTGACACTAATCTGTGCCTGTCTGATATAAACCAACCTCACAGTCACTGACAGCAATCTCCTCCTGTCTGATATAAACCAACCACACAGTCCCTGACAACAATCTGCTCCTGTCTGATATTAACCAACCCCACAGTCACTGACACTAAAAGTGCCTGTCTGATATAAACAAACCTCACAGTCACTGACAGCAATCTCCTCCTGTCTGATATAAACCAACCACACAGTCACTGACAACAATCTCCTCCTGTCTGATATAAACCAACCACGCAGTCACTGACACTAATCTGCCTGTCTGATAGAAACCAACCTCACAGTCACTGACAGCAATCTCCTCTTGTCTGATATAAACCAACCACACAGTCACTGACAGCAATCACCTCCTGTCTGATATAAACCAACGCCACGGTCACTGACACTAATCTCTGCCTGTCTGATATAAACCAACCTCACAGTCACTGACAGCAATCTCCTCCTGTCTGATATAAACCAAACACACAGTCCCTGACAGCAATCATCCCCTCTCTGATATAAACCAACCACACAGTCACTGACACTAATCTCTGCCTGGCTGATATAAACCAACCACACAGTCACTGACAGCAATCTCCTCCTGTCTGATATAAACCAACCACACAGTCACTGACAGCAATCTCCTCCTGTCTGATATAAACCAACCACACAGTCACTGACAGCAATCTCCTCCTGTCTGATATAAACTAACGTCACAGTCACTGACAGCGATCTCCTCCTGTCTGATATAAACCAACCCCACAGTCACTGACAGCAATCTCCTCCTGTCTGATATAAACCAACCACACAGTCACTGACAACAATCTCCTCCTGTCTGATATAAACCAACCACACAGTCACTGACACAAATCTCTGCCTGTTTGATATAAACCCACCCCACAGTCACCGACACTAATCTCTGCCTGTCTGATATAAACCAACCACACAATCACTGACACCAATCTCTGCCTGTCTGATATAAACCAAGCACACAGTCACTGACACTAATCTCCGCCTGTCTGATATAAACCAACCACAAAGTCACTGACAGGAGTCTCCGCCTGTCTGATATAAACCAAACATAAAGTCACTGACAGCAATCTTCCCCTCTCTGATATAAACCAACCACACAGTCACTGATACTAATCTCTGCCTGTCTGATATAAACCAACCACACAGTCACTGACAGCAATCTCCTCCTGTCTGATATAAACCAACCACACAGTCACTGACAGCAATCTCCTCCTGTCTGATATAAACTAACCTCACAGTCACTGACAGCAATCTCCTCCTGTCTGATATAAACCAACCCCACAGTCACTGACACTAATCTGTGCCTGTCTGATATAAACCAACCTCACAGTCACTGACAGCAATCTCCTCCTGTCTGATATAAACCAACCACACAGTCACTGACAACAATCTGCTCCTGTCTGATATAAACCAACCCCACAGTCACTGACACTAATCTGTGCCTGTCTGATATAAACAAACCTCACAGTCACTGACAGCAATCTCCTCCTGTCTGATATAAACCAACCACACAGTCACTGACAACAATCTCCTCCTGTCTGATATAAAACAAATACACAGTCACTGACACTAATCTCCGCCTGTCTGATATAAACCCACCCCACAGTCACCGACACTAATCTCCGCCTGTCTGATATAAACCAACCACACAGTCACTGTTACCAATGTCCTCCTGTCTGATATAAACCAACCACACAGTCACTGACACTAATCTGCCTGTCTGATAGAAACCAACCTCACAGTCACTGAAAGCAATCTCCTCCTGTCTGATATAAACCAACCACACAGTCACTGACAGCAATCACCTCCTGTCTGATATAAACCAACCCCACAGTCACTGACACTAATCTCTGCCTGTCTGATATAAACCAACCTCACAGTCACTGACAGCAATCTCCTCCTGTCTGATATAAACCAAACACACAGTCACTGACAGCAATCTTCCCCTCTCTGATATAAACCAACCACACAGTCACTGACACTAATCTCTGCCTGTCTGATATAAACCAACCACACAGTCACTGACAGCAATCTCCTCCTGTCTGATATAAACCAACCACACAGTCACTGACAGCAATCTCCTCCTGTCGTATATAAACAAACCTCACAGTCACTGACAGCAATCTCCTCCTGTCTGATATAAACCAACCCCACAGTCACTGACACTCATCTCTGCCTGTCTGATATAAACCAACCTCACAGTCACTGACAGCAATCTCCTCCTGTCTGATATAAACCAACCACACAGTCACTGACAACAATCTCCTCCTGTCTGATATAAACCAACCACACAGTCACTGACACTAATCTCCGCCTGTTTGATATAAACCCACCCCACAGTCACCGACACTAATCTCCGCCTGTCTGATATAAACCAACCACACAATCACTGACACAAATCTCTGCCTGTCTGATATAAACCAAGCACACAGTCACTGACACTAATCTCCGCCTGTCTGATATAAACCAACCACAAAGTCACTGACAGGAGTCTCCGCCTGTCTGATATAAACCAAACACACAGTGACTGACACTAATCTCTGCCTGTCTGATATAAACCCACCACACAGTCACTGACGGCAATCTCCTCCTGTCTGATATAAACCAACCACACAGTCACTGACAGCAATCTCCTCCTGTCTGATATAAACTAACCTCACAGTCACTGACAGCACTCTCCTCCTGTCTGATATAAACCAACCACACAGTCACTGACAGCAATCACCTCCTGTCTGATATAAACCAACCCCACAGTCACTGACACTAATATCTGCCTGTCTGATATAAACCAACCTCACAGTCACTGACAGCAATTTCCTCCTGTCTGATATAAACCAAACACACAGTCACTGACAGCAATCTTCCCCTCTCTGATATAAACCAACCACACAGTCACTGACACTAATCTCTGCCTGTCTGATATAAACCAAACACACAGTCACTGACAGCAATCTTCCCCTCTCTGATATAAACCAACCACACAGTCACTGACACTAATCTCCTCCTGTCTGATATAAACCAAACACACAGTCACTGACAGCAATCTTCCCCTCTCTGATATAAACCAACCACAGAGTCACTGACACAAATCTCTGCCTGTCTGATATAAACCAACCACACAGTCACTGACAGCAATCTCCTCCTGTCTGATATAAACCAACCACACAGTCACTGACAGCAATCTCCTCCTGTCTGATATAACCCAGCCACACAGTCACTGACAGCAATCTCCTCCTGTCTGATATAAACTAACCTCACAGTCACTAACAGCAATCTCCTCCTGTCTGATATAAACCAACCCCACAGTCACTGACAGCAATCTCCTCCTGTCTGATATAAACCAACCACACAGTTACTGACAACAATCTCCTCCTGTCTGATATAAACCAACCACACAGTCACTGACAGGAGTCTCCGCCTGTCTGATATAAACCAGACACAAAGTCACTGACAGCAATCTTCCCCTCTCTGATATAAACCAACCACACAGTCACTGACACTAATCTCTGCCTGTCTGATATAAACCAACCACACAGTCACTGACAGCAATCTCCTCCTGTCTGATATAAACCAACCACACAGTCACTGACAGCAATCTCCTCCTGTCTGATATAAACTAACCTCACAGTCACTGACAGCAATCTCCTCCTGTCTGATATAAACCAACCCCACAGTCACTGACACTAATCTGTGCCTGTCTGATATAAACCAACCTCACAGTCACTGACAGCAATCTCCTCCTGTCTGATATAAACCAACCACACAGTCACTGACAACAATCTGCTCCTGTCTGATATTAACCAACCCCACAGTCACTGACACTAAAAGTGCCTGTCTGATATAAACAAACCTCACAGTCACTGACAGCAATCTCCTCCTTTCTGATATAAACCAACCACACAGTCACTGACAACAATCTCCTCCTGTCTGATATAAACTAACCTCACAGTCACTGACAGCAATCTCCTCCTGTCTGATATAAACCAACCCCACAGTCACTGACACTAATCTGTGCCTGTCTGATATAAACCAACCTCACAGTCACTGACAGCAATCTCCTCCTGTCTGATATAAACCAACCACACAGTCACTGACAACAATCTGCTCCTGTCTGATATAAACCAACCCCACAGTCACTGACACTAATCTGTGCCTGTCTGATATAAACAAACCTCACAGTCACTGACAGCAATCTCCTCCTGTCTGATATAAACCAACCACACAGTCACTGACAACAATCTCCTCCTGTCTGATATAAAACAAATACACAGTCACTGACACTAATCTCCGCCTGTCTGATATAAACCCACCCCACAGTCACCGACACTAATCTCCGCCTGTCTGATATAAACCAACCACACAGTCACTGTTACCAATGTCCTCCTGTCTGATATAAACCAACCACACAGTCACTGACACTAATCTGCCTGTCTGATAGAAACCAACCTCACAGTCACTGAAAGCAATCTCCTCCTGTCTGATATAAACCAACCACACAGTCACTGACAGCAATCACCTCCTGTCTGATATAAACCAACCCCACAGTCACTGACACTAATCTCTGCCTGTCTGATATAAACCAACCTCACAGTCACTGACAGCAATCTCCTCCTGTCTGATATAAACCAAACACACAGTCACTGACAGCAATCTTCCCCTCTCTGATATAAACCAACCACACAGTCACTGACACTAATCTCTGCCTGTCTGATATAAACCAACCACACAGTCACTGACAGCAATCTCCTCCTGTCTGATATAAACCAACCACACAGTCACTGACAGCAATCTCCTCCTGTCGTATATAAACAAACCTCACAGTCACTGACAGCAATCTCCTCCTGTCTGATATAAACCAACCCCACAGTCACTGACACTAATCTCTGCCTGTCTGATATAAACCAACCTCACAGTCACTGACAGCAATCTCCTCCTGTCTGATATAAACCAACCACACAGTCACTGACAACAATCTCCTCCTGTCTGATATAAACCAACCACACAGTCACTGACACTAATCTCCGCCTGTTTGATATAAACCCACCCCACAGTCACCGACACTAATCTCCGCCTGTCTGATATAAACCAACCACACAATCACTGACACAAATCTCTGCCTGTCTGATATAAACCAAGCACACAGTCACTGACACTAATCTCCGCCTGTCTGATATAAACCAACCACAAAGTCACTGACAGGAGTCTCCGCCTGTCTGATATAAACCAAACACACAGTGACTGACACTAATCTCTGCCTGTCTGATATAAACCCACCACACAGTCACTGACGGCAATCTCCTCCTGTCTGATATAAACCAACCACACAGTCACTGACAGCAATCTCCTCCTGTCTGATATAAACTAACCTCACAGTCACTGACAGCACTCTCCTCCTGTCTGATATAAACCAACCACACAGTCACTGACAGCAATCACCTCCTGTCTGATATAAACCAACCCCACAGTCACTGACACTAATATCTGCCTGTCTGATATAAACCAACCTCACAGTCACTGACAGCAATTTCCTCCTGTCTGATATAAACCAAACACACAGTCACTGACAGCAATCTTCCCCTCTCTGATATAAACCAACCACACAGTCACTGACACTAATCTCTGCCTGTCTGATATAAACCAAACACACAGTCACTGACAGCAATCTTCCCCTCTCTGATATAAACCAACCACACAGTCACTGACACTAATCTCCTCCTGTCTGATATAAACCAAACACACAGTCACTGACAGCAATCTTCCCCTCTCTGATATAAACCAACCACAGAGTCACTGACACAAATCTCTGCCTGTCTGATATAAACCAACCACACAGTCACTGACAGCAATCTCCTCCTGTCTGATATAAACCAACCACACAGTCACTGACAGCAATCTCCTCCTGTCTGATATAACCCAGCCACACAGTCACTGACAGCAATCTCCTCCTGTCTGATATAAACTAACCTCACAGTCACTAACAGCAATCTCCTCCTGTCTGATATAAACCAACCCCACAGTCACTGACAGCAATCTCCTCCTGTCTGATATAAACCAACCACACAGTTACTGACAACAATCTCCTCCTGTCTGATATAAACCAACCACACAGTCACTGACAGGAGTCTCCGCCTGTCTGATATAAACCAGACACAAAGTCACTGACAGCAATCTTCCCCTCTCTGATATAAACCAACCACACAGTCACTGACACTAATCTCTGCCTGTCTGATATAAACCAACCACACAGTCACTGACAGCAATCTCCTCCTGTCTGATATAAACCAACCACACAGTCACTGACAGCAATCTCCTCCTGTCTGATATAAACTAACCTCACAGTCACTGACAGCAATCTCCTCCTGTCTGATATAAACCAACCCCACAGTCACTGACACTAATCTGTGCCTGTCTGATATAAACCAACCTCACAGTCACTGACAGCAATCTCCTCCTGTCTGATATAAACCAACCACACAGTCACTGACAACAATCTGCTCCTGTCTGATATTAACCAACCCCACAGTCACTGACACTAAAAGTGCCTGTCTGATATAAACAAACCTCACAGTCACTGACAGCAATCTCCTCCTTTCTGATATAAACCAACCACACAGTCACTGACAACAATCTCCTCCTGTCTGATATAAACCAACCACACAGTCACTGACACTAATCTGCCTGTCTGATAGAAACCAACCTCACAGTCACTGACAGCAATCTCCTCTTGTCTGATATAAACCAACCACACAGTCACTGACAGCAATCACCTCCTGTCTGATATAAACCAACGCCACGGTCACTGACACTAATCTCTGCCTGTCTGATATAAACCAACCTCACAGTCACTGACAGCAATCTCCTCCTGTCTGATATAAACCAAACACACAGTCCCTGACAGCAATCATCCCCTCTCTGATATAAACCAACCACACAGTCACTGACACTAATCTGTGCCTGTGTGATATAAACCAACCTCACAGTCACTAAATGCAATCTCCTCCTGTCTGATATAAACCAACCACACAGTCACTGGCAGCAATCTCCTCCTGTCTGATATGAACCAACCCCACAGTCACTGACACTAATCTCTGCCTGTGTGATATAAACCAACATCACAGTCACTGACAGCAATCTCCTCCTGTCTGTTATAAACCAACCACACAGTCACTGACAGCAGTCTCCTCCTGTCTGATATAAACCAAACACACAGTCACTGACAGCAATCTTCCCCTCTCTGATATAAACCAACCACACAGTCACTGACACTGATCTATGCCTGTATGATATAAACCAACCACACAGTCACTGACAGCAATCTCCTCCTGTCTGATATAAACCAACCACACAATCACTGACAGCAATCTCCTCCTGTCTGATATAAACTAACCTCACAGTCACTGACAGCAATCTCCTCCTGTCTGATATAAACCAATCTCACAGTCAGTGACAACAATCTCCTCCTGTCTGATATAAACCAACCACACAGTCACAGACACTACTCTCCGCCTGTCTGATATAAACCAACCACAAAGTCACTGAATGGAGTCTCCACCTGTCTGATATAAACCAAACCCACAGTCACTGACAGCAATCTCCTCCTGTCTGATATAAACCAACCACACAGTCACTGACAGCAATCACCTCCTGTCTGATATAAACCAACCACTCAGTCACTGTCACCAATGTCCTCCTGTCTGATATAAACCAACCACACAGTCACTGACACTAATCTCTGCCTGTCTGATATAAACCAACCACAAAGTCACTGACAGCAATCTCCTCCTGTCTGTTATAAACCAACCACACAGTCACTGACAGCAATCTCCTCCTGTCTGATATAAACCAAACACACAGTCACTGACAGCAATCTTCCCCTCTCTGATATAAACCAACCACACAGTCACTGACACTAATCTCTGCCGTTCTGATATAAACCTACCACACAGTCACTGACAATAATCTCCGCCTGTCTGATATAAACCAACCACAAAGTCACTGACAGGAGTCTCCGCCTGTCTGATATAAAGCAAACACAGAGTCACTGACAGCAATCTCCTCCTGTCTGATATAAACCAACCACACAGTCACTGAAAGCAATCTGCTCCTGTCTGATATAAACCAACCACACAGTCACTGACAGCAATCACCTCCTGTCTGATATAAACCAACCCCACACACACTGACACTAATCTCTGACTGTCTGATATAAACCAACCTCACAGTCACTGACAGCAATCTCCTCCTGTCTGTTATAAATCAACCACACAGTCACTGACAGCAATCTCCTCCTGTCTGATATAAACCAAACACACAGTCACTGACAGCAATCTTCCCCTCTCTGATATAAACCAACCACACAGTCACTGACACTAATCTTCCCCTCTCTGATATAAACCAACCACACAGTCACTGACACTAATCTCTGCCTGTCTGATATAAACCAACCACACAGTCACTGACAGCGATCTCCTCCTGTCTGATATAAACCAACCACACAGTCACTGACAGCAATCTCCTCCTGTCTGATATAAACCAACCACACAGTCACTGACAGCAATCTCCTCCTGTCTGATATAAACTAACCTCACAGTCACTGACAGCAATCTCCTCCTGTCTGATATAAACCAACCCCACAGTCACTGACAGCAATCTCCTCCTGTCTGATATAAACCAACCACACAGTCACTGACAGCAATCTCCTCCTGTCTGATATAAACCAACCACACAGTCACTGACAGCAATCACCTCCTGTCTGATATAAACCAACCCCACAGTCACTGACACTAATATCTGCCTGTCTGATATAAACCAACCTCACAGTCACTGACAGCAATTTCCTCCTGTCTGATATAAACCAAACACACAGTCACTGACAGCAATCTTCCCCTCTCTGATATAAACCAACCACACAGTCACTGACACTAATCTCTGCCTGTCTGATATAAACCAAACACACAGTCACTGACAGCATTCTTCCCCTCTCTGATATAAACCAACCACACAGTCACTGACACTAATCTCCTCCTGTCTGATATAAACCAAACACACAGTCACTGACAGCAATCTTCCCCTCTCTGATATAAACCAACCACAGAGTCACTGACACAAATCTCTGCCTGTCTGATATAAACCAACCACACAGTCACTGACAGCAATCTCCACCTGTCTGATATAAACCAACCACACAGTCACTGACAGCAATCTCCTCCTGTCTGATATAACCCAGCCACACAGTCACTGACAGCAATCTCCTCCTGTCTGATATAAACTAACCTCACAGTCACTAACAGCAATCTCCTCCTGTCTGATATAAACCAACCCCACAGTCACTGACAGCAATCTCCTCCTGTCTGATATAAACCAACCACACAGTTACTGACAACAATCTCCTCCTGTCTGATATAAACCAACCACACAGTCACTGACACTAATCTCCGCCTGTTTGATATAAACCAACCACAAAGTCACTGACAGGAGTCTCCGCCTGTCTGATATAAACCAGACACAAAGTCACTGACAGCAATCTTCCCCTCTCTGATATAAACCAACCACACAGTCACTGACACTAATCTCTGCCTGTCTGATATAAACCAACCACACAGTCACTGACAGCAATCTCCTCCTGTCTGATATAAACCAACCACACAGTCACTGACAGCAATCTCCTCCTGTCTGATATAAA
Source organism: Isurus oxyrinchus (assembly GCA_026770705.1). Taxonomy (NCBI): domain Eukaryota; kingdom Metazoa; phylum Chordata; class Chondrichthyes; order Lamniformes; family Lamnidae; genus Isurus; species Isurus oxyrinchus. Next base: position 113,866 of record JANJGN010000939.1, on the reverse strand, counting down.
CTAACCTCACAGTCACTGACAGCAATCTCCTCCTGTCTGATATAAACCAACCCCACAGTCACTGACACTAATCTGTGCCTGTCTGATATAAACCAACCTCACAGTCACTGACAGCAATCTCCTCCTGTCTGATATAAACCAACCACACAGTCACTGACAACAATCTGCTCCTGTCTGATATTAACCAACCCCACAGTCACTGACACTAAAAGTGCCTGTCTGATATAAACAAACCTCACAGTCACTGACAGCAATCTCCTCCTGTCTGATATAAACCAACCACACAGTCACTGACAACAATCTCCTCCTGTCTGATATAAACCAACCACACAGTCACTGACACTAATCTGCCTGTCTGATAGAAACCAACCTCACAGTCACTGACAGCAATCTCCTCTTGTCTGATATAAACCAACCACACAGTCACTGACAGCAATCACCTCCTGTCTGATATAAACCAACGCCACGGTCACTGACACTAATCTCTGCCTGTCTGATATAAACCAACCTCACAGTCACTGACAGCAATCTCCTCCTGTCTGATATAAACCAAACACACAGTCCCTGACAGCAATCATCCCCTCTCTGATATAAACCAACCACACAGTCACTGACACTAATCTGTGCCTGTCTGATATAAACCAACCTCACAGTCACTAAATGCAATCTCCTCCTGTCTGATATAAACCAACCACACAGTCACTGGCAGCAATCTCCTCCTGTCTGATATGAACGCACCCCACAGTCACTGACACTAATCTCTGCCTGTGTGATATAAACCAACATCACAGTCACTGACAGCAATCTCCTCCTGTCTGTTATAAACCAACCACACAGTCACTGACAGCAGTCTCCTCCTGTCTGATATAAACCAGACACACAGTCACTGACAGCAATCTTCCCCTCTCTGATATAAACCAACCACACAGTCACTGACACTGATCTATGCCTGTATGATATAAACCAACCACACAGTCACTGACAGCAATCTCCTCCTGTCTGATATAAACCAACCACACAATCACTGACAGCAATCTCCTCCTGTCTGATATAAACTAACCTCACAGTCACTGACAGCAATCTCCTCCTGTCTGATATAAACCAACCTCACAGTCACTGACAACAATCTCCTCCTGTCTGATATAAACCAACCACACAGTCACAGACACTACTCTCCGCCTGTCTGATATAAACCAACCACAAAGTCACTGAATGGAGTCTCCGCCTGTCTGATATAAACCAAACCCACAGTCACTGACAGCAATCTCCTCCTGTCTGATATAAACCAACCACACAGTCACTGACAGCAATCACCTCCTGTCTGATATAAACCAACCACTCAGTCACTGTCACCAATGTCCTCCTGTCTGATATAAACCAACCACACAGTCACTGACACTAATCTCTGCCTGTCTGATATAAACCAACCACAAAGTCACTGACAGCAATCTCCTCCTGTCTGTTATAAACCAACCACACAGTCACTGACAGCAATCTCCTCCTGTCTGATATAAACCAAACACACAGTCACTGACAGCAATCTTCCCCTCTCTGATATAAACCAACCACACAGTCACTGACACTAATCTCTGCCGTTCTGATATAAACCTACCACACAGTCACTGACAATAATCTCCGCCTGTCTGATATAAACCAACCACAAAGTCACTGACAGGAGTCTCCGCCTGTCTGATATAAAGCAAACCCACAGTCACTGACAGCAATCTCCTCCTGTCTGATATAAACCAACCACACAGTCACTGAAAGCATTCTGCTCCTGTCTGATATAAACCAACCACACAGTCACTGACAGCAATCACCTCCTGTCTGATATAAACCAACCCCACACACACTGACACTAATCTCTGACTGTCTGATATAAACCAACCTCACAGTCACTGACAGCAATCTCCTCCTGTCTGTTATAAATCAACCACACAGTCACTGACAGCAATCTCCTTCTGTCTGATATAAACCAAACACACAGTCACTGACAGCAATCTTCCCCTCTCTGATATAAACCAACCACACAGTCACTGACACTAATCTTCCCCTCTCTGATATAAACCAACCACACAGTCACTGACACTAATCTCTGCCTGTCTGATATAAACCAACCACACAGTCACTGACAGCAATCTCCTCCTGTCTGATATAAACCAACCACACAGTCACTGACAGCAATCTCCTCCTGTCTGATATAAACCAACCACACAGTCACTGACAGCAATCTCCTCCTGTCTGATATAAACTAACCTCACAGTCACTGACAGCAATCTCCTCCTGTCTGATATAAACCAACCCCACAGTCACTGACAGCAATCTCCTCCTGTCTGATATAAACCAACCACACAGTCACTGACAGCAATCTCCTCCTGTCTGATATAAACCAACCACACAGTCACTGACACTAATCTCCGTCTGTTTGATATAAACCCACCCCACAGTCACCGACACGAATCTCCGCCTGTCTGATATAAACCACCCACACAGTCACTGACACCAATCTCTGCCTGTCTGATATAAACCAACCACACAGTCACTGACACTAATCTCCGCCTGTCTGATATAAACCAACCACAAAGTCACTGACAGGAGTCTCTGCCTGTCTGATATAAACCAAACACAAAGTCACTGACAGCAATCTTCCCCTCTCTGATATAAACCAACCCCACAGTCACTGACACTAATCTGTGCCTGTCTGATATAAACCAACCTCACAGTCACTGACAGCAATCTCCTCCTGTCTGATATAAACCAACCACACAGTCACTGACAACAATCTGCTCCTGTCTGATATAAACCAACCCCACAGTCACTGACGCTAATCTGTGCCTGTCTGATATAAACAAACCTCACAGTCACTGACAGCAATCTCCTCCTGTCTGATATAAACCAACCACACAGTCGTTGACAACAATCTCCTCCTGTCTGATATAAACCAAATACACAGTCACTGACACTAATCTCCGCCTGTCTGATATAAACCCACCCCACAGTCACCGACACTAATCTCCGCCTGTCTGATATAAACCAACCACACAGTCACTGTCACCAATGTCCTCCTGTCTGATATAAACCAACCACACAGTCACTGACACTAATCTGCCTGTCTGATTGAAACCAACCTCACAGTCACTGAAAGCAATCTCCTCCTGTCTGATGTAAACCAACCACACAGTCACTGACAGCAATCACCTCCTGTCTGATATAAACCAACCCCACAGTCACTGACACTAATCTCTGCCTGTCTGATATAAACCAACCTCACAGTCACTGACAGCAATCTCCTCCTGTCTGATATAAACCAAACACACAGTCATTGACAGCAATCTTCCCCTCTCTATTATAAACCAACCACACAGTCACTGACACTAATCTCTGCCTGTCTGATATAAACCAACCACACAGTCACTGACAGCAATCTCCTCCTTTCTGATATAAAGCAAACCCACAGTCACTGACAGCAATCTCCTCCTGTCTGATATAAACCAACCCCACAGTCACTGACACTAATCTCCTCCTGTCTGATATAAACCAAACACACAGTCACTGACAGCAATCTTCCCCTCTCTGATATAAACCAACCACACAGTCACTGACACTAATCTTCCCCTCTCTGATATAAACCAACCACACAGTCACTGACACTAATCTCTGCCTGTCTGATATAAACCAACCACACAGTCACTGACAGCAATCTCCTCCTGTCTGATATAAACCAACCACACAGTCACTGACAGCAATCTCCTCCTGTCTGATATAAACCCACCACACAGTCACTGACAGCAATCTCCTCCTGTCTGATATAAACTAACCTCACAGTCACTGACAGCAATCTCCTCCTGTCTGATATAAACCAACCCCACAGTCACTGACAGCAATCTCCTCCTGTCTGATATAAACCAACCACACAGTCACTGACAGCAATCTCCTCCTGTCTGATATAAACCAACCACACAGTCACTGACACTAATCTCCGCCTGTTTGATATAAACCCACCCCACAGTCACCGACACGAATCTCCGCCTGTCTGATATAAACCACCCACACAGTCACTGACACCAATCTCTGCCTGTCTGATATAAACCAACCACACAGTCACTGACACTAATCTCCGCCTGTCTGATATAAACCAACCACAAAGTCACTGACAGGAGTCTCCGCCTGTCTGATATAAACCAAACACAAAGTCACTGACAGCAATCTTCCCCTCTCTGATATAAACCAACCCCACAGTCACTGACACTAATCTGTGCCTGTCTGATATAAACCAACCTCACAGTCACTGACAGCAATCTCCTCCTGTCTGATATAAACCAACCACACAGTCACTGACAACAATCTGCTCCTGTCTGATATAAACCAACCCCACAGTCACTGACACTAATCTGTGCCTGTCTGATATAAACAAACCTCACAGTCACTGACAGCAATCTCCTCCTGTCTGATATAAACCAACCACACAGTCGTTGACAACAATCTCCTCCTGTCTGATATAAACCAAATACACAGTCACTGACACTAATCTCCGCCTGTCTGATATAAACCCACCCCACAGTCACCGACACTAATCTCCGCCTGTCTGATATAAACCAACCACACAGTCACTGTCACCAATGTCCTCCTGTCTGATATAAACCAACCACACAGTCACTGACACTAATCTGCCTGTCTGATAGAAACCAACCTCACAGTCACTGAAAGCAATCTCCTCCTGTCTGATGTAAACCAACCACACAGTCACTGACAGCAATCACCTCCTGTCTGATATAAACCAACCCCACAGTCACTGACACTAATCTCTGCCTGTCTGATATAAACCAACCTCACAGTCACTGACAGCAATCTCCTCCTGTCTGATATAAACCAAACACACAGTCATTGACAGCAATCTTCCCCTCTCTAATATAAACCAACCACACAGTCACTGACACTAATCTCTGCCTGTCTGATATAAACCAACCACACAGTCACTGACAGCAATCTCCTCCTGTCTGATATAAACCAACCACACAGTCACTGACAGCAATCTCCTCCTGTCTGATATAAACTAAACTCACAGTCACTGACAGCAATCTCCTCCTGTCTGATATAATCCAACCCCACAGTCACTGACACTAATCTCTGCCTGTCTGATATAAACCAACCTCACAGTCACTGACAGCAATCTCCTCCTGTCTGATATAAACCAACCACACAGTCACTGACAACAATCTCCTCCTGTCTGATATAAACCAACCACACAGTCACTGACACTAATCTCCGCCTGTTTGATATAAACCCACACCACAGTCACCGACACTAATCTCCGCCTGTCTGATATAAACCAACCACACAATCACTGACACCAATCTCTGCCTGTCTGATATAAACCAACCACACAGTCACTGACACTAATCTCCGCCTGTCTGATATAAACCAACCACAAAGTCACTGACAGGAGTCTCTGCCTGTCTGATATAAACCAAACACACAGTCACTGTCACCAATGTCCTCCTGTCTGATATAAACCAACCACACAGTCACTGAGACTAATCTCTGCCTGTCTGATATAAACCAACCTCACAGTCACTGATAGCAATCTGCTCCTGTCTGATATAAACCAACCACACAGTCACTGACAGCAATCACCTCCTGTCTGATATAAACCAACCCCACAGTCACTGACACTAATCTCTGCCTGTCTGATATAAACCAACCACACAGTCACTGACAGCAATCTCCTCGTGTCTGATATAAACCAACCACACAGTCACTGACAGCAATCTTCTCCTGTCTGATATAAACTAACCTCACAGTCACTGACAGCAATCTCCTCCTGTCTGATATAAACCAACCCCACAGTCACTGACTCTAATCTGTGCCTGTCTGATATAAACCAACCTCACAGTCACTTACAGCAATCTCCTCCTGTCTGATATAAACCAACCACACAGTCACTGGCACTAATCTCCGCCTGTCTGATAAAAACCCACCCCACAGTCACCGGCACTAATCTCCGCCTGTCTGATATATACCAACCACACAATCACTGACACCAATCTCTGCCTGTCTGATATAAACCAACCACACAGTCTCTGACACTAATCTCTGCCTGTCTGATATAAACCAACCTCACAGTCACTGACAGCAATCTCCTCCTGTCTGATATAAACCAAACACACAGTCATTGACAGCAATCTTCCCCTCTCTATTATAAACCAACCACACAGTCACTGACACTAATCTCTGCCTGTCTGATATAAACCAACCACACAGTCACTGACAGCAATCTCCTCCTTTCTGATATAAAGCAAACCCACAGTCACTGACAGCAATCTCCTCCTGTCTGATATAAACCAACCCCACAGTCACTGACACTAATCTCCTCCTGTCTGATATAAACCAAACACACAGTCACTGACAGCAATCTTCCCCTCTCTGATATAAACCAACCACACAGTCACTGACACTAATCTTCCCCTCTCTGATATAAACCAACCACACAGTCACTGACACTAATCTCTGCCTGTCTGATATAAACCAACCACACAGTCACTGACAGCAATCTCCTCCTGTCTGATATAAACCAACCACACAGTCACTGACAGCAATCTCCTCCTGTCTGATATAAACCCACCACACAGTCACTGACAGCAATCTCCTCCTGTCTGATATAAACTAACCTCACAGTCACTGACAGCAATCTCCTCCTGTCTGATATAAACCAACCCCACAGTCACTGACAGCAATCTCCTCCTGTCTGATATAAACCAACCACACAGTCACTGACAGCAATCTCCTCCTGTCTGATATAAACCAACCACACAGTCACTGACACTAATCTCCGCCTGTTTGATATAAACCCACCCCACAGTCACCGACACGAATCTCCGCCTGTCTGATATAAACCACCCACACAGTCACTGACACCAATCTCTGCCTGTCTGATATAAACCAACCACACAGTCACTGACACTAATCTCCGCCTGTCTGATATAAACCAACCACAAAGTCACTGACAGGAGTCTCCGCCTGTCTGATATAAACCAAACACAAAGTCACTGACAGCAATCTTCCCCTCTCTGATATAAACCAACCCCACAGTCACTGACACTAATCTGTGCCTGTCTGATATAAACCAACCTCACAGTCACTGACAGCAATCTCCTCCTGTCTGATATAAACCAACCACACAGTCACTGACAACAATCTGCTCCTGTCTGATATAAACCAACCCCACAGTCACTGACACTAATCTGTGCCTGTCTGATATAAACAAACCTCACAGTCACTGACAGCAATCTCCTCCTGTCTGATATAAACCAACCACACAGTCGTTGACAACAATCTCCTCCTGTCTGATATAAACCAAATACACAGTCACTGACACTAATCTCCGCCTGTCTGATATAAACCCACCCCACAGTCACCGACACTAATCTCCGCCTGTCTGATATAAACCAACCACACAGTCACTGTCACCAATGTCCTCCTGTCTGATATAAACCAACCACACAGTCACTGACACTAATCTGCCTGTCTGATAGAAACCAACCTCACAGTCACTGAAAGCAATCTCCTCCTGTCTGATGTAAACCAACCACACAGTCACTGACAGCAATCACCTCCTGTCTGATATAAACCAACCCCACAGTCACTGACACTAATCTCTGCCTGTCTGATATAAACCAACCTCACAGTCACTGACAGCAATCTCCTCCTGTCTGATATAAACCAAACACACAGTCATTGACAGCAATCTTCCCCTCTCTAATATAAACCAACCACACAGTCACTGACACTAATCTCTGCCTGTCTGATATAAACCAACCACACAGTCACTGACAGCAATCTCCTCCTGTCTGATATAAACCAACCACACAGTCACTGACAGCAATCTCCTCCTGTCTGATATAAACTAAACTCACAGTCACTGACAGCAATCTCCTCCTGTCTGATATAATCCAACCCCACAGTCACTGACACTAATCTCTGCCTGTCTGATATAAACCAACCTCACAGTCACTGACAGCAATCTCCTCCTGTCTGATATAAACCAACCACACAGTCACTGACAACAATCTCCTCCTGTCTGATATAAACCAACCACACAGTCACTGACACTAATCTCCGCCTGTTTGATATAAACCCACACCACAGTCACCGACACTAATCTCCGCCTGTCTGATATAAACCAACCACACAATCACTGACACCAATCTCTGCCTGTCTGATATAAACCAACCACACAGTCACTGACACTAATCTCCGCCTGTCTGATATAAACCAACCACAAAGTCACTGACAGGAGTCTCTGCCTGTCTGATATAAACCAAACACACAGTCACTGTCACCAATGTCCTCCTGTCTGATATAAACCAACCACACAGTCACTGAGACTAATCTCTGCCTGTCTGATATAAACCAACCTCACAGTCACTGATAGCAATCTGCTCCTGTCTGATATAAACCAACCACACAGTCACTGACAGCAATCACCTCCTGTCTGATATAAACCAACCCCACAGTCACTGACACTAATCTCTGCCTGTCTGATATAAACCAACCACACAGTCACTGACAGCAATCTCCTCGTGTCTGATATAAACCAACCACACAGTCACTGACAGCAATCTTCTCCTGTCTGATATAAACTAACCTCACAGTCACTGACAGCAATCTCCTCCTGTCTGATATAAACCAACCCCACAGTCACTGACTCTAATCTGTGCCTGTCTGATATAAACCAACCTCACAGTCACTTACAGCAATCTCCTCCTGTCTGATATAAACCAACCACACAGTCACTGGCACTAATCTCCGCCTGTCTGATAAAAACCCACCCCACAGTCACCGGCACTAATCTCCGCCTGTCTGATATATACCAACCACACAATCACTGACACCAATCTCTGCCTGTCTGATATAAACCAACCACACAGTCTCTGACACTAATCTCCGCCTGTCTGATATCAACCAACCACAAAGTCACTGACAGGAGTCTCCGCCTGTCTGATATAAACCAAACCCACAGACACTGACACCAATCTCCTCCTGTCTGATATAAACCAACCACACAGTCACTGACAGCAATCTCCTCCTGTCTCATATAAACCAATCTCACAGTCACTGACACCAATCTCCTCCTGACTGATATAAACCTACCCGAGTCACTGACACCAATCTCCTCCTGTCTGATATAAACCAACCACACAGCCACTGTCACCAATATCCTCCTGTCTGATATAAACCGACCACACAGTCACTGAAACAAATCTCTGCCTGTCTGATATAAACCAACCTCACAGTCACTGACAGCAATCTCCTCCTATCTGATATGAATCAAACCCACAGTCACTGACACCAATCTCCTCCAGTCTGATATAAACCAACCCCACAGTCACTGACACCAATCTCGTAATTTCTGATATAAACCAACATCACAGTCACTGACACCAATCACCTCCTGTCTGATATAAATCGAATCCTCAGTCACTGACACCAATCTCCTCCTGTCTGATATGAACCAACCCCACAGTCACTGACACCCATCTCCTCATGTCTGATATAAACCATCCACACAGTCACTTACAACAATCCCCTCCTGTCTGATATAAACCAACCACGCAGTCACTGTCATCAATCTCCTCCCATCTGAGATAAACGAACCCCACAGTCACTGACACCAATCTCCTACTGTCTGATATTAACTTACCCCACCGTCACTGACACCAATCTCTTGCTGTCTGATATAAACCAACCCCACAGTCACTGACACCAATCAACTACTGTCTGATATACATCGACTCCACCGTCAATGACACCAATCTCCTCCTGTCTGATATAAGCCAACCACAGAGTAACTGACACCAATCTCCTCCTGTCTGATATAAACCAACCACACAGTCACTGACAGCAATCTCCTCCTGTCTGTTATAAGCCAACCACACATTCACTGTCACCAATCTCCTCCTCTCTGATATAAACCAACCGCACAGTCACTGACAGCAATCTCCTCCTGTCTTATATAAACCCACCCCACAGTCACAGACACTAATTTCCACCTGTCTGATATAAACCAACCACACAGTCACTGACACTAATCTCTGCCTGTCTGATATAAACCAACCACACAGTCTCTGACACTAATGTCCGCCTGTCTGATATAAACCTACCAGACAGTCACTGACAGCAATCTCCGCCTGTCTGATATAAACCAAACCTCCAGTCACTGACACCAATCTCCTCCTGTCTGATATAAACCAAACGCACAGTCACTGACACCAATCTCCTCCTGTCTGATATAAATCGACTCCTCAGTCACTGACACCAATCCCGTCCTGTCTGATATAAACCAACCCCACAGTCACTGACACCCATCTCCTCCTGTCTGATATAAACCAACCCCACAGTCACTGACACCAATCAACTACTGTCTGATATAAATCGACTCCACAGTCAATGACAGCAATCTCCTCCTGTCTGATTAAGCCAACCACAGAGTAACTGACACCAATCTCCTCCTGTCTGATATAAACCAACCACACAGTCACTGACAGCAATCTCCTCCTGTCTGATATAAGCCAACTACACATTCACTGTCACCAATCTCCTCCTCTCTGATATAAACCAACCGCACAGTCACTGACAGCAATCTCCTCCTGTCTTATATAAACCCACCTCACAGTCACAGACACTAATTTCCACCTGTTTGATATAAACCAACCACACAGTCTCTGACACTAATGTCCGCCTGTCTGATATAAACCAACCATACAGTCACTGACAGCAATCTCCGCCTGTCTGATATAAACCAAACCCCCAGTCACTGACACCAATCTCCTCCTGTCTGATATAAACCAACCGCACAGTCACTGACACCAATCTCCTCCTGTCTGATATAAATCGACTCCACAGTAACTGACACCAGTCTCCTCCTGTCTGATATAAACCAACCCCTCAATCACTGACAGCAATCTCCTCCCGTCTGATATAAACCAACCCCACAGTCGCTGACACCAATCTCCTACTGTCTGATATAAACTGACCCAACAGTCACTGACACCAATCTCCTACTGCCTGATATAATCCAACCCCACATTCACTGACACCAATCTCCTCCTGTTTGGTATAAACCAACCTCACAGTCACTGACTCCAATCTCCGCCTGTCTTTTATTTACCAACCCCACAGTAACTGACACCAATCTCCTCCTGTGTGATATAAGCCAACCACACAGTCACTGACAGCAATCTCCTCCTTTCTGATATAAACCAACCCCACAGTCACTGACACCAATCTCCTCCTGTCTGATATAAACCAACCTCACAGTCACTTGCACCAATCACCTCCTGTCTCATGGAAATCGACTTCTCAGTCACTGACACCAATCTCCTCCTGTCTGATATAAACCAACCCCAGAGTCACTGACACCAATCTCCTCCTGTCTGATATAAACCATCCACACAATCACTGACAACAATCTCCTCCTGTCCGATATAAACCAACCACACAGTCACTGTCACCAATATCCTCCTGTCTGATATAAACCAACCACACAGTCTCTGAAACTAATCTCTGGCTGCCTGATATAAACCAACCTCACAGTCACTGACAGCCATCTCCTCCTATCTGATATGTACCAACCCCACAGTCACTGACTCCAATCTCCTCCTGTCTGATATAAACCAACCCCACAGTCACTGACACCAAACTCCTCTTGTCTGATATAAACCAACCTCACATTCACTGACACCAATCACCTCCTGTCTGATATAAATCGACTCCTCAGTCACTGACACCAATCTCCTCCTGTCTGCTATAAACCAACCCCACAGTCACTGACACCAGTCTCTTGCTGTCTGACATAAACCAACCCCACAGTCACCGACACCAATCTACTACTGTCTGATATAAAAAAACTCTACAGTCACTGATACCAACCCCCTCCTGTCTAATAAAATCGACTCCACAGTCAATGACACCAATCTCCTCCTGTCTGATAAAAGCCAACCACAGAGTAACTGACACCAATCTCCTCCTGTCTGATATAAACCAACTACACAGTCACTGACAGCAATCTCCTCCTGTCTTACATAAACCCACCCCACAGTCACAGACACTAATTTCCACCTCTCTGATATAAACCAACCACACAGTCACTGACACTAATCTCTGCCTGTCTGATATAAACCAACCACACAGTCACTGACACTAATGTCCGCCTGTCTGATATAACCCAAGCAGACAGTCACTGACAGCAATCTCCGCCTGTCTGATATAAACCAAACCCACAGTCACTGACACCAATCTCCTCCTGTCTGATATAAACCAACCTAACAGTCACTGACAGCAATCTCCTCCTGTCTGATATAAACCAACCTCACAGTCACCGACACCAATCTCCTCTTGTCCGATATAAACCAACCCCTCAGTCACTGACAGCAATCTCCTCCCGTCTGATATAAACCAACCCCACAGTCGCTGACACCAATCTCCTACTGTCTGATATAAACTGACCAAACAGTCACTGACACCAATCTCCTACTGCCTGATATAATCTAACCCCAGAGTCACTGACACCGATCTCCTCCTGTCTGATATAAACCAAACCCACAGTCACTGACACCGATCTCCTCCTGTCTGATATAAACCAAACCCACAGTCACTGACACCAATCTCCTCCTGTCTGATATAATCCAACCTCCAGTCACTGACAGCAATATCCTTCTGTCTGATATAAACCAACCGCACAGTCACTGTCACCAATCTCCTCCTGCTGATATAATCCAACCACACAGTCACTGAAACTAATCTCTGCCTGTCTGATATAAACCAACCTCACAGTCACTGACAGGAATCTCCTCCTATCTGATCAGAACCAATCCCACAGTCACTGAAACCAATCTCCTCCTGTCTGATATAAACAAACCCCACAGTCACTGACACCAATCTCCTCCTGTCTGATATAAACCAACCTCACAGTCACTGACATCAATCTCCTCCTGTCTGATATAAATCGACTCCTCAATCACTGACACCAATATCCTCCTGTCTGATATAAACCAACCCCACAGTCCCTGACACCAATCTCATCCTGTCTGATATAAACCAACCACACTGTCACTGACACCAATTTCCTCCTGTCTTTTATATACCAACCCCACAGTGACTGACACCAATCTCCTCCTGTCTGATATAAACCAACCCCACAGTCACTGACACCAGTCTCCTCCTGTCTGATATAAACCAACCCCGCAGTCACTGACACCAATCTCCTCCTGTCTGATATAATCCAACCTCACAGTCACTGACACCAATCACCTCCTGTCTGATGTCAATCGACTCCTGAGTCACTGACACCAATCTCCTCCTGACTGATATAAACCAACCCGAGTCACTGACACCAATCTCCTCCTGTCTGATATAAACCATCGACACAGTCACTGACAACAATCTCCTCCTGTCTGATATAAACCAACCACACAGTCACTGTCACCAATATCCTCCTGTCTGATATAAACCCACCACACAATCACTTAAACAAATCTCTGCCTGTCTGATATAAACCAACCTCACAGTCACTGACAGCAATCTCCTCCTATCTGATATGAACCAACTCCACAGTCACTGACACCAATCTCCTCCAGTCTGATATAAACCAACCCCACAGTCACTGACACCAATCTCGTCCTGTCTGATATAAACCAACCTCACAGTCACTGACACCAATCACCTCCTGTGTGATATAAATCGACTCCTCAGTCACTGACACCAATCTCCACCTGTCTGATATAAACCAACCACACAGTCACTTACAGCAATCCCCTCCTGTCTGATATAAACCAACCACGCAGTCACTGTCATCAATCTCCTCCCGTCTGAGATAAACGAACCCCACAGTCACTGACACCAATCTCCTACTGTCTGATATTAACTTACCCCACCGTCACTGACACCAATCTCTTGCTGTCTGATATAAACCAACCCCACAGTCACTGACACCAATCAACTGCTGTCTGATATAAATCTTCTCCACAGTCAATGACACCATTCTCCTCCTGTCTGATATAAGCCAACCACAGAGTAACTGACACCAATCTCCTCCTGTCTGATATAAACCAACCGCACAGTCACTGACACCAATCTCCTCCTGTCTTATATAAACCAAACTCACAGTCACTCAAACCAATCTCCTCCTGTCTGATTTAAAACAATCCCGCAGTCACTGACACCAAAATCCACCTGCCTGATATAAACCAAACCCACAGTCACTGACTCCAATCTCCTCCTCCCTGATATAAACCAACCTCACATTTACTGACACCAATCTCCTCCTGCCTGATAGAAATCAAACCCACAGTCACTGACACTAATCTCCTCCTGACTGATATATATACAAACCCCACAGTCACAGACACCAATCGCCGCCTGTCTGATATAAACCAGCCCAACATCACTTACACCAATCTCCGCCTGTCTGATATAAATTGACTCTTCAGTCACTGACACCAATCTCCCCCTGTGTGATATAAACCAACCTCACAGTCAGTGACACCAATCTCCTCCTGTTTGATATAATGCAACCCGACAGTCACTGATATCAATCAACTCCTGTCTGTTATAAACCAACCTCACAGTCAGGGTCACCAATTTCCTTCTGTCAGATATAAACCAACTCACAGTCACTGAAACCAATCTCCTGCTCTCTGATATAAAACAATCCTTCAGTCACTGACACCAATCTCCACCTGTCTGATATAAAACAATAGCACAGTTACTGACACAAATCTCCTCCTGCCTGATATAAACCTATACCATGGTCACTGACACCAATCTCCTTCCTCCTTTCTGATATAAACCAAAATCACAATCACTGACACCAATCTCCTGCTGTCTGATATAAACCAACCTCACAGCCACTGACTGCAACCTCTTCCTCTCTGTTGTAAACCAAATTCACAGTCACAGGCACCAATCTCCTCCTGTCTGATATAAACCAATCCCACAGTCACTGACACCAATCTCCTCCTGTCTGATATAAACCAACCCCACAGTCACTGACACCAATCTCCTCCTGTCTGATATAAACCAACCTCAAAACCCCTGACACCAATCTCCTACTGTCTGATACAAAACGAATCTATATTCACTGAAACCAATATCCTACTGTTTGATATAATCCAACCGTACAGTCATTGACAACAATCTCCTCCTGTCTGATATAAACCAAACCTCACAGTCACTGACACCAATCTCCTCCTCTCTGATATAAAACAACCTCACAGTCCCCGACACAAATCTCCTCCTGTCTGATATAGACTAAAGCCACAGTCACTGACTCCAATCTTCTGTCTGATACAAAAAAAACCAAAGTCCGTGACACCAATCACCTACTGCCTGATACAACATGAATCTGCAGTTACTCAAACCAATATCCTCCTGACTGATATAAACCAAACTCACAGTCACTGACAACAATTTCCTCCCGTCTGCTATAAACCAACCCCACCGTCACTGACACCAATCTCCACCTGTCTGATATAAACCAACCCCAAAGTCACTGATACCAATCTCGTCCTGTCTGGTGTAAACCAACCTCACATCACCGACACCAATTTCCACCTTTCTGATGTAAATCGACTCCACAATCACTGACACCAATCTCCTCCTGCCTGATGTAAATCAAACCCACAGTAACTGACAGCAATATCCTCCTGTCTGATATAAAACAACCCCACTGTCACTGACACAATATAAACCAACTTCACAGTCAGTGACACCAATCTCATCCTGTCTGATATAAAACAGCCTCACAGTCACTGACACCAATCTCCTCCTGTCTGATATAAAACAAACCCACAGTCTCTGACACAAATCTCCTCCTGCCTGATATAAACCAACCCCTCAGTCACTAACTCCAATCTTCTTTTGGCTGATACGAAACAACCCCAACTTCCGTGACACCAATCTCCAACTGCCTGATACAAAACGAATCTACAGTTACTTAAACCAATATACTCCTGGCTGATATAAACCAAACCCACAGTCACTGACACCAATCTCCTATTGTCTTATATAAACCAAGCCCACAGTTACTGTCACCAATTTCTTCCTGTCTGATATAAACCAAACCTCACAGTCACTGACACCAATCTCCTCCTCTCTGATATAAAACAACCTCACAGTCCAATCTCCTACTGCCTGATACAAAATGAATCTACAGTTACTTAAACCAATATCCTCCTGGCTGATATAAACCAAACCTCACAGTCACTGTCACCAATTTCTTCCTGTCTGATATAAACCAAACCTCACAGTCACTGACACCAATCTCCTCCTCTCTGATATAAAACAACCTCACAGTCCAATCTCCTACTGCCTGATACAAAATGAATCTACAGTTACTTAACCAATATCCTCCTGGCTAATATAAACCAAACCTCACAGTCACTGACACCAATCTCCTCCTGTCTGATATAAACCTGATATAAACCAACCCCAAATTCCCTGACCACAATCTCCTCCTGTCCGACATAAGACGAATCTACAGTCCCTGAAACCAATATCCTCCTATCTGATATAAACCAAAATGAAACTGTCATTCACCGGCACCAATCCCATGCTCTCTGATATAAACTAACCTCATAGTCACTGACACCAATCTCCTCCTGTCTGATATAAACCAAGCCCACAGTCACTGACACCAATCTCCTCCTGTCTGATATAAACCAACACCAAAGACACTGATACCAATCTCGTCCTGTCTGGTGTAAACCAACCTCACATCACTGACACCAATTTCCTCTTTTCTGATGTAAATCGACTCCACAATCACTGACACCAATCTCCTCCTGCCTGATGTAAATCAAACCCACAGTAACTGACACAAATCTCCTCCTGCCTGATATAAAGCAACACCTCGGTCACTAACTCCAATCTTCTTTTGTCTGAAACAAAACAACCCCAATTTCCGTGACACCAATCTCCTGATACAAAACAAATCTACAGTTACTTAAACCAATATACTCCTGGCTGATATAAACCAAACCCACAGTCACTGACACCAATCTCCTACTGTCTGATATAAACCAAGCCCACAGTCACTGACACCAATCTCCTACTGTCTGATATAAACCAAGCCCACAGTCACTGACACCAATCTCCTCCTGTCTGATATAAACCGACCTCACAGTCACTAACACCAATCTCCTCCTCTCTGATATAAACCAAACCCGCAATAACTGACACCAATCTCCTCCTGTCCGATATAAATCGACTCTACAGTCACTGACACCAAAGTTCTCCTATCTGATATAAATCGAATCCACAGTCACTGGGATCGCTCCCTCCGGGACACCCTGGTCCACTCCTCCATCACCCCCTACTCCTCAACCCCCTCCTATGGCACCACCCCATGCCCACGCAAAAGATGTAACACCTGTCCCTTCACTTCCTCTCTCCTCACCGTCCAAGGGCCCAAACATTCCTTTCAAGTGAAGCAGCATTTCACTTGCATTTCCCCCAACTTATAAAAACAAAGAGAACTGCGGATGCTGGAAATGCAAAACAAAAACAGAATTACCTGGAAAAACTCAGCAAGTCTGGCAGCATCGGCGGAGAAGAAAAGAGTTGACGTTTCGAGTCCTCATGACCCTTCGACAGACCCTTCTGTCGAAGGGTCATGAGGACTCGAAACGTCAACTCTTTTCTTCTCCGCCGATGCTGCCAGACCTGCTGAGTTTTTCCAGGTAATTCTGTTTTTGTTTTCCCCCAACTTAGTCTACTGCATTCGTTGCTCCCAATGTGGTCTCCTCTACATTGGAAAGACCAAACGTAAACTGGGCGACCGCTTTGCAGAACACTTGCGGTCTGTCCGCAAGAATGATCCAAACCTCCCTGTCGCTTGCCATTTTAACACTCCACCCTGCTCTCTTGCCCACGTGTCTGTCTTTGGCTTGCTGCATTGTTCCAGTGAAGCCCAACGCAAACTGGAGGAACAACACCTCATCTTCCGACTAGGCACCTTACAGCCTTCCGGTCTGAATATTGAGTTCAACAACTTTAGGTCGTGAGCTCCCTCCCCCATCCCCACCCCCTTTCTGTTTCCTCCTTTTTCCTTTTTTTTTCCCTGTAAATTATATAGATTTTTCTTTTCCCACCTATTTCCATTATTTTTAAATATTTTAAAATCTTTTATGCTCCCCCCACCCCCACTAGAGCTGTACCTTGAGTGCCCTACCATCCATTCTTAATTAGCACATTCGTTTAGATAATATCACCAACTTTAACTTTAACACCTATGTGTTCTTTTGTACCATTGTCGCTGACATCTTTTGATGATCTGCTTCTATCACTGCTTGTTTGTCTACACAACCACCTCTCTCTCTCCCTATCTCTCCGCCCCACACACACACCTTAAACCAGCTTATATTTCAACTCTTTCTTGGACTCGAAATCAAGTTCTGTCGAAGGGTCATGAGGACTCGAAACGTCAACTCTTTTCTTCTCCGCCGATGCTGCCAGACCTGCTGAGTTTTTCCAGGTAATTCTGTTTTTGTTTTCAATCTCCACTTGTCTGCTATAAACCAACCCCACAATCACTGCCACCCAGCTCCACCTGTCTGATATAAAACGTATCTACAGTCACTAAAACCAATATCCTCCTCTCTGATGTAAACCAACTCCACAGTCACTGACACCAATCCCCTCCTGTCTGATATAAATCGACTCCACAGTCGCTGACACTAATCTCCTCCTGTCTGATATAAATTGACTCGAGAGTCACTGACATCAATCTCCTCCTGTCTGTTATAAATCCACTTTCTGATACACACCAACCACACACTCACTGACTCCAAACTCCTCCCTTCTGATATGAACCAACCTCACAGCAACTGACACCAATCTCCTCCTGTCTGATATAAACCAATATCACAGTCACTGACACCAATCTCGTCCTGCCTGATATAAACCAACCCACAGTCACTGACACCAATCTCCTCCTGCCTGATATAAACCAAGCCCACAGTCACTGACACCAATCTCCTCCTGTCTGATATAAACCAACCTCACAGTGACTGACACCAATCTCCTCCTGTCTGATATAAACCAACCTCACAGTGACTGACAAAATCTCCTCCTGCCTGGTAGAAACCAAACCCACTGTCACTGACTCCACTCTCCTCCAGCTTGATATAAAACAAACTCACAGTCAGTGACACCAATCTACTCCTGTCTGACATAACCCAACCGTACAGTCATTGATAATCTCCTGTCTGATATAAACTAAACTCATAGTCACTGACACCAATCTCCGCTGTCTGATATAAACCATCCCCACTGTCACTGACAGCGACCTCCTGCTGTCTGATATCAACCAACCTCACAATCACTGACACCAATCTCCTCCTGAACGATATAAAACGAATCTACAGTCACTGACACCAATATCCTCCTGGCTGATATAAACCAAATGTATAGTCACTGACACTATTCTCCTATTGTCTGATATAAACCAACCTCACAGTCACTGACACCAATCTCCTCCTGTCTGATATAAACCAACCTCACAGTCACTGACACCAATCTTTCCTGTCTGAGGTAAACCAACCCCACAATCACTGACACCAATCTCCATCTCTGATATAAACAAATCCCACAGTCACTGACACCAATCTCTGCCTGTCTGATATAAATTGACTCTACAGTCCCTGACACCAATCTCCTCCTGTCTTATATGAAGCAACCTCACAGTCACTGAAACCAACCCATCAGTAACTTTCACCAATCTCTTTCCTCCTTTCTGATATAAACCAAAATCACAGTCACTGACACCAATGTCCTGCAATCTGACATAAACTAACCACACAGTCATTGACACCAATCTTCTACTGTCTGATATAAACCATCCCCTCAGTAACTGTCACCAATTTCCTACCTCCTTTCTGATAAAAACCAACCCCATAGTCACTGACACCAACCTCCTGCAATCTGATATAAACTAACCACGCAGTCACTGACACGAATCTCCTGTCTGATATAAACTAAACTCACAGTCACTGACACCAATCTCCTGCAATCTGATATAAACTAACCACACAGTCACTGACACCAATCTCCTCCTGTCTGATATAAACTAACCCCACAGTCATTGACACCAATCTACTACTGTCTGATATAAACCAACCTCACAGTCACTGACACCAATCTCCTCCTGTCTGATACAATCCAACCCCACAGTCACTGACACCAATCTCCTTCTGCCTGATATAAACCAAACCCACTGTCACTGACTCCACTCTCCTCCAGCTTGATATAAAACAAACTCACAGTCAGTGACACCAATCTACTCCTGTCTGACATAACCCAACCGTACAGTCATTGATAATCTCCTGTCTGATATAAACTAAACTCATAGTCACTGACACCAATCTCCTCCTGTCTGATACAATCCAACACCGCAGTCACTGACACCAATCTCCTACTGTGTGATATAAAACAAATCTATAGTCACTGAAAGCAATATCCTCCTGTTTGATATAATCCAAGCATAGAGTCACTGACACCAATCTCTTCCTGTCTGATATAAACCGACTCCACAGTCACTGACACCAATCTCCTACTGTCTGATATAAACCCACCACACAGTCACTGACACCAATCTCCTCCTGTCTGATATAAACCAACCTCAGTCACTGACACCAATATCTTCCTCTCTGTTGTAAACCAAACTCACAGTCACTGACACCAATCTCCTCCTGTCTGATATAAACCAGCCTCAATGTCACTAACACCAATCTCCTCTTGCCTGATATAAACCAAACCCGCAGTCACTGACACCAATCTCCTCCTGTCTGATATAAACCAACCCCACAGTCACTGACACCAATCTCCTCCTGTCTGATATAAACCAACCTCACTGTCACTAACACCAATCTCCTGTCTGATATAAACTAAACTCACAGTCACTGACACCAATCTCCTCCTGTCTGATACAATCCAACACCACAGTCACTGACACCAAACTCCTACTGTGTGATATAAAACAAATCTATAGTCACTGACACCAATCTCCTCCTGTCTGATATAAACCAACCCCACAGTCACTGACTCCAATCTCTTCCTCTGTTGTAAACCAAACTCACAGCCACTGACACCAATATCCTACTGTCTGTTATAAACCAAACCCACAGTCATTGACACCAATTGCCTCCTGTCTGGTATAAATCTACTCCACAGTCGCTGACACCCATCTCCTCCTGTCTGATATAAATCGACTCTACAGTCTCTGACACCAATCTCCTCATATCCGATATAAATCGAATCCACAATCACTGACACCAATCTCCTCCTGTCTGATATGAACCAACCTCACAGTCACTGACACCAATCTCTTCCTCTCTGATATAAACAAACCTCACAGTCACTGACACCAAGCTCCTCCTATCTGATATAAATCGATTCCACAATCACTGACACCAATCTCCACTTGCCTGATATAAAGCAACCTCACAGTCATTGACACCAATCTCCTCCTGTCCGATATAGACCAACCTCACAGTCACTGACACCAATCTCCTCCTGTCTGATATAAACCAACCCGACAGTCACTGACTCCAATCTCCTCCTGTCTGATATAAATTGACTCTACAGTCACTGACACCAAAGTCCTCCTATCTGATATAAATCGAATCCACAATCACTGACACCAATCTCCTCCTGACTGATTCAAACCCAACCCAAAGTCCCTGACACCAATCTCCTACTGTCTGATACAAAGCGAATCTATAGTCATTAAGCAATATCCTCCTGTTTAATATAGTCCAACCCCACCGTCATTGACACCAATCTTCTCCTGTCTGATATAAACCAACGTCACAGTCACTGACACAAATCTCCTCCTGTCTGATATAAATCGAATCCACAGTCACTGACACAAATCTCCTCCTGCCTGATAGAAACCAAACCCACAGTCCCTGACACCAATCTCCTCCTTTCCGATATAAAACGAATCTACAGTAACTGAAACCACATCCTCCTGTCTGATATAAGCAACACCACAGTCACTGGCACCAATCGCCTCCTGTCTGAAATAATCCAACCCCACAGTCACCGACCCCAATCTCTTCCTGTCTGATATAAACCAATAACATAGTCACTGACTCCAATCTCCTTCCTCCTTTCTGACATAAACCAAAATCACTATCACAGACAACAATCCCCTCCTGTCTGATATAAATCAACTTCAGAGCCACTGACACCTATATCTTCCTCTCTGTTGTAAACCAAACTCACAGTCACCGGCACCAATCTCCTCCTGTCTGATATAAACCAATCCCACTGTCACTGACAGCAATCTCCTACTGTCTGATATAAACCAACCTCACAGTCCCTGACACCAATCTCTTCCTGTTTCATGTAAAACACCCCTTGCACTCACTGCCACCAATCTCCTCCTGTCTGATATTATTGAACCACACAGTCACTGATCATCAATCTCTTCCTGTCTGACATAAACCAACCTCACAGTCTCTGACACCAACCTCCTCCTGTCTGATATAAACCAATCCCACAGTCACTGATACCAATCTCCTCTTGTCTTATATAAAGCAACCCCATATTTATTGACAACTATCTCCTCCTGTCTGATACAAAAGGACCCCAACGTCACTGACACCAAACTCCTCCTGTCTGATATAAACCAATCACACAGTCACTGACACCAATCCCCTCCTGTCTGATATAAATCGACTCCACAGTCGCTGACACCAATCTCCTCCTGTCTGATATAAACCCACCACACAGTCACTGACACCAATCTCCTCCTGTCTGATATAAACCAACCTCAGTCACTGACACCAATATCTTCCTCTCTGTTGTAAACCAAACTCACAGTCACTGACACCAATCTCCTCCTGTCAGTTATAAACCAGCCTCAGTGTCACTAACACCAATCTCCTCTTGCCTGATATAAACCAAACCCGCAGTCACTGACACCAATCTCCTCCTGTCTGATACAATCCAACACCACAGTCACTGACACCAAACTCCTACTGTGTGATATAAAACAAATCTATAGTCACTGACACCAATCTCCTCCTGTCTGATATAAACCAACCCCACAGTCACTGACTCCAATCTCTTCCTCTGTTGTAAACCAAACTCACAGCCACTGACACCAATATCCTACTGTCTGTTATAAACCAAACCCGCAGTCATTGACACCAATTGCCTCCTGTCTGGTATAAATCTACTCCACAGTCGCTGACACTCATCTCCTCCTGTCTGATATAAATCGACTCTACAGTCTCTGACACCAAACTCCTCCTGTCTGATATAAATCGACTCTACAGTCTCTGACACCAATCTCCTCATATCCGATATAAATCGAATCCACAATCACTGACACCAATCTCCTCCTGTCTGATATGAACCAACCTCACAGTCACTGACACCAATCTCTTCCTCTCTGATATAAACAAACCTCACAGTCACTGACACAAATGTCCCTCTGTCTGATTTAAACCAAACCCACAGTCACTGACACCAAGCTCCTCCTATCTGATATAAATCGAATCCACAATCACTGACACCAATCTCCACTTGCCTGATATAAAGCAACCTCACAGTCACTGACACCAATCTCCTCCTGTCCGATATAGACCAACCTCACAGTCACTGACACCAATCTCCTCCTGTCTGATATAAACCAACCCGACAGTCACTGACTCCAATCTCCTCCTGTCTGATATAAATTGACTCCAGAGTCACTGCCACCAATTTCCTCCTGTCTGATCTAAATTGACTCTCCAGTCACTGACACCAAAGTCCTCCTATCTGATATAAATCGAATCCACAATCACTGACACCAATCTCCTCCTGACTGATTCAAACTCAACCCAAAGTCCCTGACACCAATCTCCTACTGTCTGATACAAAGCGAATCTATAGTCATTAAGCAATATCCTCCTATTTAATATAGTCCAACCCCACCGTCATTGACACCAATCTTCTCCTGTCTGATATAAACCAACGTCACAGTCACTGACACAAATCTCCTCCTGTCTGATATAAATCGAATCCACAGTCACTGACACAAATCTCCTCCTTTCCGATATAAAACGAATCTACAGTAACTGAAACCAACATCCTCCTGTCTGATATAAGCAACACCACAGTCACTGACACCAATCGCCTCCTGTCTGAAATAATCCAACCCCACAGTCACCGACCCCAATCTCTTCCTGTCTGATATAAACCAATAACATAGTCACTGACTCCAATCTCCTTCCTCCTTTCTGACATAAATCAAAATCACTATCACAGACAACAATCCCCTCCTGTCTGATATAAATCAACTTCAGAGCCACTGACACCTATATCTTCCTCTCTGTTGTAAACCAAACTCACAGTCACCGGCACCAATCTCCTCCTGTCTGATATAAACCAATCCCACTTCACTGACAGCAATCTCCTCCTGTCTGATATAAACCAATCCCACTCCACTGACAGCAATCTCCTACTGTCTGATATAAACCAACCTCACAGTCCCTGACACCAATCTCTTCCTGTTTCATGTAAAACATCCCTTGCACTCACTGCCACCAACCTCCGCCTGTCTGATATTATTGAACCACACAGTCACTGATCATCAATCTCTTCCTGTCTGACATAAACCAACCTCACAGTCCCTGACACCAACCTCCTCCTGTCTGATATAAACCAATCCCACAGTCACTGATACCAATCTCCTCTTGTCTTATATAAAGCAACCCCATATTTATTGACAACTATCTCCTCCTGTCTGATACAAAAGGACCCCAACGTCACTGACACCAATCTCCTCCTGTCTGATATAAACCAATCACACAGTCACTGACACCAATCCCCTCCTGTCTGATATAAATCGACTCCACAGTCGCTGACACCAATCTCCTCCTGTCTGATATGAACCAATCACACAGTCACTGACACCAATCTGCTCCTGTCTGATATAAACCAATCCCACAGTCACTGACACCAATCCCCTCCTGTCTGATATAAATCGACTCCACAGTCGCTGACACTAATCTCCTCCTGTCTGATATAAATTGACTCGAGAGTCACTGACATCAATCTCCTCCTGTCTGTTCTATATCCACTTTCTGATACACAGCAACCACACACTCACTGACTCCAAACTCCTCCCTTCTGATATGAACCAACCTCACAGCAACTGGTACCAATCTCCTCCTGTCTGATATAAACCAACATCACAGTCACTGACACCAATGTCCTGTCTGATATAAACTAAACTCACAGTCACTGACACCAATCTCCTCCTATCTGTTATAAACTAACCCCACAGTCATTGACACCAATCTACTACTGTCTGATATAAACCAACCCCACAGTCACTGACACCAATCTCCTTCTGTCTGATATAAACCAAACCCACTGTCACTGACTCCACTCTCCTCCAGCTTGATATAAAACAAACTCACAGTCAGTGACACCAATCTACTCCTGTCTGACATAACCCAACCGTACAGTCATTGATAATCTCCTGTCTGATATAAACTAAACTCACAGTCACCGACACCAATCTCCTCCTGTCTGATACAATCCAACACCACAGTCACTGACACCAATCTCCTACTGTCTGATATAAAACAAATCTATAGTCACTGAAAGCAATATCCTCCTGTTTGATATAATCCAAGCATAGAGTCACTGACACCAATCTCCTCCTGTCTGATATAAACCAAACCCGCAATAACTGACACCAATCTCCTCCTGTCCGATATAAATCGACTCTACAGTCGCTGACACCAAAGTTCTCCTATCTGATATAAATCGAATCCACAGTCACTGACATCAATCTCCACTTGACTGATATAAACCAACCCCACAATCACTGCCACCCAGCTCCACCTGTCTGATATAAAACGAATCTACAGTCACTAAAACCAATATCCTCCTCTCTGATGTAAACCAACTCCACAGTCACTGACACCAATCTCCTCCTGTCTGATATAAACCCACCACACAGTCACTGACACCAATATCTTCCTCTCTGTTGTAAACCAAACTCACAGTCACTGACACCAATCTCCTCCTGTCTGATATAAACCAGCCTCAGTGTCACTAACACCAATCTCCTCCTGCCTGATATAAACCAAACCAGCAGTCACTGACACCAATCTCCTCCTGTCTGATATAAACCAACCCCACAGTCACTGACACCAATCTCCTCCTGTCTGATATAAACCAATCACACAGTCACTGACACCAATCTCCTCCTGTCTGATATAAACCAGCCTCACAAATTCTGACACCAATCTCCTCCTGACTGATATAAGCCAAACCCACATCCCTGACACCAATCTCCTCCTTTCCAATATAGAACGAATCTACAGTAACTGAAACCAACATTCTCCTGTCTGTTATAAACCAACCCCACAGTCACTGACACCAAACGCCTCCTGTCTGAAATAAAACAACCCCACAGTCACTGACACCAATCTCTTCCTTTCTGATATAAACCAAAATCACTGTCACTGACACCAATCTCCTCCTGTCTGATTTAAACCAACCTCAGAGCCACTGACTCCAATATCTTCCTCTCTGTTGTAAACCAAACTCACATTCACCGGCACGAATCTCCTCCTGTCTGATATAAATTGACTCGAGAGTCACTGACATCAATCTCCTCCTGTCTGATATAAATCCACTGTCTGATACACACCAACCACACACTCACTGACTCCAATCTCATCCTTTCTGATATGTACCAACCTCACAGTAACTGACAGCAATCTGCTCCTGCAAGATATAAACCAAAACCACAGTCACTGACACCAATCTCCTCCTGTCTGATGTAAACCAACTGTACAGTCACTGACACTATTCTCCTATTGTCTGATATAAACCAACCTCACAGTCACTGACACCAATCTCCTCCTGTCTGAGGTAAACCAACCCCACAGTCACTGACACCAATCTCCTCCTGTCTGAGGTAAACCAACCCCACAGTCACTGACACCAATCTCTGCCTGTCTGATATAAATTGACTCTATTGTCGTTGACAAAATCTCCACTTGTCTGATATAAAACAATCTCACAGTCACTGAATACAATCTCCTCCTGTCTGATATAAACCAACCTCACATTCACTGACACCAATCTCCTTCCTCCTCTCTGTTGTAAACCAAACACTCATTCACCGGTACCAATCTCCTCCTCTCTGATATAAACCAACCTCACAGTCACTGACACCAATCTCCTCCTGTCTGATATAAACCAACCCCACAGTCACTGACAGCAATCTCAACCTGTCTGATATAAACCAACCTCACAGTCACTGACACCAGTCTCCTCATGTGTGATATAAACCAGCCTCACAGTAACTGACAACGATCTCTTCCTGTCTGATATAAACCAACATCACAGTCACTGACATCAATCTCCTACTGGCCGATATAAACCAACCTCACAGTCACTGACACCAATCTCCTCCTGCCTGATATAATCCAATCCCACAGTCAGTGACACCAATCTCCTCCTGCCTGATATAAACCAACCCCACAGTCACTGATACCAATCTCTTCCTGTCTGATATAATACGATCCCACAGTCACTTACACCTACCACCTCCTGTCTGATATAAACCAATCCCACAGTCACTGATACCAATCTCCTCCTATCTGATATATACCAACCTCATAGTCATTGACTCCAATCTCCTCCTGTCTGATATAAAATAAACCCACAGTCGCTGACACAAATCTGCTCCTGTCTGATATAATCCAACCCCACAGTCACTGACACCAATCTCCTCCTGTCTGATATAAACCAACCTCACAATCACTGACACCAAACTCCTCCTGTCCAATATAAACCAACCTCACAGTCACTGACACCAATCTCCTCCTATCTGATATATACCAACCTCATAGTCATTGACTCCTCCTGCCTGACATAAACCAATCCCACAGTCACTGACACCAATCACCTCCTGTCTGATATAAACCAAGCTCACAGTCACTGACGACTATCTCCTCCTGCCTGATATACACCTACCCCACAGTCAATGACACCAATCTCCTCCTGTCTGATCTAAACCATCCCCATTGTGGCTGACACCAACCAACTATCTGATAATATCCATCGTCACAGTCACGGACACCAATCTCAAACTATCTGTTATAAACAAACCTCACAGTCACTGATACCAATCTCCTCTTATCTCATATATCCGAATCTCACAGTCATTGAGAGTAATCACCTCCTGTCTAATATAAATGAACCCCACAGTCACTGACAGCAATCTCAACCTGTCTGATATAAACCAACCTCACAGTCACTGACACCAGTCTCCTCATGTCTGATATAAACCAGCCTCACAGTCACTGACAACGATCTCTTTCTGTCTGATATAAACCAACATCACAGTCACTGACACCAATCTCCTACTGGCCGATATAAACCAACCTCACAGTCACTGACACCAATCTCCTCCTGCCTGATATAATCCAATCCCACAGTCAGTGACACCAATCTCCTCCTGCCTGATATAAACCAACCCCACAGTCACTGATACCAATCTCCTCCTGTCTGATATAAACCAACCTCACAGTCACTGACACCAATGTCCTCCTGTGTGATACAAACCAACCTCACATTCACTGACACCAATCCTCTCATGTCTGATATAAACCAACTCCACAGTCACAGAAACCAATCTCCTCCTGTCTGATATAATACGATCCCACAGTCACTTACACCTACCACCTCCTGTCTGATATAAACCAATCCCACAGTCACTGATACCAATCGCCTCCTATCTGATATATACCAACCTCATAGTCATTGACACCAATCTCCTCCTGTCTGATATAAAATAAACCCTCAGTCGCTGACACAAATCTGCTCCTGTCTGATATAAACCAACCCCACAGTCACTGACACCAATCTCCTCCTGTCTGATATAAACCAACCTCACAATCACTGACATCAAACTCCTCCAGTCCAATATAAACCAACCTCACAGTCACTGACACCAATCTCCTCCTATCTGATATATACCAACCTCATAGTCATTGACACCTACTGCCTGACATAAAACAATCCCACAGTTACTGACACCAATCACCTCCTGTCTGATATAAACCAAGCTCACAGTCACTGACGACTATCTCCTCCTGCCTGATATACACCAACCCCACAGTCACTGATACCAATCTCCTCCTGTCTGATATAAACCATCCTCACAGTCACTGACACCAAATTCCTCTTATCTGATATATCCGAATCTCACGGTCATTGAGAGCAATCTCCTCCTGTCTAATATAAATGAACCCCACAGTCACTGACAGCAATCTCAAACTGTCTGATATAAACCAACCTCACAGTCACTGACACCAGTCTCCTCCTGTCTGATATAAACCAACCACACATTCACTGACACCAATCTCCTCCTGTCTGACATCAACCAACCTCACATTCACTGACACCAATCTCCTCCTGTCTGATAAAAACCAACCTCACATTCACTGACACCAATCTCCTCCTGTCTGACATAAACCAACCTCACATTCACTGACACCAATCTCCTCCTGTCTGATATAAACCAACCTCACATTCACTCACACCAATCATCTCATGTCTGATATAAACCAACTCCACAGTCACAGAAACCAATCTCCTCCTGTCTGATATAATACGATCCCACAGTCACTAACACTAATCCCCTCCTGTCTTATATAAACCAAACTGACAGTCACTGACCCCCATCTCCTCCTGTCCGATATAAACCAACCTCACAGTCACTAACACCAATCTCCTCCTGCCTGATATAAACCAATCCCACAGTCACTGACATCAAACTCCTCCTATCTGATATGAATCAACCCCACATGAACAGACAACAATCTCCTCCTGTCTGACATAAACCTTCCCCACAGTCACTGACACCAATCTCCTCCTGCTTGATATAAACCAACCTCACAGTCACTGACACCAATTTCCTCCTGTCTGATATCAACCAACCTCACAGTCACTAACACCAGTCTCCTCCTGTCCGATATAATCCAACCCCACAGTCACTGACACCAATCTCCTCCTGCCTGATATAAACCAACCCCACAGTCACTGACACCAATCTCCTACTGTCTGATATTAAACCAACCGCACAGTCACTGACACCAATCTCCTCCTGTCTGATATAAAGCAACCTCACAGGCACTGACACCAATCTCCTCCTGTCTGATATAAACAACCTACAGTCTTTGACACCAATCTTTTCCTGTCTCATGTAAAATACCCCCACAGTCACTGACACCAACCTCCTCCTGTCTGATATAATCCAATCCCACAGTCACAGACACCAATCTCCTCCTATCTGATATAAACCAACCTCACAGACACTGACACCAATCTCCTCCTGCCTGATATAAACCAACACCACAGTCACTGACACCAATCTCCTCCTGCCAGTTATAAACCAACCCCACAGTCACTGATACCAATCTCCTCCTGTCTGATATAAACCAAGCTCAGAGTCACTGACACCAATCTCCTCCTGCCTGATATACACCAACCCCACAGTCAATGACACCAATCTCCTCCTGTCTGATCTAAACCATCCCCATTGTGGCTGACACCAACCAACTATCTGATAATATCCATCGTCACAGTCACGGACACCAATCTCAAACTATCTGTTATAAACAAACCTCACAGTCACTGATACCAATCTCCTCTTATCTCATATATCCGAATCTCACAGTCATTGAGAGTAATCACCTCCTGTCTAATATAAATGAACCCCACAGTCACTGACAGCAATCTCAACCTGTCTGATATAAACCAACCTCACAGTCACTGACACCAGTCTCCTCATGTCTGATATAAACCAGCCTCACAGTCACTGACAACGATCTCTTCCTGTCTGATATAAACCAACATCACAGTCACTGACACCAATCTCCTACTGGCCGATATAAACCAACCTCACAGTCACTGACACCAATATCCTCCTGCCTGATATAATCCAATCCCACAGTCAGTGACACCAATCTCCTCCTGCCTGATATAAACCAACCCCACAGTCACTGATACCAATCTCTTCCTGTCTGATATAAACCAACCTCACAGTCACTGACACCAATCTCCTCCTGTCTGACAGAAACCAACCCACAGTCACTGACACCAATCTCCTCCTGTCTGACATAACCCAACCTCACATTCACTGACACCAATGTCCTCCTGTGTGATATAAACCAACCTCACATTCACTGACGCCAATCCTCTCATGTCTGATATAAACCAACTCCACAGTCACAGAAACCAATCTCCTCCTGTCTGATATAAACCAATCCCACAGTCACTTACCCCTACCTCCTCCTGTCTGATATAAACCAATCCCACAGTTACTGACACGAATCTCCTCCTATCTGATATATACCAACCTCATAGTCATTGACTCCAATCTCCTCCTGTCTGATATAAAATAAACCCACAGTCGCTGACACAAATCTGCTCCTGTCTGATATAAACCAACCCCATAGTCACTGACACCAATCTCCTCCTGTCTGATATAACCCAACCTCACAGTCACTGACACCAATCTCCTCCTGTCTGATATAAACCAACCCCACAGTCACTGACACCAATCTCCTCCTGTCTGATATAAAATAAACGCACAGTCGCTGACACAAATCTGCTCCTGTCTGATATAATCCAACCCCACAGTCACTGACACCAATCTCCTCCTGTCTGATATAAACCAACCTCACAATCACTGACACCAAACTCCTCCTGTCCAATATAAACCAACCTCACAGTCACTGACACCAATCTCCTCCTCTCTGATATATACCAACCTCATAGTCATTGACTCCTCCTGCCTGACATAAACGAATCCCACAGTCACTGACACCAATCACCTCCTGTCTGATATAAACCAAGCTCACAGTCACTGACGACTATCTCCTCCTGCCTGATCTAAACCATCCCCATTGTGGCTGACACCAACCAACTATCTGATAATATCCATCGTCACAGTCACGGACACCAATCTCAAACTATCTGTTATAAACAAACCTCACAGTCACTGACACCAATCTCCTCTTATCTGATATATCCGAATCTCACAGTCATTGAGAGTAATCACCTCCTGTCTAATATAAATGAACCCCACAGTCACTGACAGCAATCTCAACCTGTCTGATATAAACCAACCTCACAGTCACTGACACCAGTCTCCTCATGTCTGATATAAACCAGCCTCACAGTCACTGACAACGATCTCTTTCTGTCTGATATAAACCAACATCACAGTCACTGACACCAATCTCCTACTGGCCGATATAAACCAACCTCACAGTCACTGACACCAATCTCCTCCTGCCTGATATAATCCAATCCCACAGTCAGTGACACCAATCTCCTCCTGCCTGATATAAACCAACCCCACAGTCACTGATACCAATCTCCTCCTGTCTGATATAAACCAACCTCACAGTCACTGACACCAATGTCCTCCTGTGTGATACAAACCAACCTCACATTCACTGACACCAATCCTCTCATGTCTGATATAAACCAACTCCACAGTCACAGAAACCAATCTCCTCCTGTCTGATATAATACGATCCCACAGTCACTTACACCTACCACCTCCTGTCTGATATAAACCAATCCCACAGTCACTGATACCAATCGCCTCCTATCTGATATATACCAACCTCATAGTCATTGACACCAATCTCCTCCTGTCTGATATAAAATAAACCCTCAGTCGCTAACACAAATCTGCTCCTGTCTGATATAAACTAACCCCACAGTCACTGACACCAATCTCCTCCTGTCTGATATAAACCAACCTCACAATCACTGACATCAAACTCCTCCAGTCCAATATAAACCAACCTCACAGTCACTGACACCAATCTCCTCCTATCTGATATATACCAACCTCATAGTCATTGACACCTACTGCCTGACATAAAACAATCCCACAGTTACTGACACCAATCACCTCCTGTCTGATATAAACCAAGCTCACAGTCACTGACGACTATCTCCTCCTGCCTGATATACACCAACCCCACAGTCACTGATACCAATCTCCTCCTGTCTGATATAAACCATCCTCACAGTCACTGACACCAAATTCCTCTTATCTGATATATCCGAATCTCACGGTCATTGAGAGCAATCTCCTCCTGTCTAATATAAATGAACCCCACAGTCACTGACAGCAATCTCAAACTGTCTGATATAAACCAACCTCACAGTCACTGACACCAGTCTCCTCCTGTCTGATATAAACCAACCACACATTCACTGACACCAATCTCCTCCTGTCTGACATCAACCAACCTCACATTCACTGACACCAATCTCCTCCTGTCTGATATAAACCAACGACACATTCACTGACACCAATCTCCTCCTGTCTGACATCAACCAACCTCACATTCACTGACACCAATCTCCTCCTGTCTGATAAAAACCAACCTCACATTCACTGACACCAATCTCCTCCTGTCTGACATAAACCAACCTCACATTCACTGACACCAATCTCCTCCTGTCTGATATAAACCAACCTCACATTCACTCACACCAATCATCTCATGTCTGATATAAACCAACTCCACAGTCACAGAAACCAATCTCCTCCTGTCTGATATAATACGATCCCACAGTCACTAACACTAATCCCCTCCTGTCTTATATAAACCAAACTGACAGTCACTGACCCCCATCTCCTCCTGTCCGATATAAACCAACCTCACAGTCGCTAACACCAATCTCCTCCTGCCTGATATAAACCAATCCCACAGTCACTGACATCAAACTCCTCCTATCTGATATGAATCAACCCCACATGAACAGACAACAATCTCCTCCTGTCTGACATAAACCTTCCCCACAGTCACTGACACCAATCTCCTCCTGCTTGATATAAACCAACCTCACAGTCACTGACACCAATTTCCTCCTGTCTGATATCAACCAACCTCACAGTCACTAACACCAGTCTCCTCCTGTCCGATATAATCCAACCCCACATTCACTGACACCAATCTCCTCCTGCCTGATATAAACCAACCCCACAGTCACTGACACCAATCTCCTACTGTCTGATATTAAACCAACCGCACAGTCACTGACACCAATCTCCTCCTGTCTGATATAAAGCAACCTCACAGGCACTGACACCAATCTCCTCCTGTCTGATATAAACAACCTACAGTCTTTGACACCAATCTTTTCCTGTCTCATGTAAAATACCCCCACAGTCACTGACACCAACCTCCTCCTGTCTGATATAATCCAATCCCACAGTCACTGACACCAATCTCCTCCTATCTGATATAAACCAACCTCACAGACACTGACACCAATCTCCTCCTGCCTGATATAAAC
The DNA here is from genome assembly GCA_026770705.1 of Isurus oxyrinchus. Taxonomy (NCBI): domain Eukaryota; kingdom Metazoa; phylum Chordata; class Chondrichthyes; order Lamniformes; family Lamnidae; genus Isurus; species Isurus oxyrinchus. The sequence goes on along the minus strand of JANJGN010000939.1, from coordinate 79,462 downwards.
CAACACCACAGTCACTGACACCAATCTCCTCCTGCCAGTTATAAACCAACCCCACAGTCACTGATACCAATCTCCTCCTGCCTGATATACACCAACCCCACAGTCAATGACACCAATCTCCTCCTGTCTGATCTAAACCATCCCCATTGTGGCTGACACCAACCAACTATCTGATAATATCCATCGTCACAGTCACGGACACCAATCTCAAACTATCTGTTATAAACAAACCTCACAGTCACTGATACCAATCTCCTCTTATCTCATATATCCGAATCTCACAGTCATTGAGAGTAATCACCTCCTGTCTAATATAAATGAACCCCACAGTCACTGACAGCAATCTCAACCTGTCTGATATAAACCAACCTCACAGTCACTGACACCAGTCTCCTCATGTCTGATATAAACCAGCCTCACAGTCACTGACAACGATCTCTTTCTGTCTGATATAAACCAACATCACAGTCACTGACACCAATCTCCTACTGGCCGATATAAACCAACCTCACAGTCACTGACACCAATCTCCTCCTGCCTGATATAATCCAATCCCACAGTCAGTGACACCAATCTCCTCCTGCCTGATATAAACCAACCCCACAGTCACTGATACCAATCTCCTCCTGTCTGATATAAACCAACCTCACAGTCACTGACACCAATGTCCTCCTGTGTGATACAAACCAACCTCACATTCACTGACACCAATCCTCTCATGTCTGATATAAACCAACTCCACAGTCACAGAAACCAATCTCCTCCTGTCTGATATAATACGATCCCACAGTCACTTACACCTACCACCTCCTGTCTGATATAAACCAATCCCACAGTCACTGATACCAATCGCCTCCTATCTGATATATACCAACCTCATAGTCATTGACACCAATCTCCTCCTGTCTGATATAAAATAAACCCTCAGTCGCTGACACAAATCTGCTCCTGTCTGATATAAACCAACCCCACAGTCACTGACACCAATCTCCTCCTGTCTGATATAAACCAACCTCACAATCACTGACATCAAACTCCTCCAGTCCAATATAAACCAACCTCACAGTCACTGACACCAATCTCCTCCTATCTGATATATACCAACCTCATAGTCATTGACACCTACTGCCTGACATAAAACAATCCCACAGTTACTGACACCAATCACCTCCTGTCTGATATAAACCAAGCTCACAGTCACTGACGACTATCTCCTCCTGCCTGATATACACCAACCCCACAGTCACTGATACCAATCTCCTCCTGTCTGATATAAACCATCCTCACAGTCACTGACACCAAATTCCTCTTATCTGATATATCCGAATCTCACGGTCATTGAGAGCAATCTCCTCCTGTCTAATATAAATGAACCCCACAGTCACTGACAGCAATCTCAAACTGTCTGATATAAACCAACCTCACAGTCACTGACACCAGTCTCCTCCTGTCTGATATAAACCAACCACACATTCACTGACACCAATCTCCTCCTGTCTGACATCAACCAACCTCACATTCACTGACACCAATCTCCTCCTGTCTGATAAAAACCAACCTCACATTCACTGACACCAATCTCCTCCTGTCTGACATAAACCAACCTCACATTCACTGACACCAATCTCCTCCTGTCTGATATAAACCAACCTCACATTCACTCACACCAATCCTCTCATGTCTGATATAAACCAACTCCACAGTCACAGAAACCAATCTCCTCCTGTCTGATATAAACCAATCCCACAGTCACTTACACCTACCTCCTCCTGTCTGATATAAACCAATCCCACAGTCACTGACACGAATCTCCTCCTATCTGATATATACCAACCTCATAGTCATTGACTCCAATCTCCTCCTGTCTGATATAAAATAAACCCACAGTCGCTGACACAAATCTGCTCCTGTCTGATATAAACCAACCCCACAGTCACTGACACCAATCTCCTCCAGTCCAATATAAACCAACCTCTCAGTCACTGACACCAATCTCCTCCTATCCGATATAAACCAACCTCACAGTCACTGATAGCAATCTCCTCCTGCCTGATATAAACCAACGCCACAGTCACTTACACCAATCTCCTCCTGTCTGATATAAACCAAGTTCACAGTCACTGACACCAATCTCCTCCTGTCTGATATAAACAAACCCCAAATTTACTGACACCAATCTCCTCCTATCTGATATAAACCAACCTCATAGTCATTGACACTAATCTCCTCCTGTCTGATATAAAATAAACCCACAGTCGCTGACATAAATCTGCTCCTGTCTGATATAAACCCACCCCACAGTCACTGACACCAATCTCCGCCTATCTGATATAAACCAACCTCACAGTCACTGACACCAATCTCCTCTTATCTGATATATCCGAATCTCACAGTCATTGAGAGTAATCTCCTCCTGTCTAATATAAATGAACCCCACAGTCACTGACAGCAATCTCACCCTGTCCGATATAAAACAACCTTACAGTCACTGACACCAGTCTCCTCATGTCTGATATAAACCAGCCTCACAGTCAATGACAACGATCTCTTCCTGTCTGAAATAAACCAACCTCACAGTCACTGACGCCAGATTGCCCCTTTCTGATATAAACCAAACTCACCATCACTGACACCAATCTCCTCCTGTCTGATATAAACCAACCCCACAGTCACCGACACCAATCTCCTCTTGTCCGATATAAACCAACCTCACAGTCACTGACACCAATCTCCTCCTGCCTGATATAAACCAACCCCAAAGTCACTGATACCAATCCCCTCCTGTCTGACATAAACCAACATCACATTCACTGACACCAATCTCCTCTTGTCCGATATATACCAACCTCACAGTCACTGACACCAATCTCCTCCTATCTGATATAAAGCAACTTCACAGTCACTGACACCAATCTCCTGCTGTCCGATATAAACCAACCTCACAGTCACTGACACCAATCTCCTCCTGTCTGATATAAACCAACCTCACAGTCACTAACACCAATCTCCTGCTGTCTGATATAAACCAACCTCACAGTCACTAACACCAATCTCCTCCTGTCTGATATATTCCAACCTCACATTCACTGACACCATTCTCATCCTTTCCGACATAAACCAACCCCACATTCATTGACACCAATCTCCTCCTGCCTGATATAAACCAATCCCACAGTCACTGACACCAATCTCCTCCTGTCTGATATAAAACAAACCTACAGTCACTGACACCAATCTCCTCCAGTCCGATAGAAATCGGCCTCACAGTCACTGACACCAATCTCCTCCTGTCCGATATAAACCAACCTCACAGTCACTGACACCAATCTCCTCCTGCATGATATAAACCAGTGCCACAGTCACCGACACCATTCTCCTCCAGTCCGATATAAACCAATCTCACAGTCACCGACACCAATCTCCTCCTGTCCGATAAAAACCAACCTCACAGTCACTGACACCAATCTCCTCCTGTCTGATATAAACCAGTGCCACAGTCACCGACGCCAATCTCCTCCTGCCTGATATAAACCAATCCCACAGTCACTGACACCAATCTCCTCCTGTCTGATATAAAACAAGCTCACAGTCACTGACGCCAATCTCCTCCTGCCTGATATACACCAACTCCACAGTCACTGACACCAATCTCCTCCTGTCTGATATAAACCAACCTCACAGTAACTGACACCAATCTACTCCTGTCTGATATAAATCGACTCCTCAGTCACTGACACCAATCTCCTCCTGTCTGATCTAAACCAACCCCATTGTCGCTGACACCCACCGACTATCTGATAATATCCATCGTCACGGTCACTGACACCAATCTCAACCTATCTGTTATAAACAAACCTCACAGTCATGACACCAATCTCCTCTTATCTGATATATCCGAATCTCACAGTCATTGAGAGTAATCTCCTCCTGTCTAATATAAATGAACCCCACAGTCACTGACAGCAATCTCACCCTGTCCGATATAAAACAACCTCACAGTCACTGACACCAGTCTCCTCATGTCTGATATAAACCAGCCTCACAGTCACTGACATCGATCTCTTCCTGTCTGAATTAAACCAACCTCACAGTCACTGACGCCAGATTGCCCCTTTCTGATATAAACCAAACTCACCATCACTGACACCAATATCCTCCTGTCTGATATAAACCAACCTCACAGTCACCGACACCAATCTCCTCTTGTCCGATATAAACCAACCTCAAAGTCACTGACATCAATCTCCTCCTGCCTGATATAAACCAACCCCAAAGTCACTGATACCAATCCCCTCCTGTCTGACATAAACCAACCTCACATTCACTGACACCAATCTCCTCTTGTCCGATATAAACCAACCTCACTGTCACTGACACCAATCTCCTCCTATCTGATATAAAGCAACTTCACAGTCACTGACACCAATCTCCTGCTGTCCGATATAAACCAACCTCACAGTCACTGTCACCAATCTCCTCCTGCCTGATATAATCCAATCCCACAGTCACTGATACCAATCTCCTCCTGTCTGATATAAACCAAGCTCAGAGTCACTGACACCAATCGCCTCCTGCCTGATATGCACCAACCGCACAGTCACTGACACTAATCTCCTCCTGTCTGATCGAAACCATCCCCATTGTGGCTGACACCAACCGACTATCTGATAATATCCATCGTCACAGTCACGGACACCAATCTCAAACTATCTGTTATAAACAAACCTCACAGTCACTGACACCAATCTCCTCTAATCTGATATATCCGAATCTCACAGTCATTGAGGGTAATCTCCTCCTGTCTAATATAAATGATCCCCACAGTCACTGACAGCAATCTCAAACTGTCCGATATAAACCAACCTCACAGTCACTGACACCAATCTCCTCCTATCTGAGATAAACCAACCTCATAGTCACTGACACCAATCTACGCTTGTGTGATATAAAATAAACCCACAGTTGCTGACACAAATCTGCTCCTGTCTGATGTGAAGCAACCCCAAAGTCACTGACACCAGTCTCCTACTGTCTGATATAAACCAGCCTCACAGTCACTGACACCAATCTCCTCCTGTCTGATATAAACCAACCACACTGTCACTGACGCCAGATTGCCCCTTTCTGTTATCAACCAAACTCGCCATCACTGACACCAATCTCCTCTGTCTGTTATAAACCGATCTCACAGTCACTGACACCAATCTTCTCCTGTCTGATCTAATTCGACCCCACAGTAACTGACATCAAACTCCTCCTATCTGATATGAATCAACCCCACATGAACTGACACCAATCTCCTCCTGTCTGACATGAACCTACCCCACAGTCACTGACACCAATCCTCTCATGCCTGATATAAACCAACCTCACAGTCACTAACACCAATCTCCTCCTGTCCGATATAAACCAACCTCACAGTCACCGACACCAATCTCCTGCTGTCCGATATAAACCAACCTCACAGTCACTGACACCAATCTCCTCCTGTCTGACATAAACCTACCCCACAGTCACTGACACCAATTACCTTCTATTTGATATAAAGCAACTTCATAGTCACTGACTCCAATGTCCTCCTGTCTGATGTAAACCAATCCCACAGTCAGTCACACCAATCTCCTCCTGTCTGATATAAACCTACTTCACATTCACTGACAGCAATCTCCTCCTATCTGATATAAACCAACCTCAAAGTCACTGACACCAATCTCCTCCTGTCTGATATAAACCAACCTCACAGTCACTGACAGCAATCTCCTACTGTCTGATATAAACCAACCTCACAGTCCCTGACACCAATCTCTTCCTGTTTCATGTAAAACAGCCCTTGCAGTCACTGCCACCAATCTCCTCCTGTCTGATATTATTGAACCACACAGTCAAAGACCATCAATCTCTTGCTGTCTGACATAAACCAACCACACAGTCACTGACACCAACCTCCTTCTGTCTGATATAAACCAATCCCACAGTCACTGACGCCAATCTCCTCTTGTCTTATAGAACGCAACCCCATATTTATTGACACGTATCTCTTTGTGTCTGATACAAACGGACCCCAACGTCATTGACACCAATCTCCTCCTGTCTGATATAAACCAACGTCACAGACACTGACACCAATCTCCTCCTGTCTGATATAAACCAAACACACAGACACTGACAGGAATCTCCTCCTGTCTGATATAAACCAACCACAATTCACTGACACCAATCTCCTCCTACCTGATATAAACCAACCTCACAGTCACTGACACCAATCTCCTCCTGTCTGATATTAAACCAACCGCACAGTCACTGACACCAATCTCCTCCTGTCTGATATAAACCAACCTCACAGTCACTAACACCAATCTCCTCCTGTCTGATATAATCCAACCTCACAGTCACTAACACCAATCTCCTCCTGTCTGTTATAAACCAACCTCACATTCACTGACACCATTCTCCTCCTTTCTGACATAAACCAACCCCACATTCATTGACACCAATCTCCTCTTGTCTGATATAAAACAAACCTACAGTCACTGACACCAATCTCCTCCAGTCCGATATAAATCGGCCTCACAGTCACTGACACCAATCTCCTCCTGTCCGATATAAACCAACCTCACAGTCACTGACACCAATCTCCTCCTGCATGATATAAACCAGTGCCACAGTCACCGACACCATTCTCCTCCAGTCCGATATAAACCAATCTCACAGTCACCGACACCAATCTCCTCCTGTCCGATATAAACCAACCTCACAGTCACTGAAACCAATCTCCTCCTGTCTGATATAAACCAGTGCCACAGTCACTGACGCCAATCTCCTCCTGCCTGATATACACCAACTCCACAGTCACTGACACCAATCTCCTCCTGTCTGATATAAACCAACCTCACAGTAACTGACACCAATCTACTCCTGTCTGATATAAATCGACTCCTCAGTCACTGACACCAATCTCCTCCTGTCTGATCTAAACCAACCCCATTGTCGCTGACACCAACTGACTATCTGATAATATCCATCGTCACGGTCACTGACACCAATCTCAACCTATCTGTTATAAACAAACCTCACAGTCACTGACACCAATCTCCTCTTATCTGATATATCCGAATCTCACAGTCATTGAGAGTAATCTCCTCCTGTCTAATATAAATGAACCCCACAGTCACTGACAGCAATCTCACCCTGTCCAATATAAAACAACCTCACAGTCACTGACACCAGTCTCCTCATCTCTGATATAAACCAGCCTCACAGTCACTGACACCAATCTCCTCCTGTCTGTTATAAACCAGTGCCACAGTCACCGACACCAATCTCCTCCTGTCCGATATAAACCAACCCCACAGTCACTGATACCAATCTCCCCCTGTCTGATATAAACCAACCTCACAGTCACTGACACCAATCTCCTCTTGCCTGATATAATCCAATCCCACAGTCACTGACACCAATCTCCTCCTGTCCGATATAAACCAACCCCACAGTCACTGATACCAATCTCCTCCTGTCTGATATAAAACAACCTCACAGTCACTGACACCAATCTCCTCCTGTCTGATATAAAACAACCTCACAGTCACTGACACCAATCTCCTCATGTCTGACATAAACCTACCCCCAGTCACTGACACCAATTACCTCCTATCTGATATAAAGCAACTTCATAGTCACTGACACCAATGTCCTCCTGTCTGATGTAAACCAATCCCACAGTCACTTACACCAATCTCCTCCTGTCTGATATAAACCAACCTCACAGTCACTGACACCAATCTCCGCCTGTCTGATATAAACCTACTTCACATTCACTGACAGCAATCTCCTCCTATCTGATATAAAGCAACCTCAAAGTCACTGACACCAATCTCCTCCTATCTGATATAAAGCAACCTCAGAGTCACTGACACCAATCTCCTCCTATCTGATATAAACCAACCTCATAGTCACTGACACCAATCTACGCTTGTCTGATATAAAATAAACCCACAGTTGCTGACACAAATCTGCTCCTATCTGATGTGAAGCAACCCCAAAGTCACTGACACCAGTCTCCTACTGTCTGATATAAACCTGCCTCAGAGTCACTGACACCAATCTCCTCCTGTCTGATATAAACCAACCTCACAGTCCCTGACACCAATCTCTTCCTGTTTCATGTAAAACAGCGCTTGCAATCACTGCCACCAATCTCCTCCTGTCTGTTATTATTGAACCACACAGTCAAAGACCATCAATCTCTTCCTGTCTGACATAAACCAACCTCACAGTCACTGACACCAACCTCCTCCTGTCTGATATAAACCAACCCCACAGTCACTGACACCAATGTCCTCCTGTCTGATGTAAACCAATCCCACAGTCACTTACACCAATCTCCTCCTGTCTGATATAAACCAACCTCACAGTCACTGACACCAATCTCCGCCTGTCTGATATAAACCTACTTCACATTCACTGACAGCAATCTCCTCCTATCTGATATAAAGCAACCTCAAAGTCACTGACACCAATCTCCTCCTATCTGATATAAAGCAACCTCAGAGTCACTGACACCAATCTCCTCCTATCTGATTATAAACCAACCTCATAGTCACTGACACCAATCTACGCTTGTCTGATATAATATAAACCCACAGTTGCTGACACAAATCTGCTCCTATCTGATGTGAAGCAACCCCAAAGTCACTGACACCAGTCTCCTACTGTCTGATATAAACCTGCCTCAGAGTCACTGACACCAATCTTCTCCTGCCTGATATAAATCAATCCCACAGTCACTGACACCAATCTCCTCCTGTCTGATATAAACCAACCTCACAGTCACTGACACCAATCTTCTCCTGCCTGATATAAACCAATCCCACAGTCACTGACACCAATCTCCTCCTGTCTGATATAAACCAACCTCACAGTCACTGACACCAATCTTCTCCTGCCTGATATAAACCAATCCCACAGTCACTGACACCAATCTCCTCCTGTCGGATATAAACCAACCTCACAGTCACTGACACCAATCTCCTACTGTCCGATATAAACCAACCTCACAGTCCCTGACACCAATCTCTTCCCGTTTCATGTAAAACAGCCCTTGCAGTCACTGCCACCAATCTCCTCCTGTCTGATATTATTGAACCACATAGTCCAAGACCATCAATCTCTTGCTGTCTGACATAAACCAACCTCACAGTCACTGACACCAACCTCCTCCTGTCTGATATGAACCAATCCCATAGTCACTGACTCCAATCTCCGCCTGTCTGATATAAACCTACTTCACATTCACTGACAGCAATCTCCTCCTATCTGATATAAACCAACCTCAAAGTCACTGACACCAATCTCCTCCTATCTGATATAAACCAACCTCATAGTCACTGACACCAATCTACGCTTGTCTGATATAAAATAAACCCACAGTTGCTGACACAAATCTGCTCCTATCTGATGTGAAGCAACCCCAAAGTCACTGACACCTGTCTCCTACTGTCTGATATAATCTTGCCTCAGAGTCACTGACACGAATCTCCTCCTGTCTGATATAAACCAGCCTCACAGTCACTGACAGCAAACTCCAACTGTCTGATAAAAACCAACATCACAGTCCCTGACACCAATGTCTTCATGTTTCATGTAAAACAGCCCTTGCAGTCACTGCCACCAATCTCCTCCTGTCTGATATTATTGAACCACACAGTAAAAGACCATCAATCTCTTGCTGTCTGACATAAACCAACCTCACACTCACTGACACCAACCTCCTTCTGTCTGATATAAACCAATCCCACAGTCACTGATACCAATCTCCTCTTGTCTTATAGAAAGCAACCCCATATTTATTGACACATATCTCCTTGTGTCTGATACAAACGGACCCCAACGTCACTGACACCAATCTCCTCCTGTCTGATATAAACCAACCCCACAGTCACTGACACCAATCTCCTCCTGTCTGATATTAAACCAACCTCACAGTCACTGACACCAATCTCCTCCTGTCTGATATAAACCACCCACACAGTCACTGACACCAATCTCCTCCTGTCTGATATAAACAAACCCCAAAGTCACTGACACCATTCTCCTCCTTTCTCACATAAACGAACCTCACAGTCACTGACACCAATCTCCTCTTGTCTGATATAAAACAAACCTACAGTCACTGACACCAATCTCTTCCTGCATGATATAAACCAGTGCCACAGTAAGCGACACCATTCTCCTCCAGTCCGATATAAACCAATCTCACAGTCACCGACACCAATCTCCTCCTGTCCGATATAAACCAACCTCACAGTCACTGACACCAATCTCCTCCTGTCTGATATAAACCAAGCTCACAGTCACTGACGCCAATCTCCTCCTGCCTGATATACACCAACTCCACAGTCACTGACACCAATCTCCTCCTGTCTGATATAAACCAACCCCATTGTCGCTGACACGAACCGACTATCTGATAATATCCATCGTCACGGTCACTGACGCCAATCTCCTCTTATTTGATAGATCTGAATCTCACAGTCATTGAGAGCAATCTCCTCCTGTCTAATATAAATGAACCCCACAGTCACAGCAATCTCAACCTTTCTGATATAAACCAACCTCACAGTCACTGACACCAGTCTCCTCATGTCTGATATAAACCAGCCTCACAGTCACTGACAACGATCTCTTCCTGTCTGAACTAAACCAACCTCACAGTCACTGACGCCAGATTGCCCCTTTCTGATATAAACCAAACTCACCATCACTGACACCAATATCCTCCTGCCTGTTATAAACCGACCTCACAGTTACTGACACCAGTCTCCTCCTGTCTGATCTAATACGACCCCACAGTAACTGACATCAAACTCCTCCTATCTGATATGAATCAACCCCACATGAACTGACACCAATCGCCTCCTGTCTGACATAAACCTACCCCACAGTCACTGACAACAATCTCCTCCTGTCTGATATAAACCAACCTCACAGTCACTGACACCAATCTCCTCCTGTCTGATATAAACCAACCTCACAGTCACCGACACCAATCTCCTCCTGTCCGATATAAACCAACCTCACAGTCACTGACACCAATCTCCTCCTGTCTGATATAAACCAACCTCACAGTCACTGACACCAATCTTCTCCTGCCTGATATAAACCAATCCCACAGTCACTGACACCAATCTCCTGTCTGATAAAAACCTACTTCACAGTAACTAACACCAATCTCCTCCTGTCAGATATAAACCAACCACACAGTCACTGACACCAATCTCCTCCTGTCTGTTATAAACCAGTGCCACAGTCACCGACACCAATCTCCTCCTGTCCGATATAAACCAACCCCACAGTCACTGATACCAATCTCCCCCTGTCTGATATAAACCAACCTCACAGTCACTGACACCAATCTCCTCTTGCCTGATATAATCCAATCCCACAGTCACTGACACCAATCTCCTCCTGTCCGATATAAACCAACCCCACAGTCACTGATACCAATCTCCTCCTGTCTGATATAAAACAACCCACAGTCACTGACACCAATCTCCTCCTGTCTGACATAAACCAACCCCACAGTCACTGATACCAATCTCCTCCTGTCTGATATAAAACAACCTCACAGTCACTGACACCAATCTCCTCCTGTCTGATATAAAACAACCTCACAGTCACTGACACCAATCTCCTCATGTCTGACGTAAACCTACCCCCAGTCACTGACACCAATTACCTCCTATCTGATATAAAGCAACTTCATAGTCACTGACACCAATGTCCTCCTGTCTGATGTAAACCAACCCCACAGTCACTGACACCAATGTCCTCCTGTCTGATGTAAACCAATCCCACAGTCACTTACACCAATCTCCTCCTGTCTGATATAAACCTACTTCACATTCACTGACAGCAATCTCCTCCTATCTGATATAAAGCAACCTCAAAGTCACTGACACCAATCTCCTCCTATCTGATATAAAGCAACCTCAGAGTCACTGACACCAATCTCCTCCTATCTGATTATAAACCAACCTCATAGTCACTGACACCAATCTACGCTTGTCTGATATAAAATAAACCCACAGTTGCTGACACAAATCTGCTCCTATCTGATGTGAAGCAACCCCAAAGTCACTGACACCAGTCTCCTACTGTCTGATATAAACCTGCCTCAGAGTCACTGACACCAATCTCCTCCTGTCTGATATAAACCAACCTCACAGTCACTGACACCAATCTCTTCCTGTTTCATGTAAAACAGCGCTTGCAATCACTGCCACCAATCTCCTCCTGTCTGTTATTATTGAACCACACAGTCAAAGACCATCAATCTCTTCCTGTCTGACATAAACCAACCTCACAGTCACTGACACCAACCTCCTCCTGTCTGATATAAACCAACCCCACAGTCACTGACACCAATCTCCTACTGTCTGATATAAACCTACCCCACAGTCACTGACACCAATCTCCTCCTGTCTAATATAAAACAATCCCAAAGTCACTCACACCAATCTCCGCCTGTCTGATATAAACCTACTTCACATTCACTGACAGCAATCTCCTCCTATCTGATATAAACCAACCTCAAAGTCACTGACACCAATCTCCTCCTATCTGATATAAACCAACACCACAGTCACTGACACCAATCTCCTCCTGTCTGATATAAACCAACCTCAAAGTCACTGACACCAATCTCCTCCTATCTGATATAAACCATCCCGAATGTGGCTGACACCAACCGACTATCTGATAATATCCATCGTCACACTCACGGACACCAATCTCAAACTATCTGTTATAAACAAACCTCACAGTCACTGACACCAATCTCTCTTATCTGATATATCCGAATCTCACAGTCATTGAGAGTAATCTCCTCCTGTCTAATATAAATGAACCCCACAGTCACTGACAGCAATCTCAACCTGTCTGATATAAACCAACCTCACAGTCACTGGCACCAGTCTCCTCATGTCTCATATAAACCAGCCTCACAGTCACTGACAACGATCTCTTCCTGTCTGATATAAACTAACCTCACTGTCACTGACGCCAGATTGCCCCTTTCTGATATAAACCAAACTCACCATCACTGACACCAATATCCTCCTGTCTGTTATAAACCGACCTCCCAGTCACTGATACCAGTCTCCTCTTGTCTGATCTAATTCGACCCCACAGTAACTGACATCAAACTCATCCTATCTGATATGAATCAACCCCACATGAACTGACATCAATCTCCTCCTGTCTGACATAAACCTACCCCACAGTCACTGACAACAATCTCCTCCTGTCTGATATAAACCAACCTAACAGTCACTGACACCAATCTCCTCCTGTCTGATATAAACCAACCTCAAAGTCACTGACACCAATCTCCTCCTACCTGATATAAACCAACCCCACAGTCACTGACACCAATCTCCTCCTGTCTGATATTAAACCAACCGCACAGTCACTGACACCAATCTCCTCCTGTCTGATATAAACCAACCTCACAGTCACTGACAGCAATCTCCTCCTGTCTGATATAAACCAACCTCACAGTCACTAACACCAATCTCCTCCTGTCTGATATAAACCAACCTCACAGTCACTAACACCAATCTCCTCCTGTCTGATATAAACCAACCTCACAGTCACTAACACCAATCTCCTCCTGTCTGATATAATCCAACCTCACAGTCACTGACACCAATCTGCTCTTGTCTGATATAAACAAACCCCACAGTCACTGACATCATTCTCCTCCTTTCTGACATAAACCAACCCCACATTCATTGACACCAATCTCCTCTTGTCTGATATAAAACAAACCTACAGTCACTGACACCAATCTCCTCCAGTCCGATATAAATCGGCCTCACAGTCACTGACACCAATCTCCTCCTGCATGATATAAACCAGTGCCACAGTCACCGACACCATTCTCCTCCAGTCCGATATAAACCAATCTCACAGTCACCGACACCAATCTCCTCCTGTCCGATATAAACCAACCTCACAGTCACTGAAACCAATCTCCTCCTGTCTGATATAAACCAGTGCCACAGTCACTGACGCCAATCTCCTCCTGCCTGATATACACCAACTCCACAGTCACTGACACCAATCTCCTCCTGTCTGATATAAACCAACCTCACAGTAACTGGCACCAATCTACTCCTGTCTGATATAAATCGACTCCTCAGTCACTGACACCAATCTCCTCCTGTCTGATCTAAACCAACCCCATTGTCGCTGACACCAACCGACTATCTGATAATATCCATCGTCACGGTCACTGACACCAATCTCAACCTATCTGTTATAAACAAACCTCACAGTCACTGACACCAATCTCCTCTTATCTGATATATCCGAATCTCACAGTCATTGAGAGTAATCTCCTCCTGTCTAATATAAATGAACCCCACAGTCACTGACAGCAATCTCACCCTGTCCAATATAAAACAACCTCACAGTCACTGACACCAGTCTCCTCATCTCTGATATAAACCAGCCTCACAGTCACTGACAACGATCTCTTCCTGTCTGAAATAAACCAACCTCACAGTCACTGATGCCAGATTGCCCCTTTCTGATATAAACCAAACTCACCATCACTGACACCAATCTCCTCCTGTCTGATATAAACCAACCTCACAGTCACCGACACCAATCTCCTCTTGTCCGATATAAACCAACCTCACAGTCACTGACACCAATCTCCTGCTGCCTGATATAATCAAATCCCACAGTCACTGACACCAATCTCCTCCTGCCTGATATAAACCAACCCCAAAGTCACTGATACCAATCCCCTCCTGTCTGACATAAACCAACCTCATATTCACTGACACCAATCTCCTCTTGTCCGATATAAACCAACCTCACAGTCACTGACACCAATCTCCTCCTATCTGATATAAAGCAACTTCACAGTCACTGACACCAATCTCCTGCTGTCCGATATAAACCAACCACACAGTCACTGTCACCAATCTCCTCCTGCCTGATATAATCCAATCCCACAGTCACTGACACCAATCTCCTCCTGTCAGATATAAACCAACCTCACAGACACTGATACCAATCTCCTCCTGCCTGTTATAATCCAACCTCACAGTCACTGACAACAATCTCCTCCTGTCTGATATAAACCAACCTCACATTCACTGACACCAATCTTCTCCTGCCTGATATAAACCAATCCCACAGTCACTGACACCAATCTCCTCCTGTCTGATATAAACCAACCTCACAGTCACTGACACCAATCTTCTCCTGCCTGATATAAACCAACCTCACAGTCACTGACACCAATCTTCTCCTGCCTGATATAAACCAATCCCACAGTCACTGACACCAATCTCCTCCTGTCGGATATAAACCAACCTCACAGTCACTGACACCAATCTCCTACTGTCCGATATAAACCAACCTCACAGTCCCTGACACCAATCTCTTCCCGTTTCATGTAAAACAGCCCTTGCAGTCACTGACACCAACCTCCTCCTGTCTGATATGAACCAATCCCACAGTCACTGACACCAATCTCCTCCTATCTGATATAAACCAACCTCATAGTCACTGACACCAATCTACGCTTGTCTGATATAAAATAAACCCACAGTTGCTGACACAAATCTGCTCCTATCTGATGTGAAGCAACCCCAAAGTAACTGACACCAGTCTCCTACTGTCTGATATAATCTTGCCTCAGAGTCACTGACACGAATCTCCTCCTGTCTGATATAAACCAGCCTCACAGTCACTGACAGCAAACTCCAACTGTCTGATAAAAACCAACATCACAGTCCCTGACACCAATGTCTTCATGTTTCATGTAAAACAGCCCTTGCAGTCACTGCCACCAATCTCCTCCTGTCTGATATTATTGAACCACACAGTCAAAGACCATCAATCTCTTGCTGTCTGACATAAACCAACCTCACACTCACTGACACCAACCTCCTTCTGTCTGATATAAACCAATCCCACAGTCACTGATACCAATCTCCTCTTGTCTTATAGAAAGCAACCCCATATTTATTGACACATATCTCCTTGTGTCTGATACAAACGGACCCCAACGTCACTGACACCAATCTCCTCCTGTCTGATATAAACCAACCCCACAGTCACTGACACCAATCTCCTCCAGTCTGATATAAACCAACCCCACAGTCACTGACCCAACCTCCTCCTGTCTGATATAAACAAACCTACAGTCACTGACACCAATCTCCTCCTGCATGATATAAACCAGTGCCACAGTCACCGACACCATTCTCCTCCAGTCCGATATAAACCAATTCTTACAGTCACCGACACCAATCTCCTCCTGTCCGATATAAACCAACCTCACAATCACTGACACCAATCTCCTACTGTCTGATCTAAACCAACCCCACAGTCACTGACACCAATCTCCTCCTGTCTGATATAAACCAGTGCCACAGTCACCGACACCAATCTCCTCCTGTCTGATATAAACCAATCCCACAGTCACTGACACCAATCTCCTCCTGTCTGATATAAACCAAGCTCACAGTCACTGACGCCAATCTCCTCCTGCCTGATATACACCAACTCCACAGTCACTGACACCAATCTCCTCCTGTCTGATATAAACCAACCTCACAGTAACTGACACCAATCTCCTCCTGTCTGATCTAAACCAACCCCATTGTCGCTGACACGAACCGACTATCTGATAATATCCATCGTCACGGTCACTGACGCCAATCTCCTCTTATTTGATAGATCCAAATCTCACAGTCATTGAGAGCAATCTCCTCCTGTCTAATATAAATGAACCCCACAGTCACTGACAGCAATCTCAACCTTTCTGATATAAACCAACCTCACAGTCACTGACACCAGTCTCCTCATGTCTGATATAAACCAGCCTCACAGTCACTGACAACGATCTCTTCCTGTCTGAACTAAACCAACCTCACAGTCACTGACGCCAGATTGCCCCTTTCTGATATAAACCAAACTCACCATCACTGACACCAATATCCTCCTGCCTGTTATAAACCGACCTCACAGTTACTGACACCAGTCTCCTCCTGTCTGATCTAATTCGACCCCACAGTAACTGACATCAAACTCCTCCTATCTGATATGAATCAACCCCACATGAACTGACACCAATCTCCTCCTGTCTGACATAAACCTACCCCACAGTCATTGACAACAATCTCCTCCTGTCTGATATAAACCAACCTCACAGTAACTAACACCAATCTCCTCCTGTCAGATATAAACCAACTTCACAGTCACTGACACCAATCTCCTACTGTCCGATATAAACCAACCTCACAGTCACTGACACCAATCTCCTCTTGCCTGATATAATCCAATCCCACAGTCACTGACACCAATCTCCTCCTGTCCGATATAAACCAACCCCACAGTCACTGATACCAATCTCCTCCTGTCTGATATAAAACAACCCACAGTCACTGACACCAATCTCCTCCTGTCTGACATAAACCAACCCCACAGTCACTGATACCAATCTCCTCCTGTCTGATATAAAACAACCTCACAGTCACTGACACCAATCTCCTCCTGTCTGATATAAAGCAACCTCACAGTCACTGACACCAATCTCCTCATGTCTGACATAAACCTACCCCCAGTCACTGACACCAATTACCTCCTATCTGATATAAAGCAACTTCATAGTCACTGACACCAATGTCCTCCTGTCTGATGTAAACCAATCCCACAGTCACTTACACCAATCTCCTCCTGTCTGATATAAACCAACCTCACAGTCACTGACACCAATCTCCGCCTGTCTGATATAAACCTACTTCACATTCACTGACAGCAATCTCCTCCTATCTGATATAAAGCAACCTCAAAGTCACTGACACCAATCTCCTCCTATCTGATATAAAGCAACCTCGGAGTCACTGACACCAATCTCCTCCTATCTGATATAAACCAACCTCATAGTCACTGACACCAATCTACGCTTGTCTGATATAAAATAAACCCACAGTTGCTGACACAAATCTGCTCCTATCTGATGTGAAGCAACCCCAAAGTCACTGACACCAGTCTCCTACTGTCTGATATAAACCTGCCTCAGAGTCACTGACACCAATCTCCTCCTGTCTGATATAAACCAACCTCACAGTCCCTGACACCAATCTCTTCCTGTTTCATGTAAAACAGCGCTTGCAATCACTGCCACCAATCTCCTCCTGTCTGTTATTATTGAACCACACAGTCAAAGACCATCAATCTCTTCCTGTCTGACATAAACCAACCTCACAGTCACTGACACCAACCTCCTCCTGTCTGATATAAACCAACCCCACAGTCACTGACACCAATGTCCTCCTGTCTGATGTAAACCAATCCCACAGTCACTTACACCAATCTCCTCCTGTCTGATATAAACCAACCACACATTCACTGACAGCAATCTCCTCCTATCTGATATAAAGCAACGTCAAAGTCACTGACACCAATCTCCTCCTATCTGATATAAAGCAACCTCAGAGTCACTGACACCAATCTCCTCCTATCTGATATAAACCAACCTCATAGTCACTGACACCAATCTACGCTTGTCTGATATAAAATAAACCCACAGTTGCTGACACAAATCTGCTCCTATCTGATGTGAAGCAACCCCAAAGTCACTGACACCAGTCTCCTACTGTCTGATATAAACCTGCCTCAGAGTCACTGACACCAATCTCCTCCTGTCTGATATAAACCAACCTCACAGTCCCTGACACCAATCTCTTCCTGTTTCATGTAAAACAGCGCTTGCAATCACTGCCACCAATCTCCTCCTGTCTGTTATTATTGAACCACACAGTCAAAGACCATCAATCTCTTCCTGTCTGACATAAACCAACCTCACAGTCACTGACACCAACCTCCTCCTGTCTGATATAAACCAACCCCACAGTCACTGACACCAATGTCCTCCTGTCTGATGTAAACCAATCCCACAGTCACTTACACCAATCTCCTCCTGTCTGATATAAACCTACTTCACATTCACTGACAGCAATCTCCTCCTATCTGATATAAAGCAACCTCAAAGTCACTGACACCAATCTCCTCCTATCTGATATAAAGCAACCTCAGAGTCACTGACACCAATCTCCTCCTATCTGATATAAACCAACCTCATAGTCACTGACACCAATCTACGCTTGTCTGATATAAAATAAACCCACAGTTGCTGACACAAATCTGCTCCTATCTGATGTGAAGCAACCCCAAAGTCACTGACACCAGTCTCCTACTGTCTGATATAAACCTGCCTCAGAGTCACTGACACCAATCTCCTCCTGTCTGATATAAACCAACCTCACAGTCCCTGACACCAATCTCTTCCTGTTTCATGTAAAACAGCGCTTGCAATCACTGCCACCAATCTCCTCCTGTCTGTTATTATTGAACCACACAGTCAAAGACCATCAATTTCTTCCTGTCTGACAGAAACCAACCTCACAGTCACTGACACCAACCTCCTCCTGTCTGATATAAACCAACCCCACAGTCACTGACACCAATCTCCTACTGTCTGATATAAACCTACCCCACAGTCACTGACACCAATCTCCTCCTGTCTGATATAAAACAACCTCACAGTCACTGACACCAATCTCCTCATGTCTGACATAAACCTACTTCACATTCACTGACAGCAATCTCCTCCTATCTGATATAAACCAACCTCAAAGTCACTGACACCAATCTCCTCCTATCTGATATAAACCAACACCACAGTCACTGACACCAATCTCCTCCTGTCTGATATAAACCAACCTCAAAGTCACTGAAACCAATCTCCTCCTATCTGATATAAACCATCCCGAATGTGGCTGACACCAACCGACTATCTGATAATATCCATCGTCACACTCACGGACACCAATCTCAAACTATCTGTTATAAACAAACCTCACAGTCACTGACACCAATCTCTTTTATCTGATATATCCGAATCTCACAGTCATTGAGAGTAATCTCCTCCTGTCTAATATAAATGAACCCCACAGTCACTGACAGCAATCTCAACCTGTCTGATATAAACCAACCTCACAGTCACTGACACCAGTCTCCTCATGTCTCATATAAACCAGCCTCAGTCACTGACAACGATCTCTTCCTGTCTGATATAAACTAACCTCACTGTCACTGACGCCAGATTGCCCCTTTCTGATATAAACCAAACTCACCATCACTGACACCAATATCCTCCTGTCTGTTATAAACCGACCTCCCAGTCACTGATACCAGTCTCCTCTTGTCTGATCTAATTCGACCCCACAGTAACTGACATCAAACTCATCCTATCTGATATGAATCAACCCCACATGAACTGACATCAATCTCCTCCTGTCTGACATAAACCTACCCCACAGTCACTGACAACAATCTCCTCCTGTCTGATATAAACCAACCTCAAAGTCACTGACACCAATCTCCTCCTGTCTGATATAAACCAACCTCACAGTCACTGACACCAATCTTCTCCTGCCTGATATAATCCAACCTCACAGTCACTGACACCAATCTCCTCCTGTCTGATATAACCCAATCCCACAGTCACTGACACCAATCTTCTCCTGTCTGAAAAAACCTACTTCACAGTCACTAACACCAATCTCCTCCTGTCTGATATAAACCACCTCACAGTCACTGACACCAATCTCCTCCTGTCTGACATAAACCTACCCCAAAGTCACTGACACCAATTACCTCCTATCTGATATAAAGCAACTTCATAGTCACTGACTCCAATGTCCTCCTGTCTGATGTAAACCAATCCCACAGTCAGTCACACCAATCTCCACCTGTCTGAAATAAACCTACTTCACATTCACTGACGGCAATCTCCTCCTATCTGATATAAACCAACCTCAAAGTCACTGACACCAATCTCCTCCTATCTGATATAAACCAACCTCATAGTCACTGACACCAATCTACGCTTGTGTGATATAAAATAAACCCACAGTTGCTGACACAAATCTGCTCCTGTCTGATGTGAAGCAACCCCAAAGTCACTGACACCAGTCTCCTACTGTCTGATATAAACCTTCCTCAGAGTCACTGACACCAATCTCCTCCTGTCTGATATAAACCAGCCTCACAGTCACTGACACCAATCTCCTACTGTCTGATATAAACCAACCTCACAGTCCCTGACACCAATCTCTTCCTGTTTCATGTAAAACAGCCCTTGCAGTCACTGCCACCAATCTCCTCCTGTCTGATATTATTGAACCACATAGTCAAAGACCATCATTCTCTTGCTGTCTGACATAAACCAACCTCACAGTCACTGACACCAAACTCCTCCTGTCTGATATAAACCAATTCCATAGTCACTGACTTCAATCTCCTCCTGTCTGATGTAAACCAATCCCACAGTCACTGATACCAATCTCCTCTTGTCTTATAGAAAACAAACCCATATTTATTGACACGTATCTCCTTGTGTCTGATACAAACGGACCCCAACGTCACTAACACCAATCTCCTCCTGTCTGATATAAACCAACCTCACAGACACTGACACCAATCTCCTCCTGCCTGATATAAACCAAACCCACAGTCACTGACACCAATCTCCTCCTGTCTGATATAAACCAACCTCACAGTCACTGACACCAATCTCCTCCTGTCTGATATCAACCAACCTCACAGTCTTTGACACCAATCTCTTCCTGTCTCATGTAAAACAGCCCTTGCAGTCACTGACACCAATCTCCTCCTGTCTGATATAAACCAACCTCACATTCACTGACACCAATCTCCTCCTGTCTGATATAAACCAATCTCACATTCACTGACACCAATCCTCTCATGTCTGATATAGACCAACACCACAGTCACAGAAACCAATCTCCTCCTGTCTGATATAATACGATCCTACAGTCACTAACACCAATCTCCTCCTGTCTTATATAAACCAATCCCAAAGTCACTGACACCAATCTCCTCCTATCTGATATAAACCAACCTCATAGTCATTGACACCAATCTCCTCCTGTCTGAATAAACCAACCCCACAGTCACTGACACCATTCTCCTCCTGTCTGACATAAACCAACCCCACATTCATTGACACCAATCTCCTCTTGTCTGATATAAACCAACCTCACAGTCGCTGACACAAATCTGCTCCTGTCTGATATAAACCAACCCCCTCAGTCACTGACACCAATCTCCTCCTGTCTGATATAAACCAACCCCACAGTCACTGACACCATTCTCCTCCTGTCTGACATAAACCAACCCCACATTCATTGACACCAATCTCCTCTTGTCTGATATAAAACAAACCTACAGTCACTGACACCAATCTCCTCCAGTCCGATATAAACCGGCCTCACAGTCACTGACACCAATCTCCTCCTGTCCGATATTAACCAACCACACAGTTACTGACACAAATCTCCTCCTGCCTGATATAAACCAACCACACAGTCACTGACACCAATCTCCTCCTGCCTGATATAAACCAGTGCCACAGTCACCGACACCAATCTCCTCCTGCCTGATATAAACCAATCCCACAGTCACTGACGCCAATCTCCTCCTGCCTGATATACACCAACCCCACAGTCACTGACACCAATCTCCTCCTGTCTGATATAAACCAACCTCACAGTCACTGACACCAATCTCCTCCTGTCTGATCTAAACCAACCCCATTGTCGCTGACACCAACCGACTATCTGATAATATCCATCGTCACGGTCACTGACACCAATCTCAACCTATCTGTTATAAACAAACCTCACAGTCACTGACACCAAACTCCTCTTATCTGATATATCCGAATCTCACAGTCATTGAGAGCAATCTCCTCCTGTCTAATATAAATGAACACCACAGTCACTGACAGCAATCTCAACCTGTCTGATATAAACCAACCTCACAGTCACTGACACCAGTCTCCTCATGTCTGATATAAACCAGTCTCACAGTCACTGACAACGATCTCTTCCTGTCTGAAATAAACCAACCTCACAGTCACTGACGCCAGATTGCCCCTTTCTGATATAAACCATATCACCATCACTGACACCAATATCCTTCTGTCTGTTATAAACCGACTTCACAGTCACTGACACCAGTCTCCTCCTGTCTGATCTAATTCGACCCCAAAGTAACTGACACCGACTTACCCCACATGGATTTCAACTGAAATTCCACCCCTCATGTTTCGAACCCACCCAGGATTACCAGTATCTCCGGGACATAAAACGTTTCTCAGACTGCTGTTCCCGTCACATTCTGAAATCCACACTCAGTGCCATGCGGCGCCATATGAACTCACTCGACCTCTCCCTCCAGCAGCACCGCCGTACCCTTTTTCAAAGCTGCGCGTGCCCCCAGTTTCATTTTATCCTTCGGCTCATCCAACGCCTCAACAAGAAACTTTTTCTCTTTCTCTCAACTGCTAAGGAACGCAAGCTCCAACAACTCATCGACACCAACACCCATCTTGGACCCTCCACCCCAGCCTGTCCCTCCGTCCCCACCCCATCTTCCAATCCCAGCCACAGCCGTGTATTCACTATACCCCCTGACCTTCCCCTCTCCGATGCTGAATGTTCAGTGCTCAGCAAAGGACTTAGTTTCATACCCTTACGCCCTCACCTCAATGAATTTCGGGCTCGGCATGATACTGAACTCTTCTTTCGCCGTCTTCGTCTCCGGGCTCACTTCTTTGGGCAGGAGTCCTCTCCCAGTTCAACAGATCCTTTTACCCATCTCCAATATTCTCCCTCCACCTGGACCCCTCCCTCTGGATTCTTACCTTCTCTTGATCTTTTCATTGAGAACTGTCGGCGCGACATTAGTCGTCTCAATTTCTCTGCTCCTCTCACCCATTCTAACCTGTCTCTCTCTGAACTTACTGCACTCCATTCTCTGAGGTCCAACCCTGACATTATCATCAAACCCGCTGACAAGGGTGGTGCTGTTGTTGTCTGGCGCACTGACCTCCACCTCGCGGAGGCAGAGCGTCAACTCGCAGACACTTCCTCCTACCTCTCCCTGGACCATGACCCCACCACTGAACATCAAGCCATTGTTTCCAGGACTGTCACTGACCTCATCTCCTCTGGGGATCGCCCTCCCACAGCTTCCAACCTGATAGTCGCCCAACCTCGGACGGCCCGCTTCTATCTCCTACCCAAAATCCACAAACAGAACTGCCCCGGTAGACCGATCGTCTCAGCTTGCTCCTGCCCCACAGAACTCATTTCTCGTTATCTTGACTCCCTTCTCTCTCCCCTTGTCCAGTCCCTTCCCACCTACATCCGTGATTCCTCTGACACCTTACGTCACATCAACAATTTCCAGTTCCCTGGCTCCAACCGCTTCCTCTTCACCATGGACGTCCAATCCCTCTACACCTCCATCCCCCACCAGGATGGTCTGAGGGCCCTTAGCTTCTTCCTCGAACAGAGGCCCGAACAATCCCCATCCACCACTACTCTCCTCCGTCTGGCTGAACTTGTTCTCACGTTGAACAATTTCTCCTTCAACTCCTCTCACTTTCTCCAAATAAAAGGTGTGGCTATGGGTACCCGCATGGGCCCCAGCTATGCCTGTCTCTTTATGGGGTATGTGGAACATTCCTTGTTGCAGTCCTACTCCGGCCCCCTTCCACAACTTTTTCTCTGGTACATCGATGATTACTTCGGTGCCGCTTCATGCTCTCGTCGGGACTTGGAAAAATTTATTAATTTTGCTTCCAATCTCCACCCCTCCATCATTTTCACGTGGTCCATCTCTGACACTTCCCTTCCCTTCCTTGACCTCTCTGTCTCAATCTCTGGTGATAGACTGTCCACCAATATCCATTACAAACCCACCGACTCCCACAGCTACCTCGACTACAGCTCCTCACACCCCGCTTCCTGTAAGGACTCCATCCCATTCTCCCAGTTCCTTCGCCTTCGTCGCATCTGTTCCGATGATGCTACCTTCAAAAACGGTTCCTCTGACATGTCCTCCTTCTTCCTTAACCGAGGTTTTCCACCCACGGTCGTTGACAGGGCCCTCAACCGTGTCCGGCCCATCTCCCGCGCATCTGCCCTCACGCCTTCTCCTCCCTCCCAGAAACATGATAGGGTCCCCCTTGTCCTCACTTATCACCCCACCAGCCTCCGCATTCAAAGGATCATCCTTCGCCATTTCTGCCAACTCCAGCATGATGCCACCACCAAACACATCTTCCCTTCACCCCCCTTATCGGCATTCCGTAGGGATCGCTCCCTCCGGGACACCCTGGTCCACTCCTCCATCACCCCCTACTCCTCAACCCCCTCCTATGGCACCACCCCATGCCCACGCAAAAGATGTAACACCTGCCCCTTCACTTCCTCTCTCCTCACCGTCCAAGGGCCCAAACACTCCTTTCAAGTGAAGCAGCATTTCACTTGCATTTCCCCCAACTTAGTCTACTGCATTCGTTGCTCCCAATGTGGTCTCCTCTACATTGGTGAGACCAAACGTAAACTGGGCGACCGCTTTGCAGAACACCTGCGGTCTGTCCGCAAGAATGACCCAAACCTCCCTGTCGCTTGCCATTTTAACACTCCACCCTGCTCTCTTGCACACATGTCTGTCCTTGGCTTGCTGCATTGTTCCAGTGAAGCCCAACGCAAACTGGAGGAACAACACCTCGTCTTCCGACTAGGCACTTTACAGCCTTCCGGTCTGAATATTGAATTCAACAACTTTAGGTCGTGAGCTCCCTCCCTCATCCCCACCCCCTTTCTGTTTCCCCCTTTTTCCTTTTTTTTTATCTATAAATTATATAGATTTTTCTTTTCCCACCTATTTCCATTATTTTTAAATATTTTAAAATCTTTTATGCTCCCCCCAGCCCCACTAGAGCTGTACCTTGAGTGCCCTACCATCCATTCTTAATTAGCACATTCGTTTAGATGATATCCCCAACTTTAACTTTAACACCTATGTGTTCTTTTGTACCATTGTCGCTGACATCTTTTGATGATCTGCTTCTATCACTGCTTGTTTGTCTACACAACCACCTCTCTCTCTCTCTATCTCTCCACCCCCCACACACACACCTTAAACCAGCTTATATTTCAACTCTTTCTTGGACTCAAAATCAAGTTCTGTCGAAGGGTCATGAGGACTCGAAACTTCAACTCTTTTCTTCTCCGCCGATGCTGCCAGACCTGCTGAGTTTTTCCAGGTAATTCTGTTTTTGTTTTGGATTTCCAGCATCCGCAGTTTTTTTTGTTTTTGTTTTTATCAAACTCCTCCTATCTGATATGAATCAACCCCACATGAACTGACACCAATCTCCTCTTGTCTTATAGAAAACAACCCCATATTTATTGACACGTATCTCCTTGTGTCTGATACAAACGGACCCCAACGTCATTGACACCAATCTCCTCCTGTCTGATATAAACCAACCTCACAGACACTGACACCAATCTCCTCCTGCCTGATATAAACCAACCCCACAGTCACTGACACCAATCTCCTCCTGCCTGATATTAAACCAACCGCACAGTCACTGTCACCAATCTCCTCCTGTCTGATATAAACCAACATCACAGTCACTGACACCAATCTCCTCCTGTCTGATATAAACCAACCTCACAGTCTTTGACACCAATCTCTTCCTGTCTCATGTAAAATGCCCCCACATTCACTGACAACAATCTCCTCCTGTCTGATATAAACCAACCTCACAGTCACTGAAACCAATCTCCTCCTGTCTGATATAAACCAACCTCACAGTCACCGACACCAATCTCCTCCTGTCCGATATAAACCAACCTCACAGTCACTGACACAAATCTCCTCCTATCTGTTATAAAGCAGCTTCACAGTCACTGACACCAGTCTCCTACTATCCGATATAAACCGGCCTCACAGTCACTGACACCAATCTCCTCCTGTCCGATATTATCCAGTGCAAAGTTACCGACATCAATCTCCTCCAGTCCGATATTAACCAATCTCAGAGTCACCGACACCAATCTCCTCCTGTCCGATATAAACCAACCTCACAGTCACTGACACCAATCTCCTCCTGCCTGATATAAACCAGTGCCACAGTCACCGACACCAATCTCCTCCTGCCGGATATAAACCAATCCCACAGTCACTGACACCAATCTCCTCCTGTCTGATATAAACCAACCTCACAGTCACTGACACCAATCTCCTCCTGTCTGATCTAAACCATCCCCATTGTGGCTGACACCAACCGACTATCTGATAATATCCATTGTCACAGTCACGGACACCAATCTCCTACTGTCCGTTATAAACCAACCTCATAGTCACTGACACCAATCTCCTCCAGTCCGATATAAACCAATCTCAGAGTCACCGACAGCAATCTCCTCCTGTCCGATATAAACCAACCTCACAGACACTGACACCAATCTCCTCCTGCCTGATATAAACCAGTGCCACAGTCACCGACACCAATCTCCTCCTGTCTGATATAAACCAATCCCACAGTCACTGACACCAATCTCCTCCTGTCTGATATAAACCAACCTCACAGTCACTGACACCAATCTCCTCCTCTCTGATCTAAACCATCCCCATTGTGGCTGACACAAACCGACTATCTGATAATATCCATTGTCACAGTCACTGACACCAATCTCAACCTATCTGTTATAAACAAACCTCACAGTCACTGACACCAATCTCCTCTTATCTGATATATCCGAATCTCACAGTCATTGAGAGCAATCTCCTCCTGTCTAATATAAATGAACCCCACAGTCACAGACAGCAATCTCAACCTGTCTGATATAAACCAACCTCACAGTCACAGACACCAGTCTCCTCATATCTGATATAAACCAGCCTCACTGTCACTGACAACGATCTCTTCCTGTCTGAAATAAACCAACCTCACAGTCACTGACGCCAGATTGCCCCTTTCTGATATAATCCAAACTCACCATCACTGACACCAATATCCTCCTGTCTGTTACAAACCGACCTCACAGTCACTGACACCAGTCTCCTCCTGTCTGATCTAATTCGACTCCACAGTAACTGACATCAAACTCCTCCTTTCTGATATGATTCAACCACACATGAACTGACACCAATCTCCTCCTGTCTGACATAAACCTCCCCACAGACACTGACAACAATCTCCTCCTGTCTGATAAAAAACCAACCCCACAGTCACTGACAACAATCTCCTCCTGTCTGATATAAACCAACCTCACAGTCACTGACACCAATCTCCTCCTGTCTGATATAAACCAACCTCACAGTCACTCACACCAATCTCCTCCTATCTGATATAAACCAACCTCACAGACACTGACACCAATCTCCTCCTGCCTGTTATAAACCAACCCCACAGTCACTGATACCAATCTCCTCCTGTCTGATATAAACCAAGCTCAGAGTCACTGACACCAATCTCCTCCTGCCTGATATACACCTACCCCACAGTCACTGACACCAATCTCCTCCTGTCTGATCTAAACCATCCCTATTGTGGCTGACACCAACCAACTATCTGATAATATCCATCGTCACAGTCACGGACACCAATCTCAAACTATCTGTTATAAACAAACCTCACAGTCACTGACCTCCTCTTATCTGATATATCCGAATCTCACAGTCATTGAGAGTAATCTCCTCCCGTCTAATCTAAATGAACCCCACAGTCACTGACAGCAATCTCAACCTGTCTGATATAAACCAACCTCACAGTCACTGACACCAGTCTCCTCATGTCTGATATAAACCAGCCTCACAGTCACTGACAACGATCTCTTCCCCCCTGATATAAACTAACCTCACTGTCACTGACGCCAGATTGCCCCTTTCTGATATAAACCAAACTCACCATCACTGACACTAATATCCTCCTGTCTGTTATAAACCGACCTCACAGTCACTGACACCAGTCTCCTCCTGTCTGATCTAATTCGACCCCACAGTAACTGACATTAAACTCCTCCTATCTGATATGAATCAACCCCACATGAACTGACACCAATCTCCTCCTGTCTGACATAAACCTACCCCACAGTCACTGACACCAATCTCCTCCTGTCTGATATAAACCAACCTCACAGTCACTGACACCAATCTTCTCCTGCCTGATATAAACCAATCCCACAGACACTGACACCAATCTCCTCCTGTCAGATAAAAACTACTTCACAGTCACTAACACCAATCTCCTCCTGTCAGATATAAACCAACCTCACAGTCACTGACACCAATCTCCTGCTGTCTGATATAAACCAATCCCACAGACACTGACACCAATCTCCTCCTGTCAGATAAAAACTACTTCACAGTCACTAACACCAATCTCCTCCTGTCAGATATAAACCAACCTCACAGTCACTGACACCAATCTCCTGCTGTCAGATATAAACCAACCTCACAGTCACTGACATCAATCTCCTGCTGTCCGATATAAACCAACCTCACAGTCACTGACACCAATCTCCTCTTGCCTGATATACACCAACCCCACAGTCACTGATACCAATCGCCTCCTGTCTGATATAAACCTACTTCACATTCACTGACAGCAATCTCCTCCTATCTGATATAAAGCAATCTCAAAGTCACTGACACCAATCTCCTCCTATCTGATATAAACCAACCTCATAGTCACTGACACCAATCTAAGCTTGTCTGATATAAAATAAACCCACAGTTGCTGACTCAAATCTGCTCCTATCTGATGTGAAGCAACCCCAAAGTCACTGACACCAGTCTCCTACTGTCTGATATAATCCTGCCTCAGAGTCACTGACACCAATCTCCTCCTGTCTGATATAAACCACCCCCATTGTGGCTGACACCAACCAACTATCTGATAATATCCATCGTCACAGTCCCGGACACCAATCTCAAACTATCTGTTATAAACAAAGCTCACAGTCGCTGACACCAATCTCCTCTTATCTGATATATCCGAATCTCACAGTCATTGAGAGTAATCTCCTCCTGTCTAATATAAATGAACCCCACAGTCACTGACAGCAATCTCAACCTGTCTGATATAAACCAACCTCACAGTCACTGACACCAGTCTCCTCATGTCTGATATAAACCAGCCTCACAGTCACTGAAACCAATCTCCTCCTGTCTGATATAAACCAACCACACTGTCACTGACGCCAGATTGCCCCTTTCTGTTATCAACCAAACTCGCCATCACTGACACCAATCTCCTCCTGTCTGTTATAAACCGATCTCACAGTCACTGACACCAATCTTCTCCTGTCTGATCTAATTCGACCCCACAGTAACTGACATCAAACTCCTCCTATCTGATATGAATCAACCCCACATGAACTGACACCAATCTCCTCCTGTCTGACATGAACCTACCCCACAGTCACTGACACCAATCCTCTCATGCCTGATATAAACCAACCTCACAGTCACTAACACCAATCTCCTCCTGTCCGATATAAACCAACCTCACAGTCACCGACACCAATCTCCTGCTGTCCGATATAAACCAACCTCACAGTCACTGACACCAATCTCCTCCTGTCTGACATAAACCTACCCCACAGTCACTGACACCAATTACCTTCTATTTGATATAAAGCAACTTCATAGTCACTGACTCCAATGTCCTCCTGTCTGATGTAAACCAATCCCACAGTCAGTCACACCAATCTCCTCCTGTCTGATATAAACCTACTTCACATTCACTGACAGCAATCTCCTCCTATCTGATATAAACCAACCTCAAAGTCACTGACACCAATCTCCTCCTATCTGATATAAACCAACCTCATAGTCACTGACGCCAATCTCTTCCTGTTTCATGTAAAACAGCCCTTGCAGTCACTGCCACCAATCTCCTCCTGTCAGATATTATTGAACCACAAAGTCAAAGACCATCAATCTCTTGCTGTCTGACATAAACCAACCTCACAGTCACTGACACCAACCTCCTCCTGTCTGATATGAACCAATCCCATAGTCACTGACTCCAATGTCCTCCTGTCTGATGTAAACCAATCCCACAGTCACTGACACCAATCTCCGCCTGTCTGATATAAACCTACTTCACATTCACTGACAGCAATCTCCTCCTATCTGATATAAAGCAACCTCAAAGTCACTGACACCATTCTCCTCCTATCTGATATAAACCAACCTCATAGTCACTGACACCAATCTACGTTTGTCTGATATAAAATAAACCCACAGTTGCTGACACAAATCTGCTCCTATCTGATGTGAAGCAACCCCAAAGTCACTGACACCAGTCTCCTACTGTCTGATATAATCTTGCCTCAGAGTCACTGACACCAATCTCCTCCTGTCTGATATAAACCAGCCTCACAGTCACTGACAGCAATCTCCTACTGTCTGATATAAACCAACCTCACAGTCCCTGACACCAATCTCCTCCTGTCTGATATAATCCAATCCCACAGTCACTGACACCAATCTCGTCCT
Organism: Isurus oxyrinchus; assembly: GCA_026770705.1. Taxonomy (NCBI): domain Eukaryota; kingdom Metazoa; phylum Chordata; class Chondrichthyes; order Lamniformes; family Lamnidae; genus Isurus; species Isurus oxyrinchus. The sequence goes on along the minus strand of JANJGN010000939.1, from coordinate 47,980 downwards.
GTCTGAGGTAAACCAACCTCACAGTCCCTGTCACCAATCTCTTCCTGTTTCATGTAAAACAGCCCTTGCAGTCACTGCCACCAATCTCCTCCTGTCAGATATTATTGAACCACACAGTCAAAGACCATCAATCTCTTCCTGTCTGACATAAACCAACCTCACAGTCACAGACACCAACCTCCTCCTGTCTGATATAAACCAATCCCATGGTCACTGACTTCAATGTCCTCCTGCCTGATATAAACCAATCCCACAGTCACTAACACCAATCTCCTCCTGTCTGATATAAACCAACCTCACTTTCACTGACACCATTCTCATCCTTTCTGACATAAACCAACCCCACATTCATTGACACCAATCTCCTCTTGTCTGATATAAAACAAACCTACAGTCACTGACACCAATCTCCTCCAGTCCGATATAAACCGGCTTCACAGTCACTGACACCAATCTCCTCCTGCCTGATATAAACCAGTGCCACAGTCACCGACACCCATCTCCTCCAGTCCGATATAAACCAACCTCACAGTCACCGACACCAATCTCCTCCTGTCTGATATAAACCATGCTCACAGTCACTGACGCCAATCTCCTCCTGCCTGATATACACCAACCCCACAGTCACTGACACCAATCTCCTACTGCCTGATATAAACCAACCCCACAGTCACTGACACCAATCTCCTCCTGTCCGATATAAACCAACCTCACAGTCACTGACACCAATCTCCTCCTGCCTGATATAAACCAGTGCCACAGTCACTGACACCAATCCTCTCCTGTCTGATATAAACCAATCCCACAGTCACTGACACTAATCTCCTCCTGTCTGATATAAACCAACCTCACAGTCACTGATACCAATCTCCTCCTGTCTGATCTAAACCAACCCCATTGTCGCTGACACCAACCGACTATCTGATAATATCCATCGTCACGGTCACTGACACCAATCTCAACCTATCTGTTATAAACAAACCTCACAGTCACTGACACCAATCTCCTCTTATCTGATATATCCAAATCTCACAGTCATTGAGAGTAATCTCCTCCTGTCTAATATAAATGAACCCCACAGTCACTGACAGCAATCTCAACCTGTCTGATATAAACCAACCTCACAGTCACTGACACCAGTCTCCTCATGTCTGATATAAACCAGCCTCACAGTCACTGACAACGATCTCTTCCTGATTGATCTAAACCAACCTTACAGTCACTGACGCCAGATTGCCCCTTTCTGATATAAACCAAACTCACAATCACTGACACCAATATCCTCCTGTGTGATATCAACCAGCCTCAAAGTCACTGACACCATTCTCCTCCTGTCTGATCTAATTCGACCCCACAGTAAATGACATCAATCTCCTCCTATCTGATATGAATCAACCCCACATAAACTGACACCAATCTCCTCCTGTCTGAAATAAACCTACCTCACAGTCACTGACACCAATCTCCTCCTATCTGATATAAACCAACCTCATAGTCACTGACACCAATCTAAGCTTGTCTGATATAAAATAAACCCACAGTTGCTGACTCAAATCTGCTCCTATCTGATGTGAAGCAACCCCAAAGTCACTGACACCAGTCTCCTACTGTCTGATATAATCCTGCCTCAGAGTCACTGACACCAATCTCCTCCTGTCTGATATAAACCACCCCCATTGTGGCTGACACCAACCAACTATCTGATAATATCCATCGTCACAGTCCCGGACACCAATCTCAATCTATCTGTTATAAACAAAGCTCACAGTCGCTGACACCAATCTCCTCTTATCTGATATATCCGAATCTCACAGTCATTGAGAGTAATCTCCTCCTGTCTAATATAAATGAACCCCACAGTCACTGACAGCAATCTCAACCTGTCTGATATAAACCAACCTCACAGTCACTGACACCAGTCTCCTCATGTCTGATATAAACCAGCCTCACAGTCACTGAAACCAATCTCCTCCTGTCTGATATAAACCAACCACACTGTCACTGACGCCAGATTGCCCCTTTCTGTTATCAACCAAACTCGCCATCACTGACACCAATCTCCTCCTGTCTGTTATAAACCGATCTCACAGTCACTGACACCAATCTTCTCCTGTCTGATCTAATTCGACCCCACAGTAACTGACATCAAACTCCTCCTATCTGATATGAATCAACCCCACATGAACTGACACCAATCTCCTCCTGTCTGACATGAACCTACCCCACAGTCACTGACACCAATCCTCTCATGCCTGATATAAACCAACCTCACAGTCACTAACACCAATCTCCTCCTGTCCGATATAAACCAACCTCACAGTCACCGACACCAATCTCCTGCTGTCCGATATAAACCAACCTCACAGTCACTGACACCAATCTCCTCCTGTCTGACATAAACCTACCCCACAGTCACTGACACCAATTACCTTCTATTTGATATAAAGCAACTTCATAGTCACTGACTCCAATGTCCTCCTGTCTGATGTAAACCAATCCCACAGTCAGTCACACCAATCTCCTCCTGTCTGATATAAACCTACTTCACATTCACTGACAGCAATCTCCTCCTATCTGATATAAACCAACCTCAAAGTCACTGACACCAATCTCCTCCTATCTGATATAAACCAACCTCATAGTCACTGACGCCAATCTCTTCCTGTTTCATGTAAAACAGCCCTTGCAGTCACTGCCACCAATCTCCTCCTGTCAGATATTATTGAACCACAAAGTCAAAGACCATCAATCTCTTGCTGTCTGACATAAACCAACCTCACAGTCACTGACACCAACCTCCTCCTGTCTGATATGAACCAATCCCATAGTCACTGACTCCAATGTCCTCCTGTCTGATGTAAACCAATCCCACAGTCACTGACACCAATCTCCGCCTGTCTGATATAAACCTACTTCACATTCACTGACAGCAATCTCCTCCTATCTGATATAAAGCAACCTCAAAGTCACTGACACCATT